>WEKX01006835.1:18848-58197 GCA_013390025.1 Pitta sordida
TCGCTCCTCATAGGGCTTGTGTTCCAGCCCCTTCACCATCTTTGTCGCCCTTCTCTGGACCCGCTCAAGGATCTCAACATCCCTCTTAAACTGAGGAGCCCAGAACTGAACACAGTACTCAAGGTGTGGCCTAACCAGTGCCGAGTACAGGGGGAGAATAACTTCCCTAGTCCTACTGACAACACTATTCCTGATGCAGGCCAGGATACCATTAGCTTTTCTGGCCACCTGGGCACACTTCTTCCTCATGTTAAGTTTTCTATCAACTAGCACTCCCAGGTCCCTTTCCACCTGATCATCCTGCAGCCACTCCAACCCCAGCCTATAGTTCTGCATGGGGTTATTGTAACCGAAGTGTAGGACCCGACACTTAGACTGGTTGAACCCCATGCCATTGGATTCAGCCCATCTATCCAGCCTGTCAAGGTCCCTCTGCAGAGCCCTCCTACCTTCCACCAGATCGACATTTATCCCTAGCTTGGTGTCATCCGCAAACTTGCTAATAACAGACTCCATCCCTTCGTCCAGATCATCAATAGAGATATTACCCCTGAGCTCTCCTTTCAGCCCCTCTCCTTCTACTGTGAGGAAGTCTTTCTCCTCGGGATTCCTTGTTAAAAGCTCTGTCTTGTCTCTGCAGATAAAAATCAAGAAAAAGATCTACAGAGGTCTCCACTTCTAGCACAGAGAAGCTGTTCACAGGTCTGTTTCCAGGGCTGCTTTGGTCGATGGGAAGCTTTTCCAGCTTCAGGGAAGACTGTCTAGGGACACCTTCATAGCATTGGATTTTAAAGAATGCCTTTTATAATGTGGAGTAATGTGTTTGCTAATACTCGAAGGTGATGCCGATACCTTGGCTGTAGGTCATTGGATCATGCTGACCATAACAGATCCCTCATAGCCAAAGGAATTGTGGCGGCTGAGCAAATATTCCTTGGGTTAGGTAAATTTTCTGTAGAGGTTTAGGGTGGAACTAAAAGGCAAGATATGGATGTGCCCTTGTGGTGATAACACACTACAGTCTCTGCCTTGTGTTGCATTCATACTACAGTCTGGAGCAAACCATGCTTTGAACATGAAAGGTTCCTCTTCTCCTCTGCCTGAGTGATGGTCACTCCTCACCTCTTCCAGGTAACAGGGTATGAGGTGTGAGCTCTGCAGCTCCTGCCCATGTTCATATAGCAGTTACAGTCCACCCCTGCCTCTAAAGCCTTCCAGACATCAGAGGTGCCAGGCTGCTGACTGGAGATACAGGAGGAAATTCAGGCTGCTTTGATATGAAATCCATCCTAATTTTTTTCCCCGTGCCTTGGTGACTTGATTTGGTTTGGAATGCAATTTACTTTTTCTGGGACTCTTTAGAGTAGCTCTAACTTCTCACATACAACTGGAGAATGATTACCAAGGAGCACCATACAAGGCCTAAATTTACAAATTTGTGGTGTGGTAGGAAGTGCCATATCCATGTCCTTCATATGCAAGTCCAAGTCCTCATAAAGACAATGACCAACCAGATGATTTCTCCAGGGTTTGGCTTTGCCCGTCAATGTTCAACCAAGACAGTAATTCTGCTTTCCAAGTCTGGATGATGTCTGAATTATAGGTGTCTCCTGCAGGGCTACTCCATGCAGGGGTGCCACATTCAGGTTCTGGTGCATCTGGGACAGACTAGGCAGGATCCTGTCTGCATTATTTACCATACAGGTGCCTGGCCGCTAGGAAGTGTGCCGACACCACCACAAGGATTTCATCTCCTTACCAATCAGTTGGAGAAGTGCATCCCTTAATTTCTTTGCTTTAGGCTGAGTGGTCTGAAATGGGTTACTTTTGAAGTTGTACACCACCTTCCTCCACCCCTCTCTATCCCACACACACATTCTCTCCTTCCCTGCAAGGGAATTTCTGCCACATAATGCTGCGGGGCTGAAACAGGGATGACTGACACCAGATTTATTTGAAAGATGCTTTTAAGGCACCACTGTAGGGACGTAGTGGGAAGTCTGGCCCCAGGAGGTGAGAGGTAGATCAAGTGTTAGAAGAGAAAGGTGGAGCAGGGCCAGCTAAAGCCAGGTTAACACAGCTCTTCTGTTCTTAGCTTTTAAAGTTTAAATCCTCCTGCCCTGCACTAATCCATCATCTGCTTGGCATCTAGCTATTGATTTTACATGCAGGTAATGTCTTGGTGCAACATATTTATATGCACATATGTAAAATAATAAGATTAAAGAACAGGTACATACAGAGATGAATTGATACGTTGTGTTTCCATGCAGTACTGAACACTGGTGTAATACTACTTGAGTGAAAATCAATAAATAACAAACCAGTGATAGAGTAGCTGGAGGAAGCACTCTGTGTCTGCCTATTCACCTACCAACCCACCTGCCTTCCACGTTGTCATAAAGGATTTCTTAAGCCCATAATGCTGCTTACTGGTACATACAAAAAACTACTTCCTCCCAATATCAGACTCCCTGTGTTTAAATCAACACCAAGTCAAATAATTAGGTTTTGTACAGGCTTAAATCATGGCTCTTTGTAGAGTTTCTGTCTAAGGCACAGTTGAAAAATAGCAACAAAAATTAAGTACATTTATAGGAGATTTTTACTCCTCCTTGTGATATCTTACATACCCAGGTATGCACAGATACCAGTTAACGGTCTCACAAGCAAAGAACTCCTGCTATTACACCTCAACTTCACTGTTCTTCGGATCTATGTAGTTATTCAATATACATGTATGTCTAAACAATCTACCAATATATCACTGCATTACATATAAAATATACTTATTATTTCTATCTACCTCTATATTATAAATGTATGTTAGTAGCATGCCAGTGTAGTGCATGTACATCAGAAAACTGTGTGAATACTTGGAAAAATCCTCTGTGTTGCATAATGCAGACAGGCAGTCAAACATTCAGCAAGGATTCGAGGCGGTGTGAAGGTAAGTTGAGTGAAAATGTTTATGTGAATGTTCAAAGCTGAGGAAGTTTGAATCTTGTACAATACAATTAAAATGTGTATTTTAGTGATAACTGAATCAGAAATAAACACAAAGAAAATATGAGAGAAGAAAGGAGGAAAAAATTTCGCACTGCCGACATGCTCTGAATTAATTTGCTAGGTAGAAACCATGATGTCGATGTAGATACTCTATCTGCAGCAAGCTCCACAGTGAGAGGAATAACCTCTATGTAATACTGCGGCGATATGAAGGACTTTGACACAGTTTGGAAACATGAGTGATACATTAGAGTAAAAAAATAACATTCTGCATTATGAGGTCCAAAGGAAATAATTTATGCTGTGGGCTTTTTTGTTCTAGTGATGATTATTTTATGAGAAATAGGTTTTGATTTCTAAACTTAGCCATGCTGCCCACAAACGGTACTTTCTGGGGATTAACGATTGATCTTTCCATTTCTCAGCTTTCTTGGTTCTCTTTACATCTTCTGCTTCCCAGTGTGTGAGAGTGTGTGTGTGTGTGTGTGTGTGTAAGCTCTGTAGCCAAATGCAGAATAGTCATCTGGCAGAAGCAATAAGTCACTGGAATAGAGACAGAAATTTCACCGTCTCCTCGGCCTGAAGACTGTGGATGGCAGAAAGATTGAAGTTTGACATTCATTTGTCCATTGAAGGGATAAAGGATTTCCATTTCTTTGTTGTTTTGAACCCATAGATTAAATAGTTGAAGGTATCCAGGAAAAATGTTTGGTCGTTTGAAAAGAGGGTTGTAAGAGCAAAGATTTCAGAATCAGAAAGGCAGCTCGAGTGCATGTTGAAATCTGTCCTGCTCAATGGATCTAATAATCTTTGCCATTTAGGATGGGCACCTGCATGTGTTTCATTTCTGTCTAACCCAAGCTCATTTCCCAGGCTACCAGTAAGGCATAAATATATCTTTCAGGTGAGCAAAACTGGTGGGACAACTGTTTGTGGACTTCTAGACAGTTACTATTCCAAATTATCTAAGAACTGATCATGACTTTATAATAAGCTACAGGAGAAACTTGTAAAGCACGGGCTGGAAAGGAACATTTTATGCTGGGTCACAAACTGGTTGGAAGGGCGAGCTCAGAGGGTGGTGGTGAATGGTGCAACATCAGACTGGCGGCCAGTCACCAGTGGAGTCCCACAGGGGTCAGTGTTGGGCCCAGTACTGTTCAACATCTTTATCGACGACATGGACGAGGGAATTCAATCCATCNAATTCACATTGAGGGTGAATGCTAATCTGGTGAGACTCTGGTCTGTCTGTCTCTAAAGGACAGCTAATGTGTATATATATTACACAAAGCCAATATCAGGCTGCAGAGGTCTTTGCTGGTCCTGGCTGCACACAGCAGGGCAGTCCTTGTAAAACTTGCCTGTTTGACTTCTAGACCCAAATAGACTTCTTCAAATGTCAGAAGTCCTTACACTGGCATCATGATGCATAGTCACTTGATATTTCCTCTACAGTATACAGAGCTCAATAATCACCTGCTAAAGGCAATTCATGTTATCTCATATCTGAACTGGTATGTGGTTATCACTACCTGCATAAATTAGGTGATCCTATTAGTGCCTTAGTTGGGAGAAGCAGGTCCTAGGCTTGATTATATGGGATATCTCAATGGGTTTTGTTAGCACAGAAAGAAAAGAAAGTAAAAAGAAGGGTGAGTGTTATAGCTCTGACTGCTTATCCATCAGCTAGGCAAAAGCACCTGATAAAAGTGGAAACATTTGCAATTCATGGCTTCCTCTTTATTTGTTTTTCCTCTAAATTTTCACATTATCATGTACTTAGACAACAGAAAATACTACTTGACCCAGATGCCAAATTGAACATAATTGGCAAGTAATCCAGTTGAGCAGGCAATGATTTCCAATAAGTTAAAATCTGTTAACATACACTACTAAGCCAAATTATATTGAGAAACAAATACATTCTGAGAAATTAAGTGTGATTATAATGAAATGAAGATTAATGGCTGAATAAATGTGTATTGGTGTATTTTCTGAATTGATTAAGATAATTCACAGAATCATAGAATCACTAAAGTTGGAAAAGACCATAGAGATCATCAAGTCCGACCTATCACCTATTACCTAACCTAGACAAACCTGTTACCTAAATTATCAAATTCAAATTATTTATCAAATTCAAATTATCATTAAGACTTTAGATGGCATATGCAGCCAACATGACTGCTGTGGACCAAGTTTTGTGGCCATTTGCCACACAATAGGCTGAGGAACCTCACAGAACGGGCACATGCAGCTCTTTTAGATTCCGTGAGTGAGATCACTGAAAAGATGCCTGGGTCTGAGGGTGTGGGTGGCCTTTGTTACAAATCTCGAGTGAGACTTAATCATACATCACATGCCTCCAGGCAGACACTTTTTTAGCAAATAAGCACCTATAAAGCTGTACCAATACCACTAACATGATCAATAGTGCAATGGAATATTCTTTATAGGAGCACTCTCATCACACAACGTCCTTCTGGTGCTTGTGACGAGAGAAATAAAAATAATCCTGAGTTTTTATGACTTGTTCCTACTTCTATTTCACAACCTACTTTTCCCTGTTGACTTTTGCGAGAAAGTTATTGTTAAGCACTGATGACCTCTGCACCTAAACTCTGTGCTAATCCTGGCAATACTCCTTTGCATTTCAGTTTGCTGCATACCTTAACACGAGACAGGCATGTTTCTTGTTGCAGAAAGGAATTTTGGGCTCAGAACCTGTATTTCATAGAAACACAGTGTGCTATTGGAGGCACCATAGGTTCAGGAATATCTCACTGTTTGACACCGAAGAAAAGAAATGCTTGGAATCAGGCAACTTGAATATTTTTTCCACTTTATAAAGGTTTCGAGAAACAAAGAGAAATGGGAAAGCTAGTGGTGGGGAGAAAGACATCATACCTTTCTCTGTTACTGCTTGTGACTCAGTACAAGGGTCAAAGTTGGATTTTTGGATAGCTGCCGGGCCTTTGTTACTGCTTTTTTTTTCCTACATCTATTTTGTATCTCAGGAAATAAGTCAGAGAGCAAACTGGAGCTGCCAGCCCCGTCTTACCTTGCACTGGGGACGCAAAAAGACTTTATGCAGAGCAGAACAGCAAGCTGTTCAGGATGCCTACATATCCCATCTGTGTGTGGTCTTGGGTCTATCCTGGAAAAAGATCTCTGATCATTTGATTAATGTGCCTTCATGTGACTTATCCATGGGAGAAGGAGAACAATTTGTGCCTGTCATGTCTGTACTACAGACGTGCTGCTGAGTAAACTTCAGCCGTGAAGTAAATCTGGGTTTAACATGGGCTCAGACTCAAGGTGTTCATAGTGGTAGGAGTCTGGCTTCAGAGTCAGATGTTCGTATTTATATACAAATGAACCTTGAACAGTGACTCAGCTGTGCCTGCTGCATGTTGTGGTCTTGACTGCAGTGATTGCAGTCCCAGCATCTTTACTTTGTTACCTGGAAGTGTGAAGTCCCCTCTGTGTAGGTTCATGAAATATTGAATCAAACAAAATTCCTACATATCTTTCCTCTGTTTGGTATATAAAAAAAGGAATAGAAACTCAAAAGAAGAAATGGTCATCTGGGCATGCTTAGATGTCAAACAGAGGACCAAATATCTAAAAATTTACAGCAACATTAAGAAGGTTTTCCATAGATGTTCTAAAGGAAGGGAGAAAGAAAAGAAGAAAGGAAGAAAGAAAAGAAGAAAGGAAGAAAAGAAGTGACGGAAAAATAAGTAAATAAACAAGAAGAACAGTAAAAGAAAGAAAACCGAACAGCAAGGAAATCTTGTAAAAAAAGAAGTTGTAGTTCATTGGACCTTGTCTTCCTTTTGCCTCCCTGATCTTAGGTAAAAATTTGAGTGGAGTCCAAATCAAATACACACACCAAAATAGCACAGGGTGTAACTGATACAATCTCCAGTACTCATAGAAAAGGTGACTTTGAAGGGGGAAGGGAAGGACCTTTTCCCAGAATGGCTGTTGCTGGGGTGAAGACCATCGCCCCTTTGACTGTACAATGAGAACCAAGTACTTTACATAGCAAGCACAACAAAATGTCCCCTTTTAGAGATGTGGCTGTTGCTGCTATGGTAGAGGAGATCTAAGTGCTCAATCTCCTTTACAATATCTTTCATGAAAATGTCCCGAAGTCCCTCATAAACATTTTGACCTATATATTGAAAGGATCAGATTATCAGGCACTAGAACAGGTTGCCCAGAGAAGTTGTGGATGCCCCATTTCTGGAAGTGTTCAAGTTCAGGATGGATAGGCCTTGGATCAACCTGGTCTAGTGGAAAGTATCCCTGTATGTGGCAGAGGGGTGGGAACAAGATCTTTGAGGTCACTTCAAACCAAAGCCATTCTATGGTTCCACGATCTTTTCTATGTAGCAATAACTTCTCCTTTCTAACTTTATGTTTTGCGTGTGTGTTGTGGAGAGGAGATGAGGATGAAAGGCAGAGTATCAGCAGAGATGAAAAATCTAATCCACAGGGGTTAAAAATTGAGTCTCTTTGTCCATTTGCGTGACAAGGGCCCATTGCATAATGCTATGAGCACACAGCTAAATCCAAGGATTTAGTCCCTCACCTCTTGGTTGGGCAACAGAAGAGACAGATTGGGCCAGAGGAGCAGCTGCATGGAGATAGCTTTGGTTATCTAAATGCCTGTAGTTCACTGTGTGGAGCCTGAACTATTCATCATTTCATGCCAAGCTCAACCGCTTTGATAGAGGCATCACACCCAATATGCTCTGCAGATATCCTTACATGTCTAATGTGTCTAGACGCACTGGCCCTTAATATCCTGCAAGTTGCAGGAATCTAGAGGTGACAGTCAAAACCTACGCTGTATTTTTACTGGTGTAAATCAGCAGAACACCACCTAGGGTTAGAGTCACATGCATTGAGACCAGGTGAGCAGCTGGGTCTGCGCCAGTGTTGGCTGTTACTGAAGATACAGGAGGTCTTTATATAAGGAGGAGGTTGTGGAAGGGAGTGGTGCCTTATTACGAAGATGAAGCTGAGCCTGCCTTTGGGACAAGTCTGTGTAGCTGTTTAGGAGACAGCAAAAATCAAGCCCAATGTGTCTGGCAAATGATCTCTGGGGATTAAAAAGAATCTTCAACTTTTACAGCTCTTATCACAGGTTGTCCCCTGTGCAGCTGCACTATGCCACGCACAGTGCCCACCATGGCTTTGCACTGGGTACAGAATGTTCCTCTCTGGAGGGCTTGTGATCTTCTGGGAGGGTTGCTGCTGGCTGTCAAAAGACTGCTTCATTTGCCCCAGAGGAGAGGAGGGATACAGATACACACTAGATTTCCACATTGTGTGAAAGGAGCCTTATAATTATCTTATACATTACAGTTGGGAGCCCCAGGCAAAGGGTAGGCTCCTGTGCTTTCTCCTGACCCATTGTGTGAAGTCTCATGTGACGCAGGGTGGGGAAGTGACTGCCTCAGAAGCCTTTGTCGTGCAATGGTAGTTATTACGTGACAAATGGGGCGGGGCCAGCCTGCCCAGGCATGGAGTGAGGTTGGATGGTGTGGGTGCATGATGTGTTGGGCACTGTGGTGGGGAAGGGGCTGGGTCACCACCAGGTGCTGACAAGGCTCTTACTCGTCCTCTGACAAATCCTCATCTGCACATTGTTCCTTTGTCATCACAAAAGCACAGAATGGTTTGGGTTGGAAGACACCTTAAAATCCATCTAGTTCCAAGACATGGGCAGGAACACGTTCCACTAGACCAGGATGCTCAAAGCCCCATCCAACCTGTCCTCAAACACACCCTGGGCATCCACAGCTTCTCCAGGAAACTTGTTCCACTGTCTCACCCCCCATATAGTGAAGAACTTCCCTCTTTCAGTTTGGAGCCATTCCTCCTTGTTCTACCACTCTATGCCCTTGTCAAAAGTCCCTTTTCAGCTCTCTTGTAGCCCCTTTAGGCAGTGGAAGGGACTCTTAGACCTCCCCAGAGCTTTATGTTCTCTGTCTTCTTTATCCCCCGACATGGATCATTTTAGTACCTTTCCACTTCTCCCAACTTTGCCTAGGACCAGTAGGACCTAGTGTACTCTGCAGAGTCACCTTCTCCATACTGGTTCAGAATCTCTCTGGAGAAACAAAAATAGGATAAAATAGGAAATTTTTGACCTCTGTATGGATGGATTGTACATAGCTGCTGTCTCTGTGGTATAATAGGAGAGGATTTGCTCTTGTGAGAAGGGATGGATATGCTGTAATCCCCCTTAGCCTGGTCCAGCACACCATGTGTGGTCTGGGTGCTGAGGTGCTGCTGCAGATGAACCGACTTGTTCAAGCTGTAGCTGCATGCAACCAAAATTAATTCCAGGATTAATGCCTGAGCTGGCTGTGAGAGGCTGTTCATCTCAGAAATGCTGCAATTGTTGGACTACAGATATCTCTCAGAAGGATGAAATCAAATTCACACAAAATCTACAAAATATGAAGGAAAAAAAGAAGTTTTGTTGGGGTTTTGCTTCATATAATTAAAAATGTTCCCTTTGTGTCCAGCTGTCTTTTTACAACAAATTATTTTATTTTTCAGAGTAAATTTTTTTTCACCGATGAGTCAGGTCCAAGAGAAAAGCACAAAACTGATCTTTGAACTTACTGAACTGAAACTCTTTGATCATCTTGAAAGGTTTTTTCTAACAATCCTTGAAGCCCACCAACTTGCTTAAATGGACCTTGGGCCATGGGCAGGGTCAGCTCACAGGAGCTGACAAAATCAAAGTTTTACGAAAGAATTCCCAGTCTGTGGCACACTCCACTGCCCCACCCAGGGGAGAGAGATTATGGGAACTCATATCACAGAAAGATCAAGCTTCAGTTTAATCACCTCTTGTTAATGCCTTTCTTATATTGGATTTTAATACACTTTTAATCTGTTTTTCATTCCTTATGCTTTATCACTTGGGTGATCAGAGCGAACAGGAACCAACCTGATACCGGGACAGAAACACAGCAGAGGAGGTGTAAAAGCAGAAGAAAAAATTCCCAGGAGGTCGTGGAGGAGGGATATGAGCTGAGGACTGGTCTGGCAGAAAACTATAAAGTAGGAGTGGTGCAACCAGAGTGATACAGTCCTATTGTGTGACCTTGAGTCCCTCCAGCCTGTGTTCCTTCAGCATTTTGATGGCTTCTTCGGTTATATTCACAGAATCATAGAATCACAGAACGGTTGGTTTGTGGGAGACCTTAAAGATCATCTAGTTCCAACCCTCCTGACATTGTCAGGAACTCTTTCCACTAGACCTGGTTGTTCATGTTCTCCTATAGTAAATATTTTTATTCTGTGTAAAGCACCAAGCACACTGATACCTTCTTCCCAGAAACACGCGATGAGGAATGCCTCACTCAGAAAAAAAGAAAAATCTTAAAAAATTATAATAGTGGCACAGAGAACTGGTCAAAAACCCTCTCCTAGGGACTTCTCCCATCCCTCCCATGCTGAACTTATTATCCCTTCAGTTCAAAAAGACCCTTATCAACATTTCAATCTTTCCATGTAAATACATTGACAAGTGTCAGGTCCGGGCAAACCTATAATTAAGACTGAACACAATTTGCTAATAAAAGCTAAGAAACCCCAGGCTGAGTTTACTTACATTATCCCCACTGGGCACTTACCATCAGAATCTTTTATCAGCCTCTGCAAAAGCCACTTTGACATTATTTTTACTGAATCAATCAAACACGGGCACTACAGTCATTCTCCTTGCTGAGAAGATGCTCCAGCTACAGAAATAAAGATCTGTGCTGTTGTTTCTTGTTGTCATTGCAGCTCCTCTGACTCACAAAGCACAGCGAGCTTTTGGAAGGAGAGAAAGAATGAGACAAATAGAGGAGAGGAGAGAAAGAATGAGAATTGGAGAGAGAGAGGCAGAAAACGTGAGCCAGAGATTGTGGCAGGCTTTACAAATTGGCACAGTCTTATCAACAGCATTTCATGGTTTTCTGGAACTCTTTCAAAGAGAAGTTGCCTTTGTGTGCACTGGCTTAAGCTTTACTAATATTTAAAGCTATATTTAAAAGTTTATGAAAATTATTTCTGAGTTCCTCTGTCTCTTAAAATCGCTGAGGCCAATGTTTTCTTCTAACAATTATCCCTTATCCCACTCTCCCCCCTCTTCCCCCGAAGTTTCTGTGGTTTTCCTGTCCTCTTTGTCCTTCCTTGTCAGGCTCTGTGCCTTTCCTTCTCCCTCCCCTTTGCTGCATTTCCTTCATCCAGCCTCCCTCCCTTCCCATTTCTAGGGGGGCCGGGAGAAGGGTTTTGTTTGGTGGGACTGTTTGTGATGGGTGAGGTCCAGATTCCAGCAGCGCCACTCTCCACTACATCAGTAAGTGTGTAAGTAAATACATCTCTCATGGGCTTGGCTCCCTGCTTGGGCAGAGGGTCAGCTGGCTTTTCTCCTTGCTCCCAGCTATGTCTGGGTCAGTAGAGCACAGTCTGACACCTCTAATCACCACAGTGTCATCCTCATCCAAAAGCAGATATTGAAATATGTAGTTCATGTGGTCCTTAACAGAGACACGTTTCTTCTAATGAATTCAAGGGGACGAATCATGCCAGTTTCCCACTGATGTGTGAAGGACTGATGTAAGCTCCAAACTGTGTTCAGATTTGCCTACAGACAGTTACTTCTGTGCAGGTAGGCACTGGGAATTGTACTCTACCTGAGACCAAGGCTGTCTGGAGGAGGGAAGTCTAAACAGGTTCAACATTTTGGTCTGTAGATGTGTCCTTGGTCTGGGCATGGATGGCAGGAGGACACATGGAGAGGAGAGTGGTCCAATACAGGCTTCTGTAGCTCTCGCAAAAGTCAGTGGGGACGCTGAGGGTAGGGTCTACCTGCATCCTACCCTTTAATGGATATGTGTGAGTTGTTCACCTTGGGTAAAGCATCATGATGGCATAGACATCAGGATATTCTATGAACCTATGAGCTGCAGAGGAATTGCCTTTTAAAAAGAAATGGGCATTTCTCACCAGAGCTGTTGATGGAGTTGAAGGTAGCTCTCAGCTATGTGAGTATCTACATCTCAAAGGTCTAAATAAAAGTAGCATGAAGTCCTTTGGGGGTAAATGACTTTGAGAAGTTCAAAGATACTAGATCCCAGTTAATTCATTCTAAAAGGAGTTGCAATCTTTTCACATCAGAGTTTTAGTTGTGTCATAAAAAAAAATCATGTTAGCTAATGTGTTTTTAAACACAAAGTATGTGACAGTGGCTGCACCAGGTCAAGACAGAAGGTCTGCTGGTCCAGCGCCCTGTTTCCAACAGCAGAGAAGAGTAAATGTTTAAAGAGAAGAATAAACTACTTATAGAAAAATAAAGTGTCTGTGCCTCCAGCAATCTCTGACGTAGACATCTTCAGGAGACTATACTTATACAACCAGGTTTAATAGCCCCCACTGTGTCTGTCTGTTCAATTTTCCCTCTTTCTTTTTTTGGTTGTTTATAAATAAAAAGTTTATACCCTGGGTATATCCAGTGGTAATGTCCCGCTTTCCTACTTTAAACCCAGCTGATGAAGCCGTGGGTGATTCTGTGCCTTCCAAATGTCCTGGAAAGTGCCTGCTCTGCACCTGGGGCTGTTTGGTGGAGTTACACTGACTTCAGAGAAGATGATCTTCTACGACTTTGCTGTGACTTCAAAAGGAGCAGGTAAATGTGCCCTATATCAGGAAGTGACCCCTTGCTTTACCTTATTCTATGACATTAAAAGGAGCAGCTTTGGTGTAGGAGAATGTCAAGCAATGCTCTCATCTCTCGACGCTTAAAAGCACATAGGAATGAACCACAAGGATAAGATACAAATGACTTCTGTATCCCAGAGTGTATCAGTTATAAGCAAATCCTTTATAAAAATGAAACTTAGATCCTTTAGATTCCCTTTGAAGAAATCTTGTCCTCTGGCAGCTGGAACTGCAGTGGTGGGAGTGACAGAGGTAGTGGCTGGAAGACATGGCTGTCTGCTAGAGATAGGATCAACCTTCCTGCAAGGGACAACTGCAGATTTGGTGTTACAGTCAGATTATAAATCACCTTACATTTTACTGGTGTTTTTGGAGAGAGAGGGAAAACAGATTTAGGAAAAATATGATATATAGGCACTTGTACATACAGATATTTATAAAGTCTGTGTATAGATGGCAACACCATGCTCTGTGGTGGAAAGTACATTATTCTTTAATTCATTAATCAGCACAGGGCTGATGAACTGTGTATGATCATCTCTGTTTTACAAGGCCGGGGAAGGTTAAGTGATTTGCCTGAGGCCAGAGACTAAATTAGTGTCACAGATGGGATGAGAAAAGAAGAGGCTCCAGTTCAGGTTGGATTCTCGACAGAACAGGCAATGCCAGAAAGAAGTAAAGGGCAGTGGTTGCTTGTCACTTTAGTGTCCATCTGCTAAGCAGTGTTGCTAGGGGGAAAGTCACTTGCCTCCTCTTTTGTCATCAGATAAAACAGAGAGCTAAATCTCTCTTTACATTTTCTACATAGACGCAGTTTCTACATAGACTCAGTTTGTCTCGGTTTCACACTTCTTATGCGCTGGAAAATGATTTTATTTTTATTTTTATTTTTATTTTCTAGAGGTCAGACATCGCAGTGTCTTGAATTTCTCTGTAACACCAAGAAACCCAGGCCCAGGATCCTGTCACCACAGCTCCCACATTGCAAAAAACATGTAGTGCCTATTAAAAAACAACAATCACACACTCCAAATAATTAGTGTCATTATTAGTACTGTGGCATAACCTGCAGGGCCCAATTAAGATCCAAACCTTATCACGCTGGGTTGGGGAAACATACATAAACACAGAGTTTCAGCTTTGAAGATTTTGCATTTTTAATGGATGGAATTAAGAGTGGGAAAAAGGAACTTATTCTCCTTATTTCACAGGCAGAGCATTGGGACCTGGAGGTATTAAGTGAGTTGCCCAAGGTCACACGGGATGTGTCAAAGACAGGAGCTGAACCTGTGTTCCTGCCTCCTGATCAAGGAGAACTATGAGATGGAGCTTATGACTATGATGAGTCTTTTAATATAGCAGGGAAAGTAATAAACAGAAGAAAGAGCTTGGGAAGGAAAGAGGGAGGGAGAGGGATGCGGGTGGTTGTGTGTCTCACAGCCAGGCTTTTCAATGACTAATAACAACTGGTCTTAACTGAGATGCTCCAGGGGATGTCGTATTTCATCCCAAGCGCCACTTAAAGAGCCAGTTAGTCTTAGAGAACTCTGAGCCTATAATCTAATGCCCAAACAACAACATTTGTCATCAAGTCATTTTAAGTAGAACATGCATGTATATGTGTGTATATTTACAAATATACACACATAAAGTGTTTTACTTGTTTAACCTACATCTATATGTATACATAATAACACATGCACACACATACACACCCTACCCTGTCTTCAAATAATGTGGCTAACTTGGGAGTGGGCCTGCCATTGCAGCCTGGAAATAGAAATGACTTAGAATCTCTTGTTAATATCTTAAAGAAAAAAATAATTTTTCATTGAAATCAATGTTTTAAAATGCTGTGCTCAAAGTAATTAACCAAGAGCAGAATGACTTATTCTATCATTTGAAGAATAAAATACGTACTGTTTTATTTTACTTTTACTTTTCAAAGTTAAATGCATTTTTCTACTTAATATTTTGGAAAGATTTGGGGTTGATATAAAATTTAAACATTTTAAAGTAACTAAATTTTTGAATTTAATGTGTGGGTTGAAAAAAATCCCATGATCCAACAAAAGCATTTGTATTGCAGGAAGAAAAAAGATTACAACGGCAAAAAAAAAATTAAATGGAAAATTTGATACCCGTAGTTGTGAATTAATGTTCCTTCTACTCCTGTGATCCAGTTCCCTGGGATAAATGGATTCTGGTAGAACCCCAAGAGATTTAATAGATGTTTCTCCCCATAGACTGTGTTGTTTATCACAGGGGAAGGACCTGATATGATGATGAGAGGTGGTCGAGGCAATGGAGACCTCATTAAAGACTCTAGGAGGAGGGTTTCATCCACAGCCCATGTGGGTATGAGGGACTCTTGCTCTGAAGAACTGGATTCTGGCTCTACTTCTGACAAATGTTTCCAGCCAAAACATTCTGTGTTGGTCAGTTGTTGTGAGTTTCCCATCTTGGAGGGAACCTGGAGCTGATGAGCTCTTTTACCAAACAACTCAATTTTGTCCTTAGAAAGGATGCTGGGAAACAGATTTCTCCTTTCCACAAACTGAGCACCCTAAATTACCATCTGCTTGTCACCTTAACCCTTCTGTTCTTCAGTCTCTGAAGAACTGAGACCAAGAAACCGTCTCACCACACAGAGGTGTTACAGGGAGAAAGACATAAATATTTCCAGCACCTTCGGGTGTTAAATTGATGGGCAATGAGGAAAAGCCCTGTGTGGAAATGAATCATTCTGTCTTGGGGCAAAACTGTGCTGACATGCAAAAACATTTGTCTTGAGGGTCATGCATCACACAGGGAAGAAAGCAAAATCCCAAAGAGTTTGTGATTACAGGAGCTCTGTCCAGCCTCTGCACAGATTAAGGCCTCATAGGAAGAGAAAGAAGTGAGAATGTATTTGCATTCCTTTTGCAAAATGGATGTGTGCAGAATAGCAGCTTTAATCCCGAAACTTCCAGTGTTGGACGCTTGACTTGGAGATCTGAGTTAGAGTTGTTTGATGTACTTTTTCTCTTTGCATCTCTTTGCACAGACACATTAGATAGGCAGTATATATTTACATTTTGGATTTATGAAGTTGGAGCTGGACGTTTTTCTAAATTACTGTGAAACTAATGCTTTTCACATCCTGTTCAGTCTTTCTGGGCATCCTCACTTGCACTTCAGCTGGCACAGTTGCAGGTTTGAGTTTGTTTTCCTCCTTCTGCTATGTTGGTGATTCTTTCCCGTTTTCATATATTTCCACCTTCTGATTCAAGTGACCTTTCCCATTCACCCTTAAAATTCCTCTCAGCCGAAAACTAGTCCTGCCTCCAGGCCTGTAACTGCGGCTTCTGTATCCTGGGACAATGGGGTGAGGAAGGCAAAATAAGGGACATTCCTGCAGGTCCTCGGTGTGTGGATAACAAACAGGGCACAAGAAGTGGGCAGGTAAATCAGAAATCACTCCATTAGCTGGTTAAGTATTTTGGAGTGACACCAGGTACATTAGGAGGTGGCAGTCACAATGGAGAGACCTTGGCCATTTGATATTCATGAGATGAAGAAGGTTTAAGAAGAGAAAAGAAAGGGGGAGGCAGGGATGTGGGCTTTCTAATGTAAACACCATTATCATTTGAAAATCAATTAGCTCCTTGCACTGAGGGAATGAGGAGACTTAAGGCCCTTTTCTGAACTGCTATTGTGAGCCTGGGTTATTTACTTTAATTAAGAGGAGACAGAGTGGATTATTGTCTCAAACTAAGGAGTTGGGAAGAGTCAGAAAATTACACTCTACCTCACTGCACAACAAAGCCAGAGAAAGAGACAGACTCCAAACCCAGCAAAGTCGAAAAGAAATTAGCCTTTAATCTGGATTCGTCCTACATAAGGAGCAATCAAAAGGAAGGAAGGAAGGTTCAGAGCCTACTTGCTAAACACCAGGCATGACAATGTAGTGTCTGCCACTGCCAGCTCCTCTGCTGAAACTTAGTTTTGAGACTGGAAAGGGTTTCTGCCCCTGGAAAGGTTAGAGTTAAAGAGCAAAACTTTCCTTTGGACTAAAATTTGTCACACTGAAGTATCAGGTGTGGGGTGGCATTTCCTCTTGCCCTCTCTCTCCAACATGATGATGGAGCAACGCATTATTTTGGGAAGAAATATAGGTAATTGTTGATGCAAAGATGTCTCTCCTGAATGAAGATGCTAATATTTTTTTTGGCTCTTATTTAATTCAAACAGCTCGGATTAAAAATTAGGAGAAAAAAAAAAAGAAGAAAGGAAAAAAAAGAAAAGGAATTTGGCAAGTGACTAATCCACAATATTGTCTAATTTGGCATATGGAGAAACACCACCCGAGGTATCTAATACTGAGATGTTTCAGCTCTGTTTTGCATTGCCCACTCTTACTCTGCATACTCTAAATATGTATTAAGTCAGTCGAGCATGGCAGCTGCTGAAGGAGTTGCCACAGCTTACTGGGTAAATAATGATCGTTTTATAAATCACCTAAATGCGTATCTACCCCAAAGACCATGGTGGTGCCTTATGGGAATGTTGATTTGCATTTTAAAAATCTTCTTGGATGTATTTGCTGTTGCTGTGCCTCCCACTGATTGCTCCATGCTCTAGTTTTAACTCCAGGGCCAAATTCTGCTCTCAGTTATGAATGGGAGAATATAGAGTGTCATCACTGAAATCAGCAAGGTGAAGTCAAGCTGAAGAAATAGTCTACTCAATGAGCTTTGCTAGGAATGAAAATTCACATCAAGATATTTTGGTGATTTTGCAGCTTTAAAAATAAAACTGTGAGAACTGAGGAACACCTTTTTGAGGGGGTTATATATGAGAGAAATAAGTCAAAGATGAGGTACTGTCCAATCTTTATGCTGAAGTAGGGCTTTGCCACACCTCTAGGAAGCATCTTCTTAAAAGGCTTTGGGGTCTAGCTATACTCTTTTTGGCCCATGGAGGGGAAAAATGTATATTTTTCTGAAGTCTTGACATGCATACAAGCTCATGAACTCTTAACTCTTTACAAAACTGGGATCATTCTCTGTGTTTTACCATTAGAGACACTTTGGCCTGCAGCAAACCCAGAAACACATGGCTCTGGAAGGAAATGGATGAGGCAGCTTTTCAGAGGGCCCAGGGCAACAAAACATTTATTATTTTATGCAGCACAAAGAAAACATAATTTTGTATATATCCAGTCAGAGTTCTCCCATACATTCATGACTCTTTTCCTCCAGATCATAAACTCTGTGTCTCCTTTTGCAGATGGATCCTTTCTTTCTCATTTGGTCCTGCTATTAAATGAGATACTTTTCATATAACTGCCATTCCCTCTTTCGTGTTCCTGTTTCTCATATGCAAGTGTCTATCCACGTATTTTGGGTCTTGTTGAAATGCCTGTCCTGACTCTGGAGCCCAGTGAAGCAGATGTGTCCTAACTGAGTGCTGGTCTGAACCTTTCTTCTTTCTTGGGAGTCTGTTCATTTCCTGAAATAGGTAACTAGACCAGACCTAGCAACTTGCACCTCACATGTATCCTGTGGCTCTTCCACCAGCTCTCCTTGCTCTCTTGGAGAAGGTTCACAAGCTGCAAGGTGCACAGATTCCAGGTGAAATTACGTTAGCATGCTCATGAGTATTTTTATGACTCACCATTAACACTGATCTCAGTTATTCCCCTTTTGGGGTATTTTTAATTGTCTTCCCATACACTAGTAGAATGAAAATTGTCTATGAATCAGGCTTAGAAACTCTTGAAGATGAAGAACTGGATGCAAAGACAGCAGCTCCTTTCCTGTAATGAAGCATCTTCCTAATTTTGTTTTTTCTTCAACAAAAACTCTGAACATTGTGCTGGAGAACCTGGGGCAGTGTAATGTCAGACAAATGCTCAGTTGTTACTCTCTCCTCTTCTGGCAGGGTATAGCTTTTAATACTGAGCCATAATGGGCCCAGACAATGCATTAATTCCTGCCTTAGTGCCATACTTGTTGGATTAAAGTGTGTTCTTTATGTATATATTTTATGGTTATTGTACTGGCATTTTGTGATCTTGAATATACTTAATTGTATTAGAAATGGTGTGCTGGAACCTTTTTCATAATTGTTAATATGAAAATAAAAAAAAGGAGGATTTTTTTAACCCCTAGCAAATCCTCAACTGGAGTGCAGGGTCAACAGACCCACAGGGCTGAGCTGCTGGCTGCAGATAGCATGTGTGTGTGCATAGATGACTACACACAAGTGTACCACCTATATTTGCATTCCTACAGCTGTTCATTATTTGTATCTATTATACAGTGTAGAGAGCACAAATACATGCAATTGAGACACAATAATGTAGGGATATGAAAGGACCAATCCATCAGTTCAAGTGTGTTTGGGTTTAAAGAGAAGGGGACATACTGATAAATACACTGATTTATTCTCACTTACTCTCGCTGTATTCTGAGCCATTGAAGCTGCTGAAGCTGATGATGATTTATATCAGCTGCAAGGTCTGGCCTGGAGCTTTTAAGTGTATGTCAAGCACCTCCAGCACTTTATGAATCTCTTTGGATAGAGTTTTCCAAACCAAAATCTGAAGGAAAGACAAATCCATTAAGAAGGCAAGCACATGCTCAACTGTGTTTTTTATTTAGGGATTCCTATCATATTTATGTTCACTTTTTGACTGTCTGGTTGTTCAGTGTCATGGGCTACAGCCTTGAATAGCAACCCTGGTCCCATTCCAGAAGAACCAAAAGGTCCCTAAACACTGATTGGCTTGAACTGAATCCAGTAAGGAGATGACAGGAGAGGTTGTGCATTGCAATCTCTTATTCTGACAGTCAGGCTACAGAGACATTTTGACAACTTTTAGAGCTGTGTGGAGCTACTTCTTCCTGCATGTTCCACTGTTTCAGATGGCAGAGAACTGGAGAGCCCACCCAAATAACCAAAATAACTTGACCATAGACTTTTTAGGTTATGTTGCCATTTCTTTATTACTCTTAAAAGTAGAAAGATGTGAAATATGTCCAGCAATGCCGTCCAAGGTTAGGGTAAAGAAGGTGAGACAGAACAAATCAGTAGCAAGGTGGAGGGTACACAGGGCTGGGACGTAGAGGCTGCATTCCTGGCTGTGCCGAGGACCTTGGTTAATTCCCTCCTTCTCTCTGCTTCCCAATTATCATTTGTGGATTTAATTATAATCTCACTGCAGCAGAGGGTAGGGTTTTTTTCAGGACTCATGAAGACAGCTGACCCTATTTGCCCGGATAAATAGGTAAAAGTAGTGGGAATGAGCCCTGGGGGAAGGTGGGGGCTGAGGGAGGAGGGATGAGATGAGCTAGTTCCCGGATCAGGAAGGTTGAAGGAGGGCTCAGACAGGAGCTACTTGGCATGTTAAGGAAATTTTTCCCTGAGGGGTCCAGCTGCCTAATTTACAGGAGGGAAGAATTATTTTAAATTGGGTGGAGTTGCCCCCATCCTTTACTCTTATTGGAAAATAAAGCTAATTTTGGAGCTTAAGTGTAAACTCTTCTAGTCAACAGGAAGGTCACTTGCAGAAGTCATCATTAGTGTACAGCACATCTTGTCTTGGTGCAGCATCCTGTATTATGGATGTTGAATATCCACAGATTTTACTATTGTTACGATTCAATAATAATAATAAAAAACCCTTTTATTGCATTTTCAGCTTCCTCCTACATCCCTTAATTATCAAGGAACCTTGCTAAATTTAAGCACTGGTGTAAAGTCAGTGAAGTTACAACAGTGAAGAACTTGGATCCTTCTCACATATCTGGTCAAAGGCAGAGTTTATCAGTAAACAATTTCCATAGATTTATTTCCACTTCATGAACTCTATAACCAAGGATTTCTTAAAGAAGTTCTATTCATTACTAACTATTCAATTTTCTTGGTTTCCCTGATGTTCTGTAGCCCTTTTTCTGACAGTAAATCAGGGTGGCTACTTGGAGAAGAGATCTTTCCCCTTTCTATATTCCATTCTGAGCCACTTGCAGAGCCAGTGGATTGGAGGGTCCTCCAAGATGTGCCAGAAACAGAAAGCTCCTTCCACTGTTTGCATCCCAGTCTCTGATATCCAAAAGCAGTGCCTTGCCATTAGCTGTGAATGTGCCTCCCTTCCCCTGCGTCTCACAGAGTCTGTTTTGTTCTCTTGCCTCTTTCAGAGTGGGACTGCACTCGGGAAGGAAGGATTGCAGCTCCTGGGACCCAGGTTCACCCTCGGCACAGCGCAGCCAAAGAAAGTGTTGTCAAACACAGTCAGGGATCAACTTGCACTCTTTGTCTTCCCTGCAAATCTTCACAGGAGGTTGCTACAAGGATGGGCTCAGCTCAGGGCTCAGTGTGTGAGTAGAGACTCGGGGGTTACAGGAGCAGCTGGGTAGTGATGCTGAAAGGGAAGTGGTAGGTTGCCTTTTGCTCAAGTCCTTTTCTACTTGTTGGAGAAGTTCCAGAGCCAATTCTTACCCAATTTCCAGCTCAGAAAAACTCATCCACAGACTAAAGGGCTTCCCAGCATATGTACATGTAGTTGCTGCTTTGCTCTTAACTCGCTGCCACTGACCCCACTGGAAGCTATGGACTTGCTGGGGTCAGTGGGATCAGTGGAATGAGCTCCTGTAAGCATTCCCTAACTTGTAGATCTCAATAGTAGCTCAGCTAAAAGTTAAAAAAGTTAAAAGTGACTGGTCTAGTTCCAGCTGCAGTGGGCTGTTCACACTAACATCTGAACTGGCAAACTGAACAGAGCTGGGAGTATAACATCTTGCCCCAGAGCTGTGTGAAGCTGCTCAGGCAGGGGGTTGACCAGAGGAAGGCATATGATTAAGCACAGTGTTAAGGCTGAATGGAAGTGACGGATCCAACTGCTGGTCTCACAGAAGTGCTGAAGAAAGAGGGAATTCTCTGTAAGAGTTCCTGAGAGGTTTATTGTTCCCTGGTGGTAAGGCTGCAGGATATGTCAGTGAAAGGCTGGCCTCTCTGCAGAGACCTTGTGCCTCTGAAGTGACAGCTTTCCCAGAGCTGATGCATGTTTTCCCCCAGTAGCTTCCTGCCAGAGCTCCTTGCCTCCAAGGTTGTTGGCCTGGCAGCCCAGTGCCCTTGCCCCTCCCTGGATCATGAGACCACTGGATGATTTTTGCTGGATGTGTCTTCAGGAGGTCCCCATCTGACCTCCTGGTACCCAGGAGCTGTGAGATCAAACTGGCTTGCTTATGGTTACATATAAGATGCTGGGTATTTGCCTGGATTATCTAGAGATTGCTGCTCTCCTGTACTGGTCTGTGGCACCCTGGGCTTTATGGATCCTTGGGTAGTCAGGTCCAAACCTGTTTAGTCATCAAACCTAGAAGATTTCAGCTGTCCAGATTGTTGAGGATGCGGAAGCTGAGCTATCAAATTAGATTGCCCCCAAATTGCACGTTATTTTTGCCCAAACAGGATTTGTTCTGCCTTCTGCTCCTTTCCTCCAAAAAAGAATTCTATCTCTTACTTTCTTAATCTATTTATATATAGTTGAAATAAAACCGTATCAAAATAGATGTTTTCTGTTGGAGAGAAATATCCAGAGTGGTTTGGTGATTGACATTTGTTTTTTCAAGACGTGAGGAAGATGATTTTGTGATTTCAGGGTCAGATATCACAGAACAACCCCTTTACTCAACCACTGATGTCTCCTAAAATCAATGGAACATTCAATGAACCTGAGGAATTCCTTGCTGCAGAATTTTATGGGTACTGTTTTCTGGGATTCAGAGACTGAGAGGATAAATCAATGGAGAAACCCCCCCCCAAACCATGGCTCAAGAAATTCACAAATAACAGACTGCTGCGATTATGGGAAAATGACAGTGTTTCCTTTTTCTTATAATTTTATTACTCGGGGCAGGAGGAATACTGTTCTGCTTTTGGCCTTTATGGAATCGTTTAAGTTGGGAAAGACCTTTAAGATCATCAAGTCCAACCATTAAATCAGCGTGGCCAAGTCCATCACTAAACCATGTCTGTAAGTGCCATATCTACATGTTTCTTGAACACTTCCAAGAACAATGATCCCACCTGGGCAGCCTAATGCTTGGCCATTCTTTCAGTGAAGAAATTTTTCCTAATGTTCAATCTAAACCCCTTCTGGAACAACCTGAGTCTGTTTCCTCTTGTCTTATTGCTTTAACTCGAAGACACTGACTCCTATATGGCTACAACCTCCTTTGGGGTAGTTGTAGAATAGTGAGAAGGTGCCCCCTGAGTGTCTTTGCCTCCAAACTCCAGTTGCCTCACCCACTCCTCTCAGGTCTTGTGCCCTAGACCCTTCCCCAGTTTCATTGTCCTTGTCTGGACATGCTCCAGCACCCCAATGTCTTGTGGTGAAGGTGAATATATCACAGAATCACAGAATATTTGGAGTTGGAAGGGACCCACAAGGATCATCAAGTCCAACTCTTAAATGACAACAGGCACCACTGCCTCTCTGACAGGAATCGATATCAATTTGTCTTGTGAGATTAGTTGCCACATGTCCTTGTATCTTGGCTTCCTAGTTGCCCATGCACAATGCGATTGTCTGTGGATCATGGAATTAAGGCTTTTCCTATGGAAATTATGGTGGTGGGTGTGGCTGGTGCATTTCTGGTATGGTGAATATCCTGAGGTGCTTGGCTGCAATGCGGGCGCATGACCCTAAGAATCACCTCTGTGTCCACATTGCCTTTATTTTTGTGCTCTCAAACGTGGTCTATTTCCTTTAATGGTGCAATGATCACACTTATTGTTGTCCCCATAGTTTTCAATATTATTAATACTCTATTGATCAGACAGTGACTTTGGATCAGGAAATGCCTGTGTATGATAGAAATGAAAATCTGAGGAGTTTATTCAGGTTGGGTTCACACAGAAGCCTCTTTCATGCCATACCACATATTTTCTCCCAACCCCTTTTTTGACTGACTACTTGTTCATTTCCTCCTCCCTCTCCTTTTCCCCTTCAGGGAAACCTTTAAATAAAATCTTTCCCAGACTGTCATTTGCCTCTAGAGCGCTGTTGAAAACCCATGGTTGTATTGTTCAAACAGCAACTGGGTCACCCTATACCACTCACCACCACACTTGGTCTTAGTTTGCTCACACTGATCCATGGAGAGAGGAAACAACAAAAAAAATGCCCCACTGGGGAGCCAGACTTGAGATCCACAGGATTAGGTCTGTTAGCAGTGCTATATGCAACCCTGACATGTAATCAGCAAAGGAAAATATTCATTATTGCCTGAGTGTCAGCTGAAGACAATTTCAATTATTCTGGCATTTCAATGGATGAAGAAACCCTTTAGGCTGGCTCATGAGATTAGTCTTAAAGGCTCTGTAAATTAAGAAAGTTGCAATCAGTGTATTATCTGACAGGCAGCTGTGGAATATAGTCCAACAGGGAGGGGAAGGAAGAAAGAAAAAAGAGACAAATTGCTATATTCAGGTTGTGGTTTTGATATATCAATTTACAGTTTTAACATATGCATCTGGGAAATAATTGTTTTGCATTACTTAAACGAGCTTTAACAGCATCAGTGTGAAGTTTTCAACTCCTACATCTTGAAAGGTCAGGTTTTCTTTCACCTTGTGCTTTCTTTGAAAGACTAGTTTGGGTTAGAGGAGGAAAAAAATTAAGCATTGCAGGAAGAATGAATCTTTCAGAAAGTTATTCAAATATTATAATATATGGCTGTTGATCATAAAATTCCATTAAAAGCAACATCTGTAGTGCTCCCCAGGTTAATTTTTATAATATGATCTCAGCCTCCTTTTGCTAGATATGCACGGATGTGGTAATTATGACTGTATATGGCCTTTACTGCTCCTGTCTGACGTGCTAAGGAGAATAATTTGTATCATCCTATCTTGCACTTCTGGAGCTTTTATCTCCGAGTTTCCCAAACTGTTTCAACATCCTTACAAGCAGCAATGAACAACCTGTTTGCTTCCCCCGGCATATTCTCCTGTCCTGGACATAAATGCTGACTGATGACAAAATGGATGAACTTCAGGCACTTTTGGTGAAGAACAAGTGCAGTTTAGTAACAGAATGTGTTTATCCTGGTGGATTGGGATTTTGAGCTTCAGGAGCTCTACATACAGAGAAAAGGCAATTCCATTGGGAGGGAACTGAGGAGTTGTGAACAGCTGGTGAAACACAGAATTTGTGGCAATGAGTAGTGGGAAGGTCTCACAGAAGGTTGGATCATCTTCCTTGTTGCTGGCACTCCAGTTAGTGAGGCTATGGATGTATTAACCATAAATCTCCCTATAGCCACAGGATGTAGATATCAAGGTGATTAAAGCCCAATGAAACAGGTTTTGTACCTATAAGTTACCTTTGGTGATGTCCACTCTGCATTTTAAGAGTGCATGTCCAGCTATTAATCCTCAACCTTCCTAACGAGGGCAGTTTTGTATGGCCTGTGTCCTGAAAAGCTGTCAAGGGGAGACTCTGGGCAGAGTCTGCATTTACGAGTGAACTCGAAGGCATATTCTCCTGTGATGCAGATTCAAAATCTTAAGAGGCTCTTTTCACTTCTTGCTACCAGTTTTTACTCTCTGGTACATGCATCTGAAGAAGTTCAGTGGTTTCCTCTGCAAATAGCCTTATGACTGCTCCATAATGGCTGATAAATCCCGAATTTTGTGGTTTTAAGGCACTTTTATGCTTGTTTTTCATATACATACAGGCAAAAAAATTGAGCAAGATCTCCCCCGTTTTCTCTCGTGCACCCAGCCAGAGTCCAGGCCCAGGACTAACTCCTGCACAGGATTTGCCTTCCTTATGTTTAGATATTTACAACATGGTGGGAAATATCTTGGATTCGCACTACAGTCACTAAGGAGAAAGAGAGAACTCAAGACTTCCAGTCTATTTTATCCTAAGGTGGACACCTCACTTTGGGCTGGGAAATCAAGATCTGGAAGTTCCAGTTTCTCTCTAGTAGCTGTAAAAACCTTGATTACTAATTCACATTCACATGTTTAAAACTAGGTGAGACAAATACCACCCCTTTCCTTGCCTGCAAAATGGTTAGAACATACAACCTCCAGTACAGAGGTCATGTCTTGCCATGGATGTGTAGAGTAGAAATTAGTTTTGGTAGATCTCGGCTGGAACCAGTAGAGATGATAACAACAACAATAACCATCATAAGAGCAGCAGCAACATCCATAGATCTGATGCAAGGATCCATCAAAGATAAGATTATCACTACCTCATCATCCTAAATAACTTTCACTTATAAACCTAATTTTAATCTCATCAACTTCAGTGCAGACTTCATTCACTTCTGTGAAACTCGTTTCATATGACAATAATATAAATATGACTTTGATCTGTAGATCAGGTGTTACCAAGAAGATTGGCATCTGCAGGGTTTTGCTTCCTGGTTGTGACCTTTTTCTGGATTAATGAAATGATGTGAGTAACAACTCGGAAATTGCACTTTGAATATTGGGATACAAATTCCCAAGCACAACTAATGAGTCTCAGATTTTCTGGTTCTGAATAGCTTGAACTTCGATGCCTTCAATGAACTTGATTTCTGAGTGTTTAATGCCCTCTTTCTGAATTCCAGGCTGGCGTTAAAAAGGCTGCGGCTGTCAATACACAAACAAGCCCCACAAATCTCTGACTACTTTGAGGAAATCTTGAACAGGGAACACTTAATGCATCCCGATCATCCACTTGGCACCTCACATGTTGTACACTTTTATTTAATTTTCAAGCAAGATTTTGACCTATATATGAAAAATAAATAATTTTGAGAGTTGAGATCCAGTATTTTTTACTGAGGATTCTTTTGAGATATTTAACATTGCCTGTTTTTTTTTTTTTTTTAATTTCTTTTCTCCCTGAGTTTGGCTAGCAAAGGTGTAAACAGATCCTTAAAAAGTTGAAAACCTCACTAGCAGTTTACCCCACAGTCATGCATCTTTCTGCTTTGCAGAATGTTTAGCTAAAATTAGATGACAGCTCTATACCCTTAGAACCAGTGTTATGTTTTTCCTCCATTTCTGATCTACATAATTCAAAACAAGGAAATGTTAGCAGGTAAAACTGCAGGGTAAAACCTTTGGCTGCTGGAAATATTTGCATTTATTAAGCTAACAACTGTAAAGCAGATATACACATCTTTAGACTTCCTCATTCTTGCCTTATTAAAAAAGATCTTTGAAATTCAAAAACCTCCATGTAAATGCTGTGGAGGTTTTGGCTGGTTTTTTTCCTTCTCCTGATGCATCTGATTTTACTTGGGTGGCTTAAAAAAACAGAACCTGAATCCAGGAACCTCGATATGTCACTGATGTATAAAATCCAAACCTCTGGATCTAAAATTTGGCAATGACTGGAATGAGGGTCCCCACCAACTCCCTCAGCCTGATGAGCTGGAGCTTTTCCGCTGTGCACAAACATGCTAGAGAAAACTGAGTTTTCTTGATCCATTTACTTGGAGGTAGACGAATGTCTACTAAACCATATACCCAAGTGCCACATCCACATGCCTTCTGTACACTTCTAAGCATTCCAAGTGATTCCACCAATTTCCTGCGCAGCTTCAGTCTGCACCTGGACCACAGCCTGACACTTTCTCCAGGAATGGCACCCATCAGAAACTTGTACATACTATGAGACTAATTCACAACCATTTTACCATGAGAGGATCTCTGACACACGAGCGTGTGTTCCATCCCTAGAAGTGTTCAAGGCCAGTTTGGATAGGACTTTGAGCAACCTGATTTAGTGAAGGGTGTCCCAGCCCATGGCGATGGGTGTTGGAACTACATGATCTTTAAGTCCCTTCAAACCCAAACCAAGCTGTGATTCTGTGATTCATGCCAGTGATAAAAAGCAATTCATTCTCTATTTGAAGTAGAGCAAATGCCAGCTCACCTTACAATGCAGAGGTTTACCTTTTCATGCCTCCATCTGTATTTTTCCATGTCGAGTCCATCTATATCACGTAAGATCATCCTTAAATCACAATTACAGTAACTAATAAAGTATCCCTTGTGGCCTTTTGAAGAAGGTACCAATCGATAACAGAGAATTAAACAAAACAAAACACAAGAGAACACTTCCTCTCCTATTTACAGAAGAAAATGACTCACAAGGGACAGTTTCTTATCTTTCCACAATACAAGGGTAATGCCCTTCATGGCAAACACCAGGGTTGGAGCCCAGACTTTTATAGGCGTTGTGTGACATGTATTTTCTCATGGGAAATGCTGGACTTGTCCAGACAAGCGTCTGTTCTATGGAGACTGAGGCAAGGCTGAGGAATTTCAAAAGGACGCACCAACTAAGTTTTTATGCTTCTTGGGATAACAAGAAGTGACAGTTTCAAAAGTCTGGTTTAAAATTATTCTCATTTTGAAGATGGAGAGAAGTCACTGCAGAATTTGACAATAGAGGAGCAGCTAACTTTACTAATCCAACTTAGGGCTTCTTTTTCCCTACTTCCTTCTTATGCTTGGAATGATGTCACTGAACCAGTTAAATTGTATGAGCTTCAATATAGCTAATGCTCTAAACCAATGTTTGAATTTTATACTGATTAAGGCCAATCCACTGTCATTTTTTTTCTATAATATGAAGACTAGTGCCCACAGTAACTCACTGAATTTAACATAAAAGCAAGATAAAACAATTAAAGTGGGAGAATATTTGATTAAGTAGCTCATTGATTTATAGTGGAATAAATTGAAATGGATGGGACAGAGAATTTTTTTTAATGGCAACCATATTTTATGTTCATTATCACAATCTCTGGGCTCTTTGTGTTTTTGTGCTTAAAAAAAAAGAGTTTAGGGATAGTAACTCTGGGATTAATTACACTTGTCTTCTTTCTTAAAGCCTTTCCCGCCCCCCCTCGTTTTCTGATTCATGTAGTAAAACACTAAGGGCCTATTGAAAAGTTGTACGGAGTAAGTGTATTGCTACAAACCAGTGGCTGTCTGACATCATTTAAACAGCATTAATCCTGACAGTTACGCAGGGTGAAAAAACAAACACACAGGGTTTTGTTTTGGTGACAGGGATTAAACCTCTCCTCAGGGCGGTTTCGGCATTGAAGCAGCTCAGTGGGAGGGAGCCTCATGCACTGGAGGCATCAGCGAATCCTGCAGCTGGAGGCTGGGAAAACTCATCCCACAGCTGGGAGAAGAAGGGAGTGGGGTCAGTCTATAGGGCACCACCAGAGCAAGGAGCAAACCCAAAATTGCCGTGTCCCAAGCCCCTGGTTATTCCACCAGACTCTCGGTCATACAGTGCTTACCTCTGCCATCTGGGGTGAGATGAAGAAGAGGGTTATCCCGCTCTGCACACTCCCTAGGGGGAGGGTTTCACTCTTTTAGAAATGCCTTTACTCTCCATGACACCGAGAGAGCAAGGATATTTTCCAGCCCTGCTTGAAACTGAGAGAGAGCGCAAAGGGCAAAACAATTTAGGTGCTACTTTATGGATGAAAATGTTAAGGGACTTGCTCAACAACATGGAGAAAATTGGTGGAAGACCAAGTCAACTACTAGTCATTGAAGAGTACTCTGCAAACCACTGGTACATGTATCCTACCAGCATGGCCTGTGTATTCAGGGTATATCTGCCCAAGGCTTCCTTGCAACCCTTTCACATGGCTCAGAACAAACCAAACAACTGGAGCAGAGGGTGAAAATCACACTCAGTCTCCTATAAATATTTAAGTGTTTGTAAAAGGGAGGGGTATTTTCATTGTTTGAAAAAGGGAAGGGTGTGTTTTTGTTTTTTGCCAGTCTCCAGGTCCACAGACATATATGTACATTTTCACTTTCAGACTTGCAGCGAAGTCTGCATAGACTCCTGTGCAGGAGAATTTCTGAAGAATAATGTGCAGCGATTCAGGACAGTGTCTCACAGCTGATTGCACTGGCAAGGTAAAAATAAGACTGAAGTAAAAAAGAGAAATACGTATAGGAAAGAATTGTAGAGTCACAGAAAAGCTTGGTTTGGAAGGGACCTTAAAGATCACCAGAATCATATATCAAATAAGCTGCCTGATTAACAAATATAAGCCTGTGAAAGAGTTTTGTTGTTGTTGGGAGTTTGTTTAAAGAGTATTACACTTTTTAGGAAAGGAGGTGGGAACAGCTGAAATGCAAGGCAAAGTCATAGGAGATAGAACAGTGATGAAATAAGCTCCTTTTTTTCTCAGCGTTCATTCTGCTGCCAAGCATCCTCGCCATGGAGTTGAGAGACTCCAGGGCCATCTGTTCAGCTTTTCAGAGACCCGATTTCAATAGTGAGGCCCTGTTTTGTGGCATTTCTTCCCAGAGTTACCTTTTTGCATGGACATCTGCTTGAAGGTCAGGCTGAAACAAAAGTATTGCCTCTCAAAAGAGAGTCTAACCCATGCCAGGAGCAGGGCTGAGTGAGGAGACAGAGGGACAAGGAAGATACATTTTTCAGTCATTTGGTTTGTACCATAGCAGTTCCCCTCCCCTCTTTCCTCAGGGTATGTTTAGGGCCATGACATCCAGAGGAACTTGAATGCACCTTTTACTTTCAACACTTCTCACCCCAGGGGTTCAGAAATCACAAGCCAAGCTCTTCAAAATTACAGGATTGGGTTAAGAGCCATGAAACAGCTGTAAAAATTACATTTCAGGGATCTTTCTCTTTGCTTTCTGTCTTCAGAGCCTTATATTTGTGTCCTGCTTGTTTCAGGATTTCTCTGCAGCAAAATAAGGTCAAAATGCTTAATTTCTCAGTTAAGTGTGAGACAGTCCTGTGGGAAAGAGGCCTGAAATTTTATGGAAAATACTGATACGTTGTGATGATTGGCAGCCCAGTTTTTGCTCAGTATGGGGAATGAGTCAGGTTTAACTCAGGATATTTTATGGTTCTTTGACCTTCTCCAAAGGTGCTGAAGATATCCTGCAAATGCTAAATGAGGACTCTCAGTCTGTCTTCGTTCTTCAACGTAGGTGTCTTGCAGAGGAGAATTCAATCTAGAAGCTGAAATAATAAAAGTATTTTCAGGTACTCTAAGATGTCTTTAATGGTTCCAATGCTTTGTCAACCAAGGTAGGATTGATCTGAGGCCATAGCTACCTGGAAGGCTGGTGTGGCACCTCAGCCGCTCATCATACCTGCAGAGAGTCTGGCACCTCCACAGTGTCTGTCCAGCCTTGTTAGACACCAGCACTAGCAGATTGCCCTCTGCAAGTGTTTTTTCCCTCCCAGTAATCACAGATAAAACCTCAGAAACTGCTTAAGTTTAGACTTTAACCGACTTTAACCTTCCTGTGGCTAAAATTAAGCGTCTCTCTAGTCTGATGCCTTGGAGTCAATGTGCGTGTCTGTATGGACCTTTCCTTGAAAATTCATTGGTGTTAATGCTAGAGATGCCCTAGAGATGGGGGAAAACTATTACTTTCAGTAAGGCAACTCCTGGTGGTAAGGAGTGCAGGAATGTATTAACAGCAGGGACTTGTTTGGGTCTTGAAAGGGTCCAGAAGGTTTTTGTCGTATTCGTGTGGCTAAAAAATAACATACAGGTATATCACGCTAACCATAGGACTGTGTGTATGTGACTGTATGTAGGCACACAGGCAAGCATACATGAACAAAAAACCTCAACACACATATCTGTGTAGTTAAAATTAAAATTTATGTTATTATTCTATTCAACACTGTATGCACGCATGCTCAGACAGAATAGTTCAGCCATACTAGAATGTCTTTGGTTTAGGACAAACATAAGATGATAATATTGAGACCTTGCTGTACCAGGGGAATTATAATTCCCTTCTACAGTCATGGTTGGGAAAAGATTACTGTGCTGGTAGTAAGATTCCAGCTCCCAGCTCACCAGCCAAGGCATAGAGGGATGTGGAAGCTGGGGAAGGATTATTGCTACCCAGTTGAGGGAAATGGATAGTTGGAGGCAGGCTTTCAGAGCAGCCTTGAAGTATTTAATCCCACTGTAGCAGCTGGAGAGTGGCGGTGGTTATCACTGGTGTGGTTTACCTAGGGGGGGTCTGCAGCTCAGATTGAACCTCAGTGAGGAGGGAGACTGGAGGGTGTTTTGGGAAGGGAGAGAAGGAACTGAGACTTGTGGCTGAGGCAGGAACAAGAAGCCACTGCTTAAGGCAGAGGATAGCCAGGGAAAACTGTTAAATTTGATGGATGGATTTGAAGTGTCCCTCTGGGAGTTACAGTGTTGGTCTATGCACTGTTAGACTTTACTCTGGGCCCCTCACTGAATCCTGCATCCACATTGTCTCAGCAAACACATCTGTCTCTAAATCAAGAGGTTCCAGCAGAGGAGAAAGCTGAGGTGATGGTGGGGAGGAAAAACTCATGTACACAACTAGAAACACAGCTCACGTTGTGCCATGGGTTAAGTTTTGGTACTTGAGAGTGAAAAGAAGAGGTCACAGGGATATAGAGCTTCTGAGTTTTCTTCATCTCATCATCACAGTTCAGCTTTGCTCAGAAAAGATGGGTTATAATCCAGGCAGGGGCAGCTACCAGCAGCACCTGGGACACGGTGGCATTTCTTAGCTCTGCCCTGGGAACTGATGCCAGCTGAGCCACATCCTGTGGCTGTGTTGTCTCAAGGTTCAATTTTCTTCACAGCCTGAAGCAGAGTGGAGCAAGACTGGCTGTAAGCTGGTGGGAGGACACTGAGGAAGCAGAGCCTGTGCATTTCTGTGGAAGGGGCTGGTTGCTGACTCTATCAGTGACCTTTTGTCCTTTAAGACATTATCTATCTGAAGTGAGATAAAACTAAATACGTAGCTGTGGCCTTCACTTTTCGTGCAGATGCTTTACAGATAACACTGCTTTCTGCCACCCTCATAGCCAGATGTAAATAAGCTGAAATCCGGAAGCTTTGTTCTGGAATAGGTGTACCCGGACTCTAGTTTTCTTCCTGTGACCACATAGGAGTACCAGGTCAAAGATTCTCACTTTAGCAGTTTGTTTCATCATTGACACTCTTGTGAAAAAGAGGCTTCCCACAGGATTCGTCAGTTTTTATTGGGACAGGCCTCTGTTTTCCTACCCAACTTCATTGCAGAATTAGCTGTTCTCTGTACTCAGACGTACATGAGATCTACCAATGCAAATCCTGTTGTTTTATGAACAGGTCACAGTGGGCTTATATTAAGGAGAGGAGGTTTGGGTTGATTTATTTCTTGGTTTATTGATTTTTTTTTTTACCAGTGGTCTGGCTTTGGTTCAAATGTTATGTGATTTCTTGCTAAAACCCTCCCAGCAATTTCCTGAGAGATGGAGCTATTTTATCTTCCCACACCTATTCTGAACTATCACTATTCAGTGGTACTCATTGTATTCCAAGAAACTGTTATAAATTTCTTTTTCCGTGGCTGGGTTTGCTATGGAAGAAAATGAGAAGAGAAGGAGATAGAAGGAAAAGATAGAAGGAAACAAGGAAAGAGCAGGTAACAGAGGAAGAAAAGGAATGGTAGTTGTAGGAATCAACCTCTTAGGGTTGTGACACTTGGACACTGAGAATATGTGTCCTTTTCACCATTAAAGTGTAATACCATATCTTGACAGTGTTGGACCCTGCAAACTGCATTCTGTGTGGAATGTTTTGTGTTGGAAGGGTCCTTATAGATCATCTAGTTCCAACTTAGGACGTCACCCACTAGATCAGGTTGCTCATGGGCCTGTCCTACCTGGCCATTAAAATCACTTCCAACCAAAACCATTTTTTCATGTACTAATATATTTTGGGAACTGAACACCCTGAAAGCTAGATTAGGCCATATATTGTGTTAGCATCATACAAAAGTATGGAAGTATGAAAATCACACATGAATTACTCTCTTTTTCAGTCTGACCCACAAAAAACACATCCAAACCTGAGCAGTGTTACTCCTCGACCAGTCAAGTCCCAATGAACATCTTAAGACTCTCTGAACCCAGAGACTGCTCTGCTTTGCAAGAGTAATCCTTGCAAAAGAGAGAAAGATCTCATTTAACTTGTGATATCACAGCATGATCAGTCACCAGAGAAAAGTCTCTGCTTCCCAAATTCCTCTGGGTCTTGATCTGGAGCTGGATGCCTGTTTCTCTCTGGACATCCCCTTCACACAGATGAGACCCTGAAGAGTAAATTATCTTTCCTGGAAAAAGACACAGGGAGGAGAGCATGAAGAGAATCTAAAGTATGAACCTCTCTGTAGTTAAATGAATCTCAAAATAATCCTATGGGAATGAATGAACTCAACCCCAAGCTTAGTCATTCTCTTTCAAGAATTCTATCCCAAGCCAATGGGTGATGGTGAACTGGATGAGGTATTTGAAGCCATTTCCATGGTGGTCTTCAAGCTGCAGGTCTGCAAAGATATGGTGTGTTATATCCTTTCTTTTTTAGCTCTCTTTTTTGTTGGTGTTAACAACCACATCAGAGCTAGCTGAGTTTTCAAATGACGTATCAAGGACTGTTGTGACTGATTTTAACTTCTACAGAAATCTGCTGGGCTGCATTTTCTCCCGTCAGGGGGGAGCCCAGACCTCTCATTCACCCAGTGCTTCAGCTTTGTGGGCCAAACTTAGCTCTGAAATCAACAGCTATAGAACCACTTCTCTGGCTGTTGAGGTTCAAAGAGCACATCTGATTTGCACTAATGCAGAGAATCTGGCACATCACTCTTGTTAGAGTGAATGGCATTAGTCCAAGTCTAAATTTGGCCTTTGGACTTCCAAAAATTGGCTGCAAAATGAGGGATCCTTGTCAGCTTTAAGATTGATGCTGTATGACTCCAAGCACGTTTGTCATCTGTTTGCAAAGTGAAAATAAGCTTACAGTTGTTGACAGTAAATGAAGTCATATTTACACAATACAGTCATACCTGTTTCCTGGTAAAGAGATCAATGCATATTTCTTTTTGCAATAACAAATCCATGCTGTATATCTTCACAGAGACAATAATATTTGAAGTGAAACATTCATCCAGCTACATAATTACATCTGTTTTTTTCCATTGCCTTTTTGTTCCCTAATAGTTTATTACTAGTGGCCAATAGTCAAAAACAATCTAGAGGGATGCAAAACAGTCCCTCATTCCAGGTTCTTTCAAAGATATTTTGGTTATTAAAATTACTGTCATTAAGATTGCTGCTGAGGTACTGCTCCAAAAATTGAGGCCCCATTGCTCCAGGTGATGGATGCCCTTTGATACAAGGGGATCTTACAGCTGGAGAGAGGCATGACAAGGACACAGTCACCATGCAGCAGAGCAGCAGCAAAACTACCACGATATGTCCAGCACCTTTTCCTTCCTCCCTCCTGGCTGCTCACTTCTTCCTTCACTTTTACAGCCAAATTAGCTACGGTGAAGTGGGTGTTGGGTAGAGGGGATGGAGTGGCTTCTGTCATGGGCCATGGACTCTGCTGGTTTTCTTGCACTTAGCTCTGGCACAAGCCTTGCTGTACCTGCACTGGAGGACTAAGGAGATGACAGCCAAAAGGGCCAACGGCATCCTGGCCTGCATCAAGAATGGAGTGGCTAGTAGGTCAGGAGATGTTATCCTTCCCCTGTATTCGGCACTGGTTAGACCGCACCTCAAGTATTGCGTTCAGTTCTGGGCCCCNCATGGGTCAGAGGAGTCATCATTTGGTGTTGCCTTCTTATTTCCACACGCTGTCTGTGCCCTAGACTTTAGAGGTGAGATGAGACTATTCCCTTCTGTCTTTTCCTTTAGTTAAGAAAAAAATTTTTATCTTTCTACTCTATAGCACCTTTCAGACTATATGGTTCCTAAATCACTTCATACAAATCCATAAGAGTAAGTAAATACTGAGGTGCCAACACTATTTAGATATTTGTGTGGCCTATCTTGTGTAAATACTGGTGATAGCAATCATGATTCCGTGATTATTTCCCCCTCTTTTCACCTCCATACCCTTCTATGAACACAGAGCTTCTAAAGAAAACCCTACAGCTATTTTTTCCCCTGCACAACAATACCAACACAACAAACTCTGTAGTCAGGCAAGTTCCCCTCTTGTCCCTCCAGCTGCCCTTAAATTTTCACGCTGGTGTAGAATGATGTTCTGAGTCAACTGGATACTCGCCTCCGCCTACTCGAGAGTGGTTGTATTTCATACCTCCTGTTGCTCTGGGTGTCATGCAAATGGGGAGGACGAGTTACATCCTGAGTATGGAGAAGCACTGCTGCTCTTTGCATCCGTGTGGCTCTGTTTTTTTCTTTAACCCAACAGTTATTTGCTCTAGAGCAAAACAATTTTATGCTGCTCTTGTGTACCCAGTCTGGACTGGTCACTGGTTAGGAGCAGAGAAAGCAAAGTAAGGTTTCCTGATAGGAATAGAGGATGCAAAGAGGAGTTTCCATGTAGGGAATGCTAAAGGAAACGTTAGTTTACAATTCTGCCCACTAGAACTGGTTCAAATGCTTTGGACAACTGCTGCATTAGCACGATTCAATTACCCTAAGAATAGTGGGCAAGTTATCCCAGCAGTATGGATCTCTGTGACTGGTCCCACAGACACTTATGAACATGCTTTTGGTCAATTCAAAGGTACTGAACCTCTCAAGTTTTATAATTTGCCAGTCTTTTCCTGTTAGATGATTCTGCTTGGCTCGCCTAGTCACAAACAAGAGGTGAAGTGATGAAGGAGGGAGTGGTAAATTATGCAGGAGTTCTGTAACCCAGATTTGGTAGGTGGGTTAGTCTCATCTCTCCCTGAGACATCTCTACTCCTTTCAGAGTCTCAAGTCCCTCTGGGCTTTGCTGGCAGATAAGTTGTCATGCCAATAGGACCTGCAAACCATGCAAGATTGTGTATTTGAAGAGAGAGGGAGATAACCAGTGCTTTTCTCAAGTCCTGAGCCACAGATAGTGTCCTGATAAGGCCACACATTGGACTGTAAACATAAGAGAAATTCTGAGTGATGAGAATACTTAGCTGCAGATCTGATTCTGTACCTATATCCCTGCTCTCTTCCACCTCCCCTCCTATTTGCCTCCGTATACTTGGTCCCTAGGGTTGAAACTGGGACTGCACCAGGTGTTTGCAGGCTGAACAGGGAAGGGAAGGGCTTTTTTTCACTTTTCCTTTATGAGAAATGGAGTACAGAGAAGCAAAGGGACCTTCCTAAAGTTAAGTCCCTGCCCAAAACATCATGCCACATTTAGGAAATATACATCTGAATATCTTTATATTGATTTATGAAGTACCTTTAGGTCAGATATATGTGGTGTATCTTTTCAGCACCTTGAACAATAGGTGCTCATATCCTGAATAAACACTGATAATACACTGTCAGCATTCCTCAGGGATGGTATCAAGATTAATATGGATTAGTTTTCATCTCTTGACCCTGTGAATGTCTCATCACACATATTTATCTAATATTTGACTTCAACTAATTTCTGTCAGATGGGAGTTCATTCTTGGATAGAATCCCTTTTGGGTTTAAGGTATTTAGGAGGATGTTTCTCAGTGCACCTCTGTGAGTTCTGAGTGCTTCTAAATCATAGAATTCTAGAATAGCTTAGCTTTGAAGGGACCTTGAATATCATCTGGTTCCAATCCTCCTGCCATGGACAAGGGTATCTTCCAATAAACCATCTTTCTGAATGCTCTTGTCAATCTCCGGGGTGGATCATCCACATTGGGTAAATTCTGTATATGATTGAAATTTTGCATCTGATTGAAATTATCTTCCTGATAAGAAGTGTCCCTCTATTTCATGTAACTATTGACTATTTTTCCTGGATCATTTGTTCCGTAGTTAGTCATAATACTATTAGAAAATCATAGAATGAATAAAATGTGCCAGAGAGGTTGCTGTACCCTTTGCCAAGTAGGTGTTTTTTAGGAACAGTATATCTCTGCAGTCACTTCCCTGAATCCATCCTGTTCATCATCTTTCTCCTGGTACTGTACTATTCTAGCTCACTATGTACACAACCCTTTAAAAAGACTAGTCCAAATCATACTTTATTTTTGCATTCATCAATTTATTTTGAAAAAGTGAGAAAGCCATGAAAAAGGGAATGGAAAGAGACTGCAGCTGAGTCCCTGAGCTGCTCGGCAAGCTCTTGTTTTTGATTTCCTTGCATTTGCCAAGCAAAAGCTCAGAGCGGGTTTCGTATTTTGGCCACCAGCTGGAAGCATTAGTAGTGATGAGTAGAACCATGGGCAGTAAAATGCTGCCACCCAGGATTGAAGAGGGAACATCTGTGGCTGTTCAACTGTTTCCATTCATCCTTTAAACTGCTCAGTAGAGATTTGTGGATGTGTGTGTGAGGGCCTTTTCCTTATCAAAGAATATCCTTGTAATGTGTTTGGGGATGAGTAATAATAGGCAACATTGGTGAATGCTGTTTCACTTTTATTTTTTTTTAAAGTGCATGTCTTCTAATGGGTGATTCATCAGCTGCTGTTACAGAAAGTATGTTGGGAAGCTTGCAGCTGTGGGCTCAGGCTGCAGTTTCTGTGTTGTTGCTAGGGGTTCTGCATTAAATATCCCAATTCTCTGCACTTAAAACTAGGAAAAATTGACATTCTGTCTTCCCATAAAAGAATGGAATACGTGATTCACAGCCCTTCTTCTGCAACATTAATCAGGCCCTGTTTACAGGGAAAAGAGCCAAGGGGGACGGTTAGAGCCAAGGAGGTACACTCAGAAAGCCAAATAGTGATGTCATTTGGGGCAAAACAGTAACAGCAAGCCGCTTAATTGGCTGAGATGGTTTGTAGTGGGACCAGAGGCTAGTTAAAGGATGGAGAAGCATTAGGGCTTCTTGACTGTGCCATTGACTCCCCTGGTTTTTCTGCAGGATTTTTATGGAGGAGAACAGAGGCACTTAGAGCTCATGTTGGGCAGCTGAATCCAGCAGATCTGCTTTGAGACCGAGGGATGAAAAGTTCATAGTTCACATGCTGGGCTTTAAATCCCCAGTTGCTGTGTGTTATGTGGAGTTCACCTGGGAGTTCTTTCCATAAGGATATAATGACCTATTTTTCTTGCTCTGTCAATATGTGGGCTATGCCTTGGGTTGCCACGGTGCCAGGTGCTCTGTACGTGTGTAAGGGTTTCCTCCTGATCCTGGGTGTTTGTAACCCTTGTGGAAAAGGGGTTAGTTGTGTTCATCTTTCTACAGATGGACTAAGGGAGTGGGAAAGAACTTCCTTGGGTTCATTGGACTAGATGATCCTTGTGGGTCCCTTCCAACTCATAATATTCTGNTCCAACTCATAATATTCTGTGATTCTGTGATTCTGTGATATAGGAAAACAAAACCTACATACCTCAGCAGGGGAGGGACAACTTTCCATAGCAAGTCCTCTGTGTAAACTGGGAGGTGATCCACTTGATATCACAAGAAATCTCTTCTGCATTCAGGATGCACAAATTATTTTGCAAGGTGAACAAAAGTTGAACAAATGGGTTTCTGTCTGCTCTTCAGTTAGAGACACTGAGGAGGCTGAATGTCTCATTCAGAAAACATGGTGATACATTTTGAGGACACAGGCAAGAAAAATGTAAAGGTTATCCCCATCCAATCACTGC
>WEKX01006835.1:58239-79838 GCA_013390025.1 Pitta sordida
TTGCCTTTGTAATGTTTTCTTGGGAATCTTTCTTGCAAAGTAATCCTGGCTGTCTGCTTACAAAGATATAGAAAGGAGACTTAAGAAGGAGATTTAAAGTCTGATCAGCACATTGGCATTCTTCATATGGCATGAAGATCTCTGGGCAAGTCAGCAGTGAGGGGTTGTACCCACAGGTATCTGTGTGCATCCAGCAGCCTGAAGTTTCCTTTGTGCCTATATCAGTAAACTGCAAATATGACCATGGTTTCCCTGCCTCCTTGATGGCACAAGGAATTCAGATTTGCAGTTTAAAGTAGAATTTATTTGTTACAGCATTAACTTACATTTTTTCCTCATAAAATATCCTAATATAAACCATACATTTGTAACTTAGAAACATTTTTAACCATTACATATCATCTTACTAGGACTTATGTTCTTGTGGACACTGCATCAAAATTGTTAAGCTGTGGGAGACTCAGTCTGATAAATCAGGGAAGTTTGTTGGTTGAACCAGTGGAAATTCTCCATTCTCAGTTAGACCTGTGATTTAATCTCAGTCTTACAGAGAGAACTAAGAGCAAGCTAACCAGAATTTGAAATAGTATGATATTATCAGTGATACGTCTACTGCTTCTCTGCCTAAGTGCTGAGGACTCACACACTTGAGACATAGGATTAAGAAGCCAGAAGAAACTGCAGGGTTTTCTTGGGGAGAGGAAGATATTACCATAAGTCATCTACTTCAAAGCTGTAGTTCCAGTATCTAAACCAATATGTGTATGTTCCTTCCTATGATATTGAAGAGGTTGGCCATTGGTGGTGTAGTAGTAGCTGAAAATACTGTGAATGCTGTGTTTAGTAGTGGCATATGGTTTGTTATATGTACCTCAGAACCTGATTAAGGATTTTATCTGTGGTAAATTGTAAAGAAAACTGTAGACTCCTTAGCAGGTAGAATAACAGATAATAATGAAAGAAAATAATAACTGTTAAATGAAAGAGAAGAACACTGAAAAGGAGACAGTGGCTGGCTGAGGAACACTGAATGTCTCAGGGACACTTCTATGAGGTAGTCACAGTAAGAGATTGGAGGCCTTGATTTTATCCTAAACTCTGCCGTAAATTCCATTTATACTTTTTATCCTATTATTTAATTTTCTCTAATTTCATTTTTCCTTTAATTCATGGAACATGAAAATGGTATGTGGGGAAATTTATGGGCTTAAGAGCTCTTGGATAGCAGAAGATGGCATGATGAAGCCAGGACCTCAGCTGGTGGTGAAGATCATGACACACACAAGCTGATAATCCAGCTCCCCCTTTTTAGCATGTCAACGCACATCCATCCTTACACCAGCAACATCCAGGTTCCAACTGCAAGAATTTAATAAGTTTAAGGAAGTTCCTGTTTTGATCTTTTGTTATAATCAGTGTTGTTACGAACGCAAACAATAACTAGAACAATTGTAGTCATCAATGGAGCTATTGGTGAAGAATACAGGGCTTTCCTGCTTAGACACAACTATGAAGAGGACTGTTTACTTAGCTAGACTGTCCTTTTATAGTTACCAACAGGAAGTGTTTGCAATGCTTGTGTAAGAAGGAGACTTCAAATTATCCCACATCATCTCTTCAAAAGGATGTGAGAACAGAATGTATGTTTCTAATAGAGTCTCACTGCCCTTTTTTTGCCTTATGAGAGAGCCCATCTGATTTTGATGGACTTGGCAACCTGCTATGTCTTTAAAGCCCAGGTTTGTCACATTGTCCTCTCTAAATGGAAAAGTTCTGGATAAAAACCCACTTTCGTTTTTTTGGTTTCTCCTAAATTGCTGTAGACATTGGTAGATAGTGTAAGGCCAGCTTGACCCCAACAGCCTTTATATACAGACATCTGCCATACTGAAGAGTAACAGACCTTCACAGTCATGGGGGGGCAGGAGTGGGACTGGTTGGAGTGAGAAGAGGGAACACCTATGATGGTTTTGCTCAAATATTAGAAACAGTTTCTTTACCCAGAGAGTGGTCAGGCACTGGAACAGGCTCCCCAGGGAAGTGGTCATAGCACCAAGACTGACAGAGTTTAAGGAGTGTTTGTACACCCTTAGGCACACGTGGGATTGTTGCGGGTGTCCTGTGAAGACCAAGGATTGGACATGATGATCTTTGTGAGTATTTTCCAACTCAACATATTCTAGGATTCCATGAGGAACATGAGACATCACGATTTTGTTCAGCTACAGGAGTAGAGCACAGCGAACTCACTGCAATGTTAACAGACTAACCAGGATGTCTCTTTATAAACATAGGATACTGTTGCTAGCATAAACTAGGGCTTAGTCTTCTCTTAGTCTTGTTTCTTGTTGCAGAGAATTATACAAAGAATAAACCAAAATTCAAAGTCTCTGAGCCTCCACCTCAGTACATCAGTTATGTGCACAGACAAAGTACCACAATTACTTTGATCAATGATTTTTTGTCATTTAAAGCTTCAAATTTACCCATTAATATACACATTAATGCATAGTTTGTGGAAGTGTATTGTAACCCAAATAATGGAAAACATTTATGAACACTAGAACTGGAGTCCTGTTAACTGACATCACGCAGGTGGGAGAGGATTGGTCCACTCCTGTAACTGTTCCCTTGCTGTATGGTAGCATTCATTAGCCAATTAAAGATTTGAATTCCATTAAGAGTAAGAACCAAATTTTCCATATTTTACATTGAGGGGAAAGGAGGCAGAGAGAGAGATTAGGGGACTCAGCCAAGGTCACACAGGAAACCTGTGGTAGAACCAGGATATGAACGTAGATTTCCTGAGCCTCCATTTGCTGCATTAACCACAAGCTCTTCCTTCCCCCCTTGTTTGGGAGAAATGATAAGTTTTCTTTTACATAAGGGGTGCCCTGCAGGGGCTCAGACACAAGGGTCTTTGTTGCATGTGCAGAAGATGCTATAGACAAGAGATGTCCTAGCAATGAAGAACATACCTGTAAAGTATTTGTGTGTTTGTACCAGATGAAACCAGTCACCCACACAGCTGTCTTCATCTTTCTCCTTGGCACAGGATTTTGCTGATGCAGAGAGGCTGCTTTGGAGTTCCAGGAATGTGGAAGTTAGTGGCTGTGAGCATTCCTGTGAAGACCACAGGCATAGGAGGCAGTTTTTACCTGCCATCCCACATGTGGACATCTGCATTATGGAGCTCAACTGCTCACCTGAGGGCCAGTTTGAGGAAGGGCCAGAAGTTAAACTGGAGAGATAGGTAAATCACACAAAGCAAAGGTGCCTTTGTCCCTGCTGGACCTAATGCCAGCTCTGAGACAGGGAAAAACATATTAACTTGTAATTTAATAGAAAAATTCTCTCCCAGGTGTCAGTGAAAAAGGGCCCTGCAGCATGGACAACTCCTTCCGTACAGACAACAGGGACTAGAAAACGCTCATGCTAGATGAGCACCTTGGGTGCCAGTGGGTAGGAATGCCACTCCAGCACAAAACACCATCTCCTCCATCAGAGGTGTGCTGGGCGAAATGGGACAAAGACAACATACCACCAGACCTACATAATTTTTGAGGGACTAAGACTTTTTTTAGATGATGTTGCTGATTGATCTTTCTTGATTTCCCTAGGAGAGACCCTTTTCCCTTGGAATTCACTGCTATAGGATAATCAGGAAGAGGGAAGCTTTTCTTTGCTTGAGTAACCAAACCACCATTCACAAAAAGGACTTTTCAAATCACACACATGTATACCAAAGGAGCTATGTTGTCAACGTCATAACCTTTGATTACAAAGGACAATAGAGGAATAATGTGGTATTTTCTCGTGCAGGCTGAATGAAAGGGACACTCCCAAGTATGTTTTTGTGGTTATTTTTTGTGGCAATCTGCATCTCTTCCTATCATATTACTCTAAGATCAATACAGGGATCAGAGAGAGCCCACATGGCTTTTATTCTCTAGGCATGTTGGTAACCGGCACCATCTCATCTTCAAATCCACCTCGGCAAGGACCCAGCTGCTCTCAGACTACTTCTGTGCTGAGCACAGGATCTTTCTGCTCGTGGGGAAAACAGGAACTTCCCCATCTCACCACAATATCATCACTCCCTATCTATATCCCTGTGCTAAACAAATGGGAGTGCGTTCTGTAACAAACGGTGGGGATTTTCCTGCAGGAGAAATATTGGGCGAACAAGGCTGCAGTTCCCAAGCAGGGCTGGTGTAAGATGCAATCACTCAGCCCAACCCCAGGCAGCAGTGGCAGAAGGAGACCTGCAGGGATAACCTAGAGGGCTTTTGTCGCACTGATCTGCCAATAACCTGCTCTGGGAAAGGTGTTTTTATCTCAGTTATTGAGACCATGTTTTCTGCTTGGTTAATGGCAACATACTGATACAGTCTCACAAGCTTAACGTGCATTAAGAAAGTGTAAACAAAGATTGTTGATGGGGTTTGATTTGGTTTTGAGGATGAGAAGAATATCAGGAATCCTGTTGAAAATTAATCTCTAGGGCTCTGGCAGTGCACAGAACATTATTTCGGGGTTTTACAGATCTGTCCCATAGACACACCCAATTGTTATAATTTTTATTTAGTTAACAAAGATGAATCTAGATACTAGAAAATAAAATATTTTTGAAAGTGAATTCTTCTCTACTCAGATGTTTTTCTTCCTTTAGTGAAACACAACCTTATTTCCCTGTCTTTTTAGTTTTTTCTTTCTTAGACTTTCAATTATTTTTTTCTCAGAAAGACATTTATTTCTTGAGATTTTTTCCTGTATTTAAGAACTTATTAAACTAGAAAGTTTAGTTTCATGACAAATAAATACACTTCAGGTCAAATCTCTTAAAAGCGAATACATAGAACTAGATGGGCTGCTAAAAATTATAATGAAAAATTGTGATAACCTTCCTTCTTTGTTACACACAATGTCACACTCAGTTGCATTTCAGTTCTTTTACTCCAGGTGAATATTGGTGTCTTCAATGGGATGTCCCATTGGATTTAAATATGACTAACATCTGTAAGTATAGTAGACTGTATCTCATCCTAACTGATAACAAATTTTCAGAAAGCTGCCAATGTGCCTAAACTCTTGCTGAGCCCACAAAGTTTATTGTATTCCCTTACAACTCTTTATGCACATTCTCACAAAGTCACTTCCTCTAAAACCCAACAGAAAGCTTCTGATACTGCTGCATACAAGGCTCACTGCCCATATTGGCCACCTGGGATATGCAGATGCATCTGAAATGTGACACAGGGAATTTCACCAGTGGCATATTTCACCTCAGACCAAAAAATTGAGGACTTCAGGTTCATTTCTCTGAAACTCAGACCAGAGCTGCAGCCAGGGAAAGGTTCTTTCTCTTAGGACTAATTCAGGAACAGCATGCACGTCCTGAGGAGCTGAGCCATCCCCTCATGAAGGGCTGTGGTACTTGGTAGCAGCAACTTGTAGCTGGAGAGGAGTACTTTATAGTTAACCTGAACCTTCAGCTGTAATGGATGCATTTTAGACAACTAAATATCTCATTTAAGATGAGAGGAATCCCCCTGGCCCTGATGTCCATTTAGTTCAGACAAGTCTCATTTTTGCAACCATTCATGTTTTTGGGTAGATGCCTATGCAACACAGTGGGAAATTATATAAAAACATAGAGAGTTGCTTGGGTCATGGAAACAGTGTTCTTTTGGGAATATGGGACTTGACCCTAATGAGGAGGAAAACAAGTGCATGGTGCTCTTTCATNACTTGGGTCATGGAAACAGTATTCTTTTGGGAATATGGGAAAACAAGTGCATGGTGCTCTTTCATACCCAAACTGCTGCTGTGCCCTGTGGAGGCACCTTGTGATTTTGTGTCTGATAATGCAGAAATACTAATTATGTAGTAATTTCCATTCTCCCTATCCTCGAAATCCTTGACACCAAGTCAGTTTCTGCCTTTTAAAAGGAGCAGTTATTTTTGTTCGCATTGCAAAAGGTTTTTCAAACTCCATATACATTGTAGTACATCCACTTTAGCACAGTGGTTAGTGTCCCCACCTGGCGTGTGGGAGACCCGGGTTCAATTCCCGCCAGCGAGACAGTGTTAAGAGTTGGACTCGATGATTCTTGTGTGTCCCTTCCAACTCAGAATATTCTGTATTCTGTATTATGTCTCTCAAATGCATTACATCACACGACTCTTCTGAAAGGTGTCCAAATCCTGCATTAAAACACTTATGGGAAAAGTTGAAAAAATAAATGGTTTATGTTAAATCGTATGGAAAAGGTAGTGAAATGCATTGCACTGATATGGTGGAAAGGTAATGTACTAATGGATGCTTTGGGCTTGAATTAAGTGTTATGCTCACCCTCATTAAACTCCATTCTGAAGTTATGCAGACTTATGTGCACCTTCCCTCTCTTTCCTTCTTTTCTGCTGGATAGTGTATAACAGAAGAGTGGTGAAGTATGAACTGTATGAAAAATGTAACCAAAGCGGGTGGTTTTAAGTTAAATTAAGAGGGAATATGATCTGCCCATGTTCCAAATATCAACTTGGAAACCCCTGGCAAACAACAGACCCAGCCTGTGCGTAATGGCTTGACGGAACCCATTGCATGTGCCTTGGAAAACCACTGTTGCTTCACCTCAGGTGGAGGGGAAGAACAGTGTTTAACATTTTCCACAGCACATTCCTGCTGAGTGTGGTGGAATTTTGACAGTGGCATTTAGGGACTACTGATATGAGAGGTCTTTTTTAATGAGATTTTTGTTCTATATAGGTTTATCTGCATCATGCTTTCATGGGGCCCAGAAGGCCAAATATTCTGACTGATCTGGGCTTGGGATACTGTGGAGACACCATGGGGTATGGCCTTGCTTCAAACCATGGAGAAAAAATTAAGGCCCCTTGGCCTTCATAACATCCTCCATGCTCTCTTAATATGATTATCTGGACAACTCCAAATCTGGAAAGCTACCTGTCTGAAGAATCCAGAGTCTTTAGACACATATTTCACAAAGCCATGTGTAGTTCTTTCAGCACTCCTCAGTTCCCTACATTTCAAAGATTTGGAAACTTATATTCCCCTTTTTCTTGGAATCAGCCAAGTCCAGAAGAGTATGGAATGACTGCACACCACATCTCAACCCAAGATATGACAAAAACACTCTGTTGGCCTTGAGCCATCTCCAAAGCCAGGTTCCCCAAGGTCTCATCCTGGGAGGGGTTAATAAAGCATTGCAAGCACCTGCTGAACAGTGATGGTGGCTGAAGGGATGATTATGAGCCTCAAAGAGAATTTTGTTTCACTATTTATGGTTTAGTAGTCTCTTTAAGGGATGGACTATTTGAGAAAAAAAAAAAAAGCAACGTGACTGCATTTAATGAAGGGTCCTATGCTTTTAGTATGATTCACACATTTAAGGCAGCAGCATCTTCAGGGAATTCTCTCTCCTCTTTGTCCATTTTCACTTTTTTACATGGTTTCAGCAGAATTCCAACACCTCATTGCTCAGGCTGGGCAATTCTGATAAGGCCGGCTTGTCAAGAAAGTTAAGTCTTCCTCTGAAGGTACCAATCTCCCAGGTGATGGTTGGATGACCAGCACAGATGAGATGCATAACAAACAGGTCAAGATAAATGACATCCCACACTTATCTACCCTGCACTTAGTTCAGGAATTCAAAGTATACAGATATCATAAAATGGAAGGTACCTGTTGAAGCTTGTGCTATTACACATTCATAAGCCTGCTTTAGTAGCTGCTTCCACTAATTACTTATTAACTGATAAATAGAAAAAAATTTAGCAGCTGCAAAACTATCCTCACACAATCCAAAACCACAGTAATAATTTTGGAATACTTACTGCAGATTATTTCAGCTTAAACAGTGATTTCAAAGGAATATTATTTTATCCTGAAATAGTGGTCCTTCACTGTCTTCTAGATGTCCCTACCTCTCTGCCATGAAAATAGAGGGAATGTTGACAATTATCTTTGCCTGGATGCCTAAAACCTAAATAGCTGAAGATATACTCTTACTTTTATCCTAAATTTAAGTACCATAAATTTACGAAAGGAAATCTAAACTCTTGTAAACTGTGCTTGCTGGAATGTCCATTACCAATTTCGACATCCTGGACGTACTGGCTGGTTTCCACTGCATCTCTGGACGCTGCAAGAAATGCCTTTTAGAAAAGTTGTTTAAATTGTTCTTCTGATCACCACAAGCCCTTCCTCACCTTATTTATTCTTCTGGGACAGTTCAAGCCCATCTGCACCTCTAAGGCTCTAGGAAATACTACCCACAATTACATAATTTCTCTTTTTTTTTTTTTTTTTGGCATTGTATCCTGAGGTTTTAACTTGGTGCTGCACTGTGCTGCATGAACAGGATCCTCTTTTTAGTACCATTGGCGCTGGTCACAAGGAGATCAGGCTGAGGATGAGGACATCTGCATTGCAGCTTCAGCAGTCTTCTCCCTTTACTGGGTTGTGATGACTTGGCTGCCTTCAAGAGAATGAAAAGGTGACTGAATTTTATAAAACTTCAGAATAGTGTCGCAAATGCTGTGTATTTGTGCCTGTCAGCAATGAGGGATGCACCAAGGACAGTGGAAGTTATAGGAAAGTGCTGGAGATATCAGGCTTCCTGCATATTCATTTCAGGCATCTGGAGGCAACTATCACAACAGAAATTTAGATATATATTAGAATAGACTGAGTACTGTTTGAAGAAACTGGGAGAATTTATTTGGTTCTATTTCTGTATTTAAGATAATTTTTCATTCCAGAACTATGTATTTATCAATGTAGGAACTGAGCACCCACAAGACACCTATGAAGGTCAAAAAGATGGACATTTTAAAGAAACTAGACTATAATTTCCTTTTATTTTATCTTGGAAATACATTTGCAGTCCAGCTAAAACAACAGAATGATAGACGAGAGCCTTGGCTGGTGTGATTTTGTATCCTTCCCTTGCAATCAATTTAGTGCCATGGGAAATTCACTTCCAAAACCCATTTTTCATGGTGAACACAGAAACTTTTCATGTAGTTCCTATCAAGGCTTCTGCTGCTGGTGTTAACGTCATCCCATCACTACAGATTCTTCAGCCGAGGTATTTTCAAGTGCCCTGCCAGTGATTTCAATATGACTGAGAACCACTTTGGCTGACTTTGTTACCCATTTATCATCAAAAACTTTCTGACATGCAAGGCTCAGTCCAGTCTTGTGTTTTACATCTCACTTGTCAGGCATACACATGATATTATTATTATTTTTTTAATTCTGAAAACTTAATTGCAACATTTTAGGGTGGTTTTTTTTTTCTTACCGGTTTTTAGTGGCTTCATGATAACACAGCTAAGTCAAGTTTAGTGGGTTTTTTTGTTTGTTTTTTTTTTTTTTTTTTTAAAAAGACTTAACTCACTTTTAAAGGAAGTTATCATAGTTACCTGGGACAACATTTTGAAAATTTTTCAGTAATTGTCTTGTTCAAGAATGTACACATTTCCTTTAAGATGATATACGCCCAAACCACAGTGCATGGACATGAGTCAATAAAGGAAGCAATTCTTGTCAGCTTGAGTGCATCTACACAGTTTCTTAAAAACAGACATTACATGACAAGTTGCAGTAACCTGAAAACATGAACTGCTCTAAAATGCTGGTTCATAATATTGGATCAGTGTGGAAAGTGGTAAACCAAATCTAAATCAGCTATGTCAGGATTTGAACTTATAGAATCACAGAATCTTTTTGGTTGAAAAAGGTCTCCAAGATCATTGAGTTCAACCGTTAACCCAGCACTGTCAAGTCCATCACTAAATCGTGTCCCTAAGCACCACATCTACACATTTTCTGAAAAATCCTAGTGACAGTGATCCCATCGTTTCTCCGGGAAGCCAGTTACAATGTTTGACAACATTTTCACTGAAGAAATTTTTCCTAATATCAGTCTAAACCTCCATATATCTGTATAAAATTCAACCAGCTTCGAATTTCCAGTAAAAATAAAAATAGAATCTGTCACCCTTATTTTTATGATCTCATATTTCAAACTAAAGTTTAAGGTTTGTTTGGCTCTTCATAGTTTGAACACCTGTGCAAAAATAAGAAAGGAGGGAGGGGAGTGAGAAAAACCTCATTTTTTTTCCTCTCTTGTTTTTTTGCAGCTGTCTGTATTTTTCTGCAGATCTTCAGGCAGCTTGAGTACCACCAGGATGTTTTTTACACAATCCAGTCTGGCAGACAACTTAAGGAAAATGCACTTTTGGCATCAAAATAGAATTCCAAGGGGAGTCAAAAAGTTACATGATGACTGATTTTTGCCCTGTGTCAGCACTATGTGATGCACTGGCCACACATATTTTATATTGTATGTGTTTTTATATTGAGTATATTTTGTTTATTTTTCATATAAACATGAAATTGAGAAATTAAGGAAAATATATAGAAAGAATTAAGGGAAAAAGGAAAAAATTACTAGAAGCCTGAAATTACGAGAAGGGCTTGTTCTGCAGGCTGATGCAGGGCAGAGCAATCTGAGCAATGCCTGGGTACGGTGAGCAGAAAACAAAGCAGCTGCACCGTGTTTTACCTCTTTGAAACCTCGAACAGGAAACAGCCCTAACATGGGGCAGAGAACCGTCCTTCAGGGCTGGAAGGCTCTCAGCATTCTGGTCCTCAGAAATCTGCAGGAGAAACCCACAGATTTTCCAGTGCCCGGTTTACAGAGGGTCTATCCTGCTGCAGCCTCTGCAGCTCCAGATTTTCCCATGTCAGCTTTCCCAGTGCTGACCCAGAGGAGACGGTCACAGCTTCTGCAAAGCCTCCCCATCTCCTAGGATGGGTTACCAGCTCAGCCAGCAAAGCAGTTCAGTATTAGGTCAATCTCCCTCCTAATACACTTCGGGATCTTAAAATGTTGTACAACAGAAAGAGCTCAGGAATCTCTTTACCATGTGTGCCAACGATATTAGTAAAGCCAAGTCACAGCCCACTCGCAGAAAAACATCACAGCTCACATCAGGTGAGATGTGAAACTCAGGACAGAAAGGTGAATTTATAAGCAGCCAAAAGGTCAATATAAGGGCTGCTGAAGCTTGATTTACATGAGCATAAACCTTGCTGCATGCAAACATAATGAATGCAGATACCCCTCCATGCACAGTATATGTAAGAAGACATTTTTTCGTTTTTTCTCTTTCTTCTTGATAGGCATGTTGTGGAAAATGTGTGTCTCTGTGGGTCTGGTGACAGGCAAATGTTTATGTGGGTGTTAAAAAAAAATGGAGAAGGTGTGAGGCATATATTCAGAGAGCCAGAAAGCCACACACAGGCTTCTATTTATAGCACCTTCGTGGTGAAATAGAGAAAACGAACGGCAGCTTCTATCTGCTGCTCCCAACTGAAGTTTGACAAGAGCAGATAAAACCTTTTAGGGTCTCTTTGTAGTTATAACTGACAACAAAAAGTGATGAGTTAGCTGTTTCCTTTGCGACCCTCTTAAGCAGGTGAAGAAGTCAACGGCTGTGCGAGAGGAGCAGAACAAGCTGATGCTGCCTCGGTGCCTGGAAATGCTCTGTGCACCATGCAGGGCCCAGGTCACAAAGTAGAAATGGTCATTATTTCTGAGCATCACAGCCAGATTCTCTCTGCCGACCTGTTTTCCCAGCCCCAGGTGCAGAATTTCTGTTCCAAGCACAGTGGGGTGTGTGGACATTTTCATATCTTTCTAGTTGCACCCGTTAGATAAAAATAGAGATGCTGGGTCTTGTTAGCAGAGATGAGATCTGAGGTTATGGTTCAAACCCACTGATGATTTCTTATACCTATAATAGAATGACAGCAGTTCTGCCCTTTCTCTTTTCCTTCGATGGATTCTTCTAAGATGGGATTAACTAGGCATGGTCTTACTGATGTGATTTCATTGCTGAATAGTATAAATGGGTTGGCTTCTGTGGGGTGTACAGTGGGCTTGAAACCTCAGTGGGGAGGCATCAAAAATGCAGTTTTCAGCTGCTCTTCCTAAATTGGAGTAGTGGTTTTAAACTGACATTAAGAAGAAATTCTTTATTCTGAGGGTGGTGAAGCTCTGGCACAGGTTACCCAGAGAAGCTGTGGGTGCCCCAGCCCTGGAAGTGTTCAAGGCCAGGTTGGACATGGATTTGAGCAACCTGGTCTTTGTATTTTCTGGTGCTGGCCACTCTTCTGACTTTGTCCCTTGTGTGGAAAGAACACTGTCTCTTCCTCAGCTCCCTACTTCATGACGCCTCCAGATCACACCACTTGTGTGCAAATCATGGATTGCTCCATGAAGAGCTGGGAACCATTAATTTTCTTTTTGCTTGGGTGTTAGAAGTGGGTTTGGCACCTGGAAAATGACAGGGCTGGGAGCAGAATTTCAAGTTCCTGCCTTAGGTACAGACTAGTGATGGTGAATAATCTATCTTAAAGCTAAGCTCTTCCCTGCTTCCCTCCCTCCTCCTGCCCCTTATTTTCTCCTTTAATTTTATAAAATACAAAGAATGCAAGGCAACAGAAATATTTTGTGAGTTGTTTTTTGTTACAGCACACAACTTGCTCAGAAGAAAAAAAATCTGGAATTATTAAAGAGCTGTGAAAGTCCATTTTGATGTTTTAAAATGAAGTGTACTGGTATTTTTATTTAAGAGGTGTTTTTATTTTCAGTTGGTGTTGATGTAGTTTAAAAAAACCCATCTAAAAGATTAATAAAAATGTATACATGTGGATTCATTTTGAATGAAATCAATATTTTTGGAATTAGTCTTCGAATTCTGTTGACTCACTGAAAATTCTGAATATTTTTGTTCTGAGTTGATCTGAATTATTACCAAACACTGCATTTTAAAAATTTAAGAGCACCCATAAATCAGCTATTTAGACAATCCAGAAATAATATAAGCAGTGAGTTTTGCTGATTTCAATTTCCTCTGGAATCAGTGGTGGAACAATTTTAACTTGTTTCATTCTGATGTTTCTTTGTTTCATTCATTCAATATTAAAAGCTTTTGCTTGAACAAACCGGTCACATGATGTATTGCCTGTTCCTTGACAGAAGCAGAGTATATCTCTTCGAGATGATCAACATTGAAGACTTCAGATATCACTCTACCTCTATTTTTAGAACATGTATGTTATGTGAGTTCTCCTGTGTCTCATATAATTTCTGAATTTAGACTAATGGGTTTCATTTTGGGGTACTGTCTCAGTAGCAGCACTTATTTGACAAGATCTTTTCTCAGAGTTGGATCTGGCCTCCTGGTGCAAGTGTGACTACTAATACATTTACTGCTAAGAAATTCTTGCATTTTCGTGGGTGAGTATTCCTTAGTATTCACTTCACATTAATTTGAAAAGTACTCTATTGAACATATTTTCTGCTCTGTCAATAAACTACCTTCTTAGGTGCTGATGGAGAGAGGTCATGGGGAGTGACAAAGACTGATGAGATGGTTTTATTAGATCACAGAACCATTAAGGTTGGAAAAGACCTCTAAGTCTAACCCTTAAATCAGTACTGCCAAGTTGAGCACTAAGATGCCTCTAAGCACCACATCTACATGTTTTTTGAATGCTTCCAGAGTCAGTGATTCTTCCACTTCCTTGGGCAGCCTGTTCCAATGCCTGACCACCTTTTCAGTGAATAATTTTTTTCCTAATACCCAATCGAAACCTTCCAACTTAACACCATTTCCTGTTGTCCTGTTGCTTCATACCTGAGAGATTCCCACTGACCCCCAACTTTTTAACGTAATAACTGAAAAAACACCATTTCTTTGCAAAATTTTAGTTTAATCTTGGTCATTGTTCATTCTGTCCTTATTATGGTGATTTTCTAGTTAAAAAAAAAAATGGGAAAAAAATCTCACAACCCAGAACTTACTTTAAAAATATAGGCCCTACATATACCCCAGCAATCAAATTAGCCTTTGTTACTGAGGTAACCAGCAAGATCTTTGCAAAATAAAGGTGGGAACTTTTGCTCACTCCCACTTTGCTCATGTTCCAAGATGAAAAGTCGATGTGAAAAGCTTGGCTTTGCATTCAGCTGAAGGTCAACAGGGACAAGCAAGGTAAGTCCCTAATGCATATCTAACCACTGCTGTGGGTGTGTGTGTGACACACGAGGACACCGATTTGCACCCTACCTCAGTTACTCAATTGTCTTCTTGGGTAATTCGCCTCACTGCAATGCCACAAGAAGCCTTGCTCAAGGTTCTGCCTGTAAAGAGGCATTGTCCTAGGCCCAGAGAACTTCCAGTTGTAGGACCAAAAGCAGCAAGGAGAGGGGAACAGTAGGGAAAATATTGCCCAAGGTCAAAAAAGGGACTAGTGCTGGGAAACCACATTTCTTTCTCCTTGTACTGTGCCCATGTTGCTGTGGAGGGAGACATGGTGAAGACATGTCTAGGAATGGGTGTTTTAGGCACATTTCTAGAAGTATTTATTATTTTAGCATAGTTATGAAGTTTTAGATCAGGGCTGTGTTGATCCTCACCCTTAAGGTAAAGTAAATCTTGGTGTTCTTGATTTTGAACTTGCATTAGGAAAGCTTGTTAAAGCCCAGCTAAGCTGCTTCAGTTTGCTAATCAGAGCAACAATACTAGGAAGAGGCCCTTCAGTATAGCCCCAAGGCAAACCCATGATGAGGTGGGTTTCTGGGATGAAGGACTGACCTCAGCGAATTTACCCCAGTCAAAAAAGGAGCACACGCTTTTCATTATAGTTTTACGTCAGGTTAGGTAAGGCACCTCAGTCATTCTGAGGTTAAGAAAAAGATCCCAAATCTAGCTTTTTCAGCAGTGAAGTCAAGTCCTAAGTGTAGACCTAACTCAAGGACTCACCTTCACCTGGGATGCTTGGTAGATCAGCACTGCCAATGAGCTAAATATGTTGCAAAAATAGCTGTGGGTATTCCTTCAGAGCCTACCTCTTTTCAAACAAAATCAATCTTTGGTGTAAACTAGAAGGAATTAGTTAATGCATTAAGGGAGAGGGGAAGGTGGCGGTTCCTGAAGCAAACTGTCAATAATTAGAAGCATATTTTCTAGAGCTCTCCATGCATGGTGGTCTGTGAACTGTCTCAAAACAGGAGAAAGGTGGCTTTGTCAGAAACAGCAACTCCTCTAGGTGCAGCAGTTGGACTTTTTTTTTTTTTTTCCAATACAAAAAGCCACCCCTCACCTAACCCCCATCTTGTACTAAATTGAACCAAACCTGAGCAAAAGCTGGGGCTGGCAAAGCTCCAGCTGAGTGCTCAGGGTATGCTCAAAAGCAGGAAGCTGTGGCAAAGCTGAGTCGCTGAAAAGCTACTGGAGCTAATATATTGTGGTCATGGGGATAAGCAGCAGCCCCTGAGTAGTGATGGGAAGACTCAAAAGCACCTTCAAAACAGGCTTGAAAAATACTGCTGATCTTTGCGCTTTGACTGGGATTTTGTGCTCACGGTTACGCCTGAGGCATTTTGAACGTCTCTTGCGTGGACGATCTGGAGAGGCACAATATGGTTCATCCCTATGTGAGACCTGAGCCTTGCAGAGGCCTCGTGTGCTGCCCGTGCACTGAGATGCAGAGGTAGTCTTTGAAGGTGAAAGGGATGCGTAGGATTGGGTTCATTTGGTAGCATTTGTGACGGCATCCGAGGCCAAGCAGGTCGTAAACACTCGCTGGTGAAGATCTGCCTTCCCCGCCTCTTTCCGTGGCAGGGTGAAAAGCCAGACGTGTGCTCCTGGATTGACTAATTCTTTTATGGAGTGGAAAACAGGTACTAGCTGCGAAGCTAATAAAAAACCACCAGGTGGTCAAGACATCACAGAGGCCTATTGTTCTAGGAGATTGTTACAGTCATTATTATGAACTGTGTTGATGAGAACAGGATGTGTAATACTGCCATGTGGTAGAGGGAGCATGGAGATGGAAGGGGTGAGGTAAGGTCTCCCTTTCCTTCCCTGGCCACTCTTGGGAGGAGGCCAGGAGTGGCTATGTTTCAGAATTGAAGAACCATGCAAGAGGATATAAAGGGAGGACTTCCACCAGTCTCATAGGGGTGAGGTAGCTGCTTCCTTGAAATGTCACAGTTCATTAGGGAGCTGCAGCCAACACATATGGAGGGAGAAACAAGCTTCTGACTTCATACTCAGGGCTGTGCTCTCTGCTCTTCTAGGTGGCTGTGGGTGCCTGCCCTTGGTTTTGGGTGTATCCTTAGAGACTGTTTCACATGCTTCTTACTGTCTGGAGTAGCCATAAGGAACTACCTGTGCCTGCTGGAGACACATGTAATTTCTCTGGTCTTTACAGAAAATAAACGAACATCCAAGACACTACTTTTCCTACTTGTCTGTTTTGTACTAACCTGTGGACAAGTCAAACAGGAATTACTGATAACCTACTTGCTAGATTTTGTGTTTGACAGCTTTTCAGCAGTGCTGTGCTCTCAGGTGATGAAAACTGTGAGTGGGTTAATGGAGCTGTACCAAAACCTATTTCAAGTTGTGTTTGCTACTTGCCCATAAACTGGACTACAAACCTGAGTCCTGACCTGCCTAGCCACAAGTGCATAAAGGAAGGATGTGGTTGAAGGACAGAGGTAGATGCTCAGACAAGTGATAAAATTTGAGCAGGATGGGTTTCCAGCTACCTCATGGTTTTGTAAAAGGTGATGCTTTGAGTCTGCTTTGTGTCCTAGTGTTGCCCCAAGGTAGCTGGAATGAAGGAGGTGTAACCAGAGATGGATGACACCACCGGCTTCAGGCTGGTACCTTTCTGGGTAGCTAGATGTGCCAAGTCTTTGCGCCAAACCTGCAGCTCTGAGGTGACCAAGCAGACTGTAGTGATGGAACTGGGGTCATCAAGCCAGGTCTCACATCCCAAAACAGAAGTAGCTTTGGATGAGCTTCAGAGTGTAAAACACATGGTCTGGTCCAAAATACCTTCTGTGCTGTCCCTGACATCACTCAGGGATCACAAACTCAGCACTACTCTCAGATAGTAAGTGGAGGAGACAAAGAAATGAAGAGTGAAAATCTTTCTTTTTCCTAGAGAGTATGCTCTGTAGACTGCTCTAGAAATAGAATTAAAAAAAAAAAAGAAAGATAATAATTTATGTTGGCTTGAGCTGTGGTTTGGAAGGAGAAGAGGAGAAAAAAAACCAAAACAAAAACATTGTCCCACAAAGAAGAAAAAACAGGAAAGGAAAAGAACAAAACATCCTGTACACAGCAGCCAGTCAGTCGAGTAGGGAGGGTCTGTGTCATCTGCATTCCTCTGCTGAAGTGGGCACAGACAGCCCTCATCCAGCCTGCATTGCTCAGACCTTTCCTTACCTTTCTACTCACTTGATAGCATGATGTCTCTTGTTTATTCCTGAGCTGGATCAGAAGGACCTAAGATGATTTCAGACCTTCCCTCCTCACTAGATATCATTTCATGAGAGCAATGTGGTATCTGCAGGCTGTGCCATTCTGGTCTCCTCTCCTGAGATGAATATTAGGGAGCCTAGATCCCCACTGGGCACTGACAGATGTAAGCTCACATTCCCCTGCCCCAGTAAGCACTGAGTCAGCACCGTATTGTGAATCAGCTGACAAAATATACAGCATGAACTAGAGCCAGCTCTGAACCCAGACTGAAAAATCTGGGTGATTCTGTACCTGCCTGTGAGAAAATGCCTCTTACTCTTCACCTCAGCAGCTAACCAGAGAATGAAACCATTGTGGACACCTGGTTGTTTTAGCTCAAGAAGGAGGCATTTTGCAGGCTAGGGTGGCTAAAATGGGTTGAACAGGGAAGTTGAAACCTGTGCTGTTTGTGCTTTTTATTCTGAGCTAGGGAGGGAACACGATGAATTTGTTTTGCTAATACAGCATCTTTTGTGTGGGAAGAGTAGTTTAGAAGGGCGGGAACTTCTCCTTTAAGGGATCCTTTACTAAACCGACTTAAAACACTAATCAGGTGCTCCTCTCCTGGTCATTGTTTGTGTGGTCTTGCTGAACTGGATGTAATTTCTTTCAAATCCCATAAATATCTCTTCTTAATCAGTTCCAGAATGACTGCCTCTTTCCCCAAGCAGGCTGCATGCACGAATCTACCACTGAGCTGCTGGAGCTAAACCTCTCTCGCCTTTCCTTCTGGAGAGAGTAAAATCAACTTTTGAATCAGGGGCAGAACATTTCCAATGGGTGGTGGAAGTGGTTTCGTAGCTGGAAAGTTGGACACACAACTTTTGCCCCAGAAGGGGAGGATGGACTCTTCGTGTGTCAGTAACAGGCAAAGCCCAAATGAATTCCCCAAAAGCTGACACTCATCCACGGTCCTTGAGGTGAGTTACCCTGGCAGGAATGTGCACACAGCTTCCCCCTGGCTGACTTCACTACACGATGAATGCAATCTATGGTAGCTGATAACTAATTCAGCTTCTCCCATGCATTTTGCCTTGGTTCTCCCTCTAAAAGAAGTCTGGGAGAGATTTTTTTCCCCTCTGCTTTTCCTGTTAAGCTCTCCCTGGTGAAAGCTTAGAAAAAACATGTTAATTTAAGAACAGATGTAGCAGAACAAGCTTCTCCACCTCCCCAAATACCTGATCATGGGGAAACAAATATATTTAATAGTGATGTATGAGTTATTTAGGTACTTTAGGAGGCACTGCCTTCACAGAATATCACTTACTAGAATTCCTTGCTGAAGGAACTATCCCTCATACTCTCAATTCCACTCCTGCCTTCCCATACATTCTCTTTTCCAGCTTGTTTATTTTAGAGTGCAAATCTACTTAGAATTATTTATTTTTGGATCAGCTTCTGATTCACTTAGTGACTAACTCATTTCATCACTCGATGCCTCACTTTACCTATACATTAAGAAGGATTAATCGTACCTGCTTTTCAGGGCTGTTAGCAGTCTGAATTAATTCATACTTATAATGTTTATAAAGAGATTTGAGATCTTTGGTTACTGGAGGCTAGGGAGCTGCAAAGTATCTTATTTTTACTTAATAGTGAGGGGGTTTTGTGTAACTTTGCATTAAAACAGTACAAGAAACCTTGCAATTAGTTTCAGAGTCTTTTATTCCCAGGGCTTAGTTTATATTCCAGTTCAGATACAAGCATTTTGTCTGCATATTTCTTCTCCTGATGTTTTAATGAGAGTTAATATCCTGATCTCCTTTACAGAGAAGGGTGGGAAATGGGGCAATGAACATCACAGAGAGAGTAACAGGGCTGTGCAGTTTGTCTGGAGCTCTTAAAAAAGCTGAAGGTGCTCACCTTCAGACTATATTTTGGTGTTATTATTACAAAATATGCAACCAGAAAGAAAATTAAAGTTAATATTATCATTTATTACAATATTGTGCATTCACTGGAAATATTTTTTTGTCATTGTGGGAGGTTGCTATGAGTCTATCAGGAAAGGAAAGGGAAAGGACAGCAGAGCAGGAGGAGGCACAAAGGGAGTGTCTCTAAATGAAACCTGAAATTAGTTAGTAATTATTTCACATTGACTAAATAATACACCATATAACAGTGCCAATGACCACATCTGCTACTGATACCACATTGCTATGCAAATGTTGCTTGCAGAAGTGGTATATTTGGACTTGAATGTCATTATGTGGACAGATCATTGGTTTAGTTGTGATAAAAACAGCTCCACTGAAATTACTGTGGACTTCTTATTCTGTTGCCTCTTCTCCTGTGAATGGACTTTACTGGTTCATATCATGCAGAGTTTGCAACCAGTTGCTGACAGCTAGTGGAGAATTGCTGCTCTCAGACCTGTCTAAGGGAATGGTGGGAATTGCTTCCACAGCACTATGATGGGAGATTTAGTGAGATTTCTGATGATGTGCCTCCAGCATCACAAAACACAGTAGCCAGAATATGGCCCAAAACAAGGCCTCCGTTTGACAAGAACTTTATTTTCTGGACGTGGCCTGCTAACTGTTGCCCTTTTTTCATCTTGGCATATTGCAGTAATTATCCAGATGACATACATAGGGAGGCCACGAATTATTAACAATTAACTCAGCTCTGGAGTCACTGCCAAGCATTTGTTGGTTCTTAGGGGAAGTCAAAGTGAGTAAACCATGCTGAGTGACAATAGCTCTGCTTCCCAGACAGACTGAACAGCTCGTAATGTAACTCAAACGTTTCCTCTTTCCAAACTTGCTTATAAAAGAGCAGACAAGGAAAGGGCAGAAAGGACATTCAGAAGAACACAAGACTGGAAAAACAACCACTGATGTAATGTACTTTCTAAACTAAACATAAGGCATGCACTGTTGCAGCCATTTAAATAATGATTAAAAGGAAACCAAAACAAATATAACTTTGCCTACTTAGTCCTGAATATTGAAAGAAAAAGTGTGAGCAGTTCCATGTTGGATGGCTGGGAAATATTGGTCTTGCACTGTGTGTGTTCAAAGTCATCCCTGCTTCTGATAGAGAAAAAACACCAAAAAGAAGAAAAACTGAAGGAGAGAGAGGGCATAGAGATGTGCGTGGGAATTACAGTACATGAGGTAGAGGAGTAATAGAAATATCATGGACCTCTGGTGACCATCTTCTGTGGTCCTGTAAGGCCCAGATGAGATGGTGTCTTCATTGTCCAAACACCCAATGAGCTGAGCTTTGGAAAGGTCATATATAAGTTAAATCAACAGGACAGCAAGCAGAGGATTAATTTATCCCCCATTTCACAGGAGGATAACTAAAGCATGGAAAGCTCAAAGCCTCTTTTCTACCTACACTTCTCTCCATGTCTGATGGGGCCTGTTCACTGCCACCACTTACGACAGCAGATTTTAGTAGGTGCATTGGTGTTTTCAGGATTGGGACCCTTGTGGCTTGCCCAAAATCACAGAGGAAGTGTGTAGGAATAATACGCAGGTCTCTCTAGTCCCGCATCACTCTCTCAACCACAAACCCATCCTTCCTGTGTCTGCATAAAGATAGAGCTGAGAGAAGTGATTTTATATATGTGTGCACATATGCAGAGCACCTTATAAGGAGTACAGACATACTAATGTGAAAGTTTCATTAGAAATCACATAAATTCAGTTTATGAAGCAACCTTGTTTCTACTTCTCTTGTTTCCACTCCAACTTTCTCCCATTTCAGGCATCACAGCAGTGCTTGCTTATATGAGGTTTCTGACCACATTTTGTGATTGAAAGAAAAATCACATGAATCTCAGCTGGAGCAAAGCCATAGAGCTTGATTTCATAATGCAAATCATTACAACTTCGGTGCATCTGGTATGAGTCACTGGTATATTTCATTGATTTTCTTTGCATATGAAGTGAATCCTTTTCTCTAGAAGGGTCTAAAGTAGAAACTATGAGAAACTGGTCTTCCTTCTACCCTGAACACTCAGGCTCAGTATGAGCAATTAGTTACTAGTTACTGATAAAGTTACTCAGCAGACTTTGCCTGGAGCTAAGAGAGCAATTCTGTATTAAACTGGCACAAAACTGGGTTGTGTTTTCAAGGGGTTTTTAGTAAAGGTCCTTATGGAATTGGTAGATAGCAAGTTCTAAGCATACAAAGGAAGAGGCTCCTCTTTTGCAGTGAGTTGTCTGAAT
>WEKX01006835.1:81120-107232 GCA_013390025.1 Pitta sordida
CATATTGGATATTAGGAATAAATTTTTTACTGCGGTGGTGGTCAGGTACTGGAGCAGGTTGCCAGAGAACTTGTGGGTGCCCTATCCCTGGAAGTGTTCCAGGAAGTGTAGTTGCTCTTTAAGTTCCCTCCCAACACAAACCATTATAGGATTCTATGATTCTACGATACTAGATTGAGCAATGCATGAGGAGTTGCCATCTCTGGAGGTGTTTAAGGAAAAGCTGGATGAGGAACTCAGTGACATGGCCTAGATAATGGGACAATGGGTCAGAGAATTAGGTTATAGAATNTTTCAAGGGGTTTTTAGTAAAGGTCCTTATGGAATTGGTAGATAGCAAGTTCTAAGCATACAAAGGAAGAGGCTCCTCTTTTGCAGTGAGTTGTCTGAATACTAAGAAGTTTACATGAATTAGGTAAGCAATTGCACAGGCTTGTGAAATAAAAGCTCATCTAGGACTGTGGGTTACAAGGAGACATTTATGGCTCAAGAGTTCTCTGAGACACAGGTTGCTTGGGTGAGGGAAAGAAGACTGCAGGAAACTCCAAGATGTTAGAGGTGCGCTTCCCAGAAATGCTCAGACTTGGCCTGTCCTTCCACTGTTAATAAACGCTGATACTAGTGAAACTAAAGAGATGTCAGTGGACAAAGTGGGCTGTGCAGCCCTCTAAAAGATAGGCAGTGCATTTAATCTGGTTGGGTAGGCTTGCTCTTTGTTCAGTGGGGAGATAGAGGCACCTTTGAAGATTGATTCATCCCATCCTGAGGCAGAACTCCAAGATAAGTGGGGTCAGTCACCTGCTGTCTCACTTCATGACTTTAATAGAAGTCAGAGTAAATAATTTATTTGGGATGTCTAGGGAAGGATTCAGTTAGAGACTGAAAATTTGGAAGTCTACATGTGAAGTATATGCTTTATCTCCCTTAAGAGGGAATGGAAATGTAGTAAAGACAATTGGTGGAGCCTATGTTTCATTTTATTCTACAGTAGACAAATTTGGACAGCTGCAGTTATCTAGACTTGCAGGTTATTGCTTTCTGAGCTATCTTTGTGGATTTGTCCTCACTTCTAGCAGACTGCACGTACCATGTCATACCTGACATATGGAAATCTTGGATTAAATAATCTGACATGAAGCTAGTTGCCCACATCTAGGAAACTGCATCACGTCTCTATTTTCTATTAACTATAGTAAATTTACATGTCCTTCAATTGAGTTGCTCTCAAATGATACATAGTACTCTTTGAAATACTCTATTTCTTTAAGGTTTTTGAGCACATATCCAGGAGAGTTTTGACTTCTTATAGGTTGTGTCATTTCTACCAGATGTATAGATGTTTTAGGTAGTCCACAATTTCTAAAATTATAGTTAACACCTATGTGTGAACAACTGAATTAAGCACATAATTCACATATAAACATCTACACACATGCATGTAAATTTGGGTGTCTGTTCGGAGGTGAATTTCATTTTTATCTTGCAGATGACCAAACCAAACTGAACAACAGGAAGAGCATAACAGCTTCTGGGAGCATTCAGAGAGTTCACTTAGGGGCTCTTCTTTTTTATCTCTTCTCCTCAGCATTTATTTCCCCAAAAGCCTTGCTTGAGAGTAGATGTAGAGCTCCAGCTCCTGAATAAGAGCCACTTGTTCACAAAGGGTGCTTCCAGAATTAGTAACAAATGTCTCATGCATACAAGTAATAGATTTTTCTTTTAGAAACACAGAGGTCTTTTTTTTTTTTTTAATTTTCCCTGAATCTAGCATTTCATAATACATAGCAAGGAAAAAAGTTTATTAAATTTGTAACAGAATAAAAAATGCCAGCTGCTACTTTACACTAGCTCCCAGTACAGTAAACAGAAATTGGCTTTTAATCACCAGTTGGCCATTAGTTTGACAGAACCCCTTCATCACAAACCACAAGTCATTCTTACACGTGGAAGCAATTTTGATTTCTCTCGGGGAGAAAGAAATCCCCTCTGTTTCCAAATCTCTCTGTCAGTTAGGATGGCTTAGCTCAAAGCTTTTTGGTTAGGGCACATTGACATAGTTTGGCCCAAATGGATGAAGCTCATTCTGCCTACACTCCCAAGCTGGCTGGATTTAGGCCAGCTCTGAACTAGAAGCCAGAAATCATGTTAGGATGGAGCTTTGCCCAAGCTAATAAGATCTGTTGAAGGCGTATGCTGGGAAGCAATGCATATTGGATATTAGGAATAAATTTTTTACTGCGGTGGTGGTCAGGTACTGGAGCAGGTTGCCAGAGAACTTGTGGGTGCCCTATCCCTGGAAGTGTTCCAGGAAGTGTAGTTGCTCTTTAAGTTCCCTCCCAACACAAACCATTATAGGATTCTATGATTCTACGATACTAGATTGAGCAATGCATGAGGAGTTGCCATCTCTGGAGGTGTTTAAGGAAAAGCTGGATGAGGAACTCAGTGACATGGCCTAGATAATGGGACAATGGGTCAGAGAATTAGGTTATAGAATGTAGGAACAAGCCTACAATATACAATATAATAAAAAAAAAATTAAAAAATGATGATGACATGACCCTGAGCTAGGCTCAAATAGACGGAGCATGGTGTCCATGGCTTTGGGGTTGTGAATTCAATCCCTGTATGGGCATTCGCTTGGGAGTTGGACTCGATGATCCTTGTAGGTCCCTTCCAACTCAGAATATTCTGTGATTCTGTGGTTCTGTGATCATTTTCGTGCAGCTTTAGAACTTTCATGCAGGAATTGCCGATCCTGTGTACCCAAGTCTAGGTGCCTTCAGCTTCACTAATGAGGGCCTCCAAGGTGTAAGAAACATATTAAAATTAGTGCAAAGTCCAAGAATTTCTGTTGACATATTAAATGTAGTATCTGGCCAATGGTCAAAAGGGCTCTTCCCTCCTTAAAAAAAAAAATGTAGAGCTAGGCCTTAGGACAACACACTGCTCTCGAGATCCATATCCAGGAGTTTTTAATTTGTATCTAAGGCCTGTTTCCATTTGCTCTCCAACTGGCTCATAACACCAGGCTGCAGGAGATTGGCTGGTCATCAGGGCAGCTTGCCTGTGCTTTGCACCATATGCAGAAATAATGGTGCCATTTGAATGCCAGCACATGCAAAGACTCAAGGTTTATTTGCTTGTCTCCAGAGTGATAACCCAATACAAAACCCCAGGAGATTTTGGATCTGAAGAATGCTGTGTGGTCTTCTACATGAAATATTCACCTACATCGTTCGTTCATGTACTGCAAGGGAAGATGGAGAATACTCTCTTACACATCCCTATGCATGTTTGAGGGCTTAACTCTTGAAGAAATTGTAGCCCAGTCACCCTTCTGGGCTTATAAAATACTCTTAGCCTGATGTCCAACCATTTGGTCTTTGCAGGTCCTTGGAGTCCTTATGAAAAACATTTTTTACTGCAAGTCACATTTTAATGATGAAACTAATTCAAGGACTGAAGGACAACATGAAAGATTGCACACAAGAGGTCTTTTTTCTCTTCAACTATTGATCTAATCAAAACAAAGACCTGAAATAAAGAGGCACCTTCAATGGCAATTATGGTCCTGAGGTCACTGTTAAGTAGCAGAACATCAACAGTTAATAATGCAAAAGCTCGTTCTTCCTAAACTGTTGTGAACTGATAGTAAACCCAGGACGTCAAATGCCTAATACTGATGTGAAACTGGTGAGAGTGAGAGTAGAATCAAACCTCTAGAGAATTATTATTACTTCAAATTTCTCTGATTTCTGGCAGGTTTATGGCAAGGTCTTTACAATATTTTAACTTTGTGTTTTTGGATGTGTGTGTTTAACGTTCCGTCTCTGTGAATGCTGCATAACCACAGAGTGCTCCCCAGGGGCATCCCTCCTACATATACACAAAGTTCTGCTTAATGTTTCACTTGAGTTTATTTGAATCTTTTATTATTACAGTACTGAATGAATTCTTGCATTAAAACTACTTGTCCCAGTAATTTCACCAAAAGGGATTTTTAAATTTTAAATTTATTTTCAAATTACTTCTAATTGAGGCATTGACATCCCTCTACAAACCCATTGTCTCTTTTTGTACTACTCCATGCCCTTGTAAAAAGTCCTTCTCCAGAGACTTTAATTTTAAATTAAATTTTAATATATTTTATTGTTCACATATTTTATATATATATATATTATTTTAATATATTTTATTATGATATGTTTTAATATATTTTAATTAATCAAACTTAATTAATTTCAATTATTCTGTGTAGGTAAGACCTATGTATGGATGATGCATGGAAGTCTTCTGCTGGATCTCTGAATGCTCTTGTTTCCTACTATGATACCAATAGTTTCCATCAGTACTGATACAAATTTGGCACATTAAGCCATTTTTCTGCATATGAGAGAGATCAGTTTGGCCTGTTGTTCATACCATGGAACCTCTTTTTCTGTCATAGATAGCACAAGGCTGTGGTTTCTGCACTGTCATGACACATGAGTAACATCATGACTAATGGAGAAGCTGGCCAAGTGCAACTGCAGTTTTGGATCCTACAGAGGGAAAGAGAGAAGATGGACAACTGCAAAGCTGACTGGGAGTTTGTAAATCAAGTTGGCAAGTATTAAGCGTTTCATTTAGCAAACTGGGTTTCTTTCATGTGTTATTTTTCTCCTTGTTATTGATTTTTTTAAATTAAAAAAAAAAAGAAATTTAGTTTCATAAGAAAACTGTAATTATTCAATTTCACTGTCAGTGAGTATTCATTTATTAACTTGCTAAATTAAATTAAACTGGTGAAAAAGAGGAGAGAAGAGAAATAATAGCTCAAAGATATTACAGTCCTACAAGGTCTGAGAAAAGAGTTTGAGAAATCAACTCTCTCACTGAGACATTACCACGAAGATAAAGGCATATATATATTTACATACTATATATAGTATATATATAGAGAGAGAACTCACATATGTAGTAGAAAACCAGTCTAACATGTTTTTTTAACTTTCACTAGTCTAGAAAGTGAAATATTGTTAGCCCAAAGAGAGTACATGAGGAACAGTACCTTTCAAATCACTTTTAGCACCTGATTTATTTCACTTTTGTAGAGAAAAAGGATGGGTTTGCCACAATTGCTTGACATGACAACAAGGACAACATCAAGCCAATCTTTAGAGAGAGCCCCTCTTCCGAAGTAGAAGTTTGGGTTATATCAGATGTCCTGACCCTCTTTATAACCAAAGGGGAGCCACAAGCTCTGCCCTGGGAGGATTGTCCAATCCTATTGAAACATTTGGAAAGGGCATGCTGATAACCTTTCAGTGTGCCATGTCCTCTGTCGAGTAGAGAAGGATCCTGTGTTTCTACTTCTAGAAAGCAGCAAATGTGAGAATCCACATAGTGGTTTATTCAAGACCAAGGGCAAATTCTCTCCATGACTTTGCAAAAACCACTGGCAGGAGGTGACCTGAACTGCCCACCACCCCTGTCCCCTGTGCCGCCACAGCAGGTAGGACAGATAAATAAACCACTGATGTTAACTGGGCTTTTTTTGTTTAGAATTGGGCAGGGTCCCAGCAGCTTGGAAAGAAAAGGGGTGTTCTTGTCTAGCCTGGTCAAGATAAGTCCCAGGGAGAAGTTGCACTTGCAGGCAGAGGGGACCTGAAGTGTTTTTGGAAAAGGTGGTTATGCACTCTAAACTCCAGGTCCCCACTCAGCCAGTCACTGGATTTCCCAGCTGCTTTACTAAAAATAAATTGATGAAAATGAAAACTTTCTCTTGGCAGGGATTTTGACAAGTGCCTAACGTAGACCTGTGCTGATGCAGTCAATGAGTAATAGTATCAGCATAGCCAGCTCTGGGAGAGGTTTATATTTTTCCTTTTTCTTTTTTCTTAAGAAGGGGGAGGGCTGCACTGTAGCACATTATTTACAGTACAACATGATTCAATTGCCAGAGGGGAGAAAGAAGTCAGCCCATTGTTCAAGGACTATACATGGATTGAACATTAAGAAGTAAATTTCCCTGCCTGAAAAACTTAATCTCCGCCTCTTTGCCTTTGGCACAGATTCATCTGGAAGTTTTACACGTGAAACTAGGTTTCTGAAGGCAGATCAAAATCCCGGCTCAGGTCAGACACAATGAAGGCCATCTTTGTTTCACCCTAAAGAAGGAATTTTGCTGCCTTATAAAACAGGATTGGGATGAACCCCATGTTGTGACTGCCATCATGTCCTGTGCTGAGGCCTCTAAAGCTACAGTGAGTCGCACTCTCTACTAACTATTGAGATGCACAGTTCAGAGGAACGAGGTAGTCATCCATAAAACTGTAAAAAGTGGAAAACATAAAATAATAAATACAAAACACAACCTTGAAAGGATGGAAAATATTTACCAAGACTTGTGGTTCTCATCTTCTGAGAATGTGCATCAGCATGTGTTGAGGCCTGACAACATGAGATCTCTTCTGTAATTCTGAAACCCTTTTGGAAGATGAGGAAAAGTGTTATAAAACTCTTGTTACAGAGTTCTCAAAAACAAAATGATGACTTACTTGTCGCATACTTTGTATAAAGTTGTATAATGGCTGAGTAATAATTATTATGAGAAATTTTTCTTCCATCAGTTTTGAGTCAGTGTTGAGTCTGCCAAAGGGAACGAAGCATCATATGCAAATCATAGAATAAGAGAATGGTTTCGGTTGGAAGGGACCCTAATGATCATTTAGTTCCAACATTTGTGATCGACTTAGTGTCTGTCTTCTGGACTTGTTCCAAAAGGTCCATATCTTTCTGGTGTTGGGAGCCCCAGAGATCGATGTAGTACTCCAGGTGAGGTCTAACAAGAGTAGAGTAGAGGGGAAGAGTAGAGTAGGGTACATGTTGATGTATTGCTGAAGTGCAGGTTGCTGAGCCTGATTGCAAATTCCCAGAGAGTGCTGTTAAAACACCCATCTAGGAATATCCCGGCCTTGCAGTAATAGCTCACTTAGAATTGCATGTGATACTTGATGAATATTTGCAAAAAGTGGCTCATGTACTAGTAAAAGCTAGTACTCACTGTTTACACAGTCATTTATAAACATTTCCAGGTTTATTTTTCTCTACATTTCTTTTCTAACTAAATTACAAGTGCAAAAACAAGATTGTGGTCGTATCACATTTAAACAGGCAAAGTTTCAAATATGCAGCCACATCTATTATTCAACACAACCTAAAACACTGAAAGATGTCTTTTTGAACTTTGTGGTTATTTTTGTTAAAAGCCTAAACCTCTTCAGGTTGAATTTTACTCTGAAATCAGGGTGTGAGAAACAATTACATTGCTTTGTGTGTGGCACAATACTACTGCTTCCTGATCTAACAGGATTCCCTCTTTCCTTCTCCCCCATGTCTTCCTTCCTTCCTTCCTTCCTTCCATCCCTGGGTACCATAGGATAAACACAGAATCATTTAGGTCATCATAAGATCATCAAGTCCAACTGCTAACTTGTTTAATCCAACCTTTGCAGGTAAAGAACTCTTTGAACTCTTTGCTGAGTTACTGTTCTTATGTAACTTGGTAAAAAAAGCACAGTTCTTTCAGAGGTTCACAGGAAATTCCGAGTTGGAAGGGACCCAGAAGGATCATCTAGTCCAACTCCCAAGCGAATGCCCACCCAGGGATCAAACCCATAACTCTGGAGCCATGGGCACCACGCTCCATCCATCCAAGCCTCCCATTTTCTAGGCCATGTCACTGAGTTCCTCATCCAGTCTTCTCTTAAACACCTCCAGGGATGGTGACTCCACCACCTCCCTGGGCAGACCATTCCACTGAGAGCTCACTCTCTCTGTGAAAAACTTATTCCTAACATCCAGCCTCCCCATGCGCAGCTTAAGGCCATGTCCTCTTGTTCTGGTGCTGGCAGCCTGAGGGAAGAGATTTACACCCACCCGACTGCAACCTCCCTTCAGGTAGTTGTAACCAGCACTGAGGTCGCCTCTGAGCCTCCTCTTCTCCAGGCTGAACAACCCCAGCTCCCGCAGTCACTCCCCATAGGGCTTGTGCTCCACTCCTTTCACCATTCTTGTGGCCCTTCTCTGAACCCTCTCAAGCAGTTCAACATCTTTCTTAAACTGGGTCCTATTACTGTGTTAGTTTTATGCCTGCTGAGAGCTGATCTGGTTCAGAAAGAGACCTGAGGTGCCATGGCAGCTGATGGGAGTGATGGAAGGATGTAGGTTGAAGTGAAGGAGTAGGAATGGAGGAAAGAGTGAGACCGTCCCAGCTAGGGCACTTAAATGAATTCATCTGTGTTATCTACCTGCATCCTTTGCACAGCTATGCAGAGATTTGTTTGAGGCAGTTTTCTCTGCACTCATGGTAAAAATTAATGAAAGAAAAGATGCACTTAAGTAAGGGTTGAGAGGTTACACTGTTAGCATCTTTAGGCATTTAAAAACTTATGTAAATCTGGCTGGATTCGATTAACTTTAATTTTAGACTCATGTTCAACCTTAAGTAGGAGTGTAGTCTCCCAGAGTCCAGTGAATTGCTAATCTGCTTCCATTTTTAATGCACATTTAAGTTCTTTGTACAGAAAGGATAGAGGAAAGGACCTGATAAAAAATTAATAAACACAGATTAACTGTGTACACTGATTTGTTTCTGTGCTGTATCAGCAACCTTACCTCACTGTCTTCCTATCCATTATCAAACAAGGTTTTCTGTAGACCATGAGAGATGTGAATACAGAGATGGAACTTGGAGGCTGGTAAAAAGCCTGAAAGTAGCTCTAAGGAGTTAAAAATATTCTGAATAGTTATTATCCTAGAACTATCCCAAATAGACGTAAATTTAGGAAAGTCACTTTCCTTATCTGTAAGGACAAGAGTTCAGCTGATGGGAATCTGAGCTGAAAATATTGCAAGAGTAGAACAATTGGAATGGGAAGTCAGGATTATTGTACTACAGGGGATTCCAAATCATGATTTTTTCTGTCTCCCATTGGTAAGAAAATGAAAAAACACCTGCACAGCCAAAACTCTGAAATGATGTGTAGGATAAGTGGAATTGACAATTTTGTTTTTACTTCTTTGATTTGACTTCTCTGTTTTGATTTATAATCTAATTCTGGTCTAAAGTAGAAATGTTTTGAATATGGCAACAATTCCTGACACAAGAAATTTTTGTCATAAACCATAAATATATTTAGATTTTATCACTAATTAATATATTTTTTAAAATATTGATAAGATGAAATCACTATTTTCTGGAAAAATGAAGTTAGTAATCCCAACTGAAACATTTGGCCTGAATTATCTCTGGCTTGCATTTATCTAATTTAGCTATGGTGCCATAAAGCCACCTGGGGTAAAAGCTTCAAACTGAGAGCAGAGTATAGTGAAGGGATCTTAACTGTACCTGTTGGTATTGATTGGCTTTTAGTCTTCCATGAGTGGAAGTAGAAATCTTGATGTTCCAGCCAGTATTTCTTGCCTTAATTTTGGAATTTATGGCTTTTTCTAAAGTCTTTCTGCTTCCTTCAAAGGATCTTAGATCAATAGATCTACACCCAGTGCTGTGAATGACTGAAGGAAGAAATAGCTTCAACTTCTAAGAATCTAATCACCAGGTTTTCATGAACATTTTCTATTTTTTCTCCGATTTTCTGAATGCCTCATGTACTTTATAATGAGTATTGAGGAGGTGTACTGGTTTGGGGGGAGGGCAGTAGAGAGGCTTTTGTCTGAAAATAAGTCTATAAAGAGGTGAGCTTATCTGTTTAGGACAGGGAGGGACATGGACCTGATGGAGTGAATCCAGATGACGACCATGAAGATTCTCATAGGGCTGGAGAACCTCTGCTATGGAGACAGGCTGAGAATTGAGGCTGTTCATCCTGGAGGAAGCTCCAGGGAGACCTTAGAGCATCTTTCAGTACCAAAGGGGATTTACAAGAGAGCTGGAGAGGAACTTTGAACAAGGGCATGAAGTGATAGGACAAGGCGAAATGGCTTCAGACTGAAAGAATACGTATGTGTTTAGATTAGGTATTAGGAAGAAATTCTTAATTATGTGTACCCAGGGAAGTGGTGAATGCCCCATCTCTGTAAGTGTTCAAGGCAAGTTTTGGATGGGGCTTTGAGGAACCTGGTCTATTGGAAGGTGTCCCATGGTGGGGGTTCTAACTAAATGGTCTTTGATGTCCCTTCCAGCACAAACCGTTCTAGGACTCTGACTCTGTAGTTGGTCTTCTCAGTTTGACTGGGCCAAATGTGGAATACTGACACCAGGCTTATGATCTGACAAAAACTCTTGGGCTATTTTCCCATGGATTTAAGCAAAAATCTATTACACAACTCACAAAACAATATGGATAAATTTTTGGACATTCATTTAGGAGGAAAAACTTTTTTGCCATGCCGTGTTCAGAGCTGTCTTTCCATACTCACCGTGAGAGATGCATTAGGCCTGCCTTCAGTAGCTAGTGAGGCCTTACAGGATGATATTTTCCAGCTAAAATGCATCCTGTAGAAGGATATGCTGTTGATATCTGTCTTATCATCTCTGTGAGACTCAAGTGCCTGCCTGTGTGCTTACACAAATCTCTGACTTTGTGTAAAGTTTCACAAAGCCAAATGCCACATGAAGCACATGGGGTGGTCCTGCCTTCCTCTGCTGCTGTCAAATAGCTCAGTTTCCACTTCCTCTGCTAAGTCATAACCCATCACTATGAACAAGACATTGGTTACTGCCCTGGACTATGTTCATTTTTAATTCCATTTGTTGCAAAAATGACAGTTTCTGTACTTGCCTCTTCTCGTGATACATAGAAATGAGAATGGGAAATTACCTCCAAAATCAAAGTAACTAAACTGATAAGTTTCTTTCTATGTTCTTTGGCAGAAAAAAAAATCCCCTTCCTAGTCTGAGAGCACCAGTAAACATTCTGGCAACTCCAGAAATGTCACATTGATGGACTACAACAGGGTTATGAATTTCTGATTTTCTGAGGAAGGTTTATTGTGGTGTAAGGGAGACTACACAAACCAAATTGCAGATTTTTTAACTGATTTGTATCAGATTTTGTATCTGATTTGGTGGAAATGAGTGAACTCTGACTTGTTCTCTAGGTCTAAAACTTATTCTTACATCCATGAAACTTGGACATCATCTTAAGCTCCTTGACCACAGACAGAATCATGGGCATCAAAATATGCCTGTCTCTCCCAGTTCCAGCCTTGTGCCTGTTCTTGTGCAGCTCAGCCATGCTAATACTGATGCATGGGGGAGCCTGAAAGAATGCAGGGTTAAAGACAGCAATGTAATTTGTTCCTTTTTAAAACCTACTCACTGTTCATTAAGGAGAACTCCTGTGCTTCCCTCCCACCCCAGAGTGAATTGAAAAGCTGGGACAAAAGTGGGAATGTGCCACTAATGAAAGAATTTATACTTTTGGCTTTAACTCCTGATGGCACAGCATCCTGAGCTACATGGAATTACTTCCACACTAAACGATGTAGAGCTAATTGCACAGGGACTGACAGCAGAGAGCTTGACAAGGGCCCTGTGCAGGCACAGTATTCTGTGATGACAAAAACTGCCTCATTAGCTCTGTGAGCTTCACCATTTACCTCCTGCTCTGGGGTTTTAGGACAGTGTGAGGCGTATTGCTGCCTTCAGCTGGGTGCTGAAATGAATCACCAGGTGTTTAGGTGGCAGCTGCGTAGCAGGACATGTATGTGGGTTCAAGTGCTCTCTTGACTCTCAGCAGCAGCTAAATGCTCAAAGGACTTATAAAAAATCCATCAGTGCCTATTGACACATTTAGTTGCCTGAGTATTTCAATAAATCTCCTTGTAAATTAGAAGAAAATGATAATCAAATTCATTAACATTTGCAAACTGCTTTATGACCTGATAGTTGTATCAAGTCTTATTAGCCCAAAGGCAGAGTTACTCTTATCACTGCCACCAATATTTAGGCTTGTTTTACTTGGCAGGATTTAAACCTAACGGTTCTTATCATAAAAAGAGAAAGAAAGTGTCATCAGAACTGATTGAACTACATATTGGCCATGTAGTGTTGTAATGGCTGTCAAAGATAAACACAGGGGTGGCTTATCTTGTTTCCTAATCATCTCAGGTGCAATGTTGTCATTCATTTAAACACTCTCTTTGTATTTAAACCCAAGGAAGACCACAAACTGAAAAATATGCATTTGGTCTATTTCTGCTTCCTATTGGTCTGTTTGTGGGAATAATCGTTTCAAACTCAGTGACCACAAATGAGTTTATGTTTATACAAAACTTCCTGAGAAGGCACGGAGGGGATCTACCACCCTTCACCAATGAGTTGACGACATGTGCTGCTGCTCTCCCTGTGTTAGGTGTGGTCTTGCATAAGTCTGAGCTGGCCTTGCTTCTCCCAGATCTCTGCAGGTTTGTGGGAGCTTGTCCTGTAGATCTGATTAATCTTAATCTTCCTGGGCACCCAAATAAAGTGTTCCCTGTATCTTGCTTGTGTAGATAAGGAGAGATTCTGGTTGCTACAGAAGCAAGATGTCCTCTAATCCGTCATCAGGGTGGAAGAGAAGGAGCTATTCCAGCTCTGCTACATCTCTGGTCATTAGCTCCAAGGAACAAGCTGGGATTGATGGGAGAACAGCAAAATTGGTGCATTTAGCACGAAGCAAAGAGTGAATCCCCCTTTCTTCTTCTCCTAGGGCAAAGGAATTGATTTTTAATTTTTTTTTCTTCCCCCAAACACTGCTGCTTCTGGATAGCTTCTGACGTTATCCTAAGGGTACAAAAGAAACTCATAGTTAGGTTTATTCTAATAATAACCCCATGACGGAAGGAAGTAATCTTAGTTTTCTCATTTTATAAATAAGGAACTTGAGACTCAAAAAGTGGGATGTATCTTATCTATTTATATGCATTCGGGCATTTGGTATGAGGCAGTTGTTTGGGTTCCCTCTGTAGCTGATAGAGGAAGGTAGGCAATTCCAGATAACAAATAACCCATTTCTTCTTAGCCATTTAATTTAGCAGTGAGAGAGTTGCCTTATGCCTAATCCCTGTTTTGATCCTGAGTTAGGTGGAGAAGGGCTTTGGTCTTCTGACTGTGTGGGTGTTCTCAGAGTTTGCCTGAAGTATTCTGATAGGTTCAGGGCCCTCAAAAGATGTTGTTTTAGCTGCTTTGCTTTGCAAAAACATCCAGTGGTGTATGATCTCCCCTGCCTAGTAGCCCACTGGTTTGAACAGTCATTTAGGAAACGAAAGCTCACAGTTCAGCCCTGTGAGAGCCTGGGCTTATCCCTCCCAGAAACATGACCTAGATACCTTACTGCTCTGCTGGGTAGAGATGTGGTACCACATTAATCACAGAAAAAAGTTGAGAGTGGTGAGAAATAAGGACCAAGATGGGGCACTCCTGAATTGGAGAGGAGGCAGGTACTGTGGAGAAAGAAGAGCACTGGAGGCAGTTTTTTAACAGAAAAGGTTTTCTCAGTCAATTCAGGTGCCCTGGACAGCTTGAATAACCACTGAGGTGCTTTCAGACTGATTAATCCAGTGCTGTCTCAATAGCCTGATTTCTTTGATTTCTATTTTCCTCTTCCTCTTCTAAATCAAAATAAACCTCAGTTTATTTGCCAGTTATTTGTAGATGGTTAAAATAATTGTTGGAATCTCACACAGCACAGAAACAAGCCTTTCAGTCTTTTCTAAATGGGCATCAGCTGCCTCTCACTGCACTTGGTTAGGCCATTTCTGTGACTTTTCAGCACTTGCACTTTAGACAAGAGGTATGGAATCTTTCTAAGAATTTCAGTTACAATTTCTGATTGTGCAGAATGAAAGAGAAGGGAGAAAATAGAGGAGTGGAGAGGAGAGGAGATAAAAAGAAAAGGAAAGAAAAGAAAAGAAAAGAAAAGAAAAGAAAAGAAAAGAAAAGAAAAGAAAAGAAAAGAAAAGAAAAGAAAAGAAAAGAAAAGAAAAGAAAAGAAAAGAAAAGAAAAGAAAAGAAAAGAAAAGAAAAGAAAAGAAGGAGAGAAAAACCAGTGAAATCTTTAGCTATTAAAGGGAAGGTCATATAAAGAAAAGAATTGTAACTGGACTGATAACTGTGTCCCTTAAATTAATACTGAATAATTGGAAATGATAATTTGCAAGTGACATTTCCTGCATGGTTAACCATGGTACAGGCTTTATTGTTACATTGTTAAAAATGAATAAGTTGCTGCACAACTGCTAATAGCATTTGTAGCTATTGAAGATAAGGCAACAGTAAGGGGTAATCAAACCACGTTCTACCAAGTATAAAAAAATGACTATGTAAAATGACATCTGTAGATCAAAGCTTAATTAGCCTGATGTAATTTACAATAACTGGCCAGCCCAAGTTTCCCTCAGGAGTGCTGCCCTGATTTAGCTGGCTAATGGCACAATCAGATGGGATGTTTGGGCTGTAGCTGACGTACAAGGATGCTGGTGCCCCATGAAAAGTCATGTTGCACCTTCACATCTGCTGGGTCACTTCTCCCTAACCCTGGTTTCTGCCTGTACGACCTGGGTTTAAAAAGCTTGTCTGAAAAAATAAATACAAATTAGGCTAAGCCAGAACCTTTTGGAAGCGTTCCTTACTATAGATCAGGAACTCTGATATCCTCCAGATCCAAAGGTCTGTGTATGGGGTGTGTGACTGATGTTCTGTAGATGTGGAGGGGACACAGAAGGAAAGCACTGAAAGGATTAGATGTGTAGGGAAAATGTCTGATGATGTAAGAAATGAAGAACTCTATTTATTTAGCCTGTATGGAAGAGGACTGAGAAATGCTTTGATTACACTGCATAATAGAGAAAACGTCAGATGCAAAAGGGCAATTTAATCTGTCAGAAAGCAGATAACAAGGAATCATGGATATGAAAGCCAGGCATGTTCATCTTAGAAAGAAGGCACATATCTTTTTAACAATGAGGCTGATTAAGAAACTACAGAAAGGAATGATGGAGTTCCCATTTCCTGATGCATACCACTTAATTTAAATCGAGTCACCTTCCCGGGAAAAATGTGCTAGTCTAACACAAGTTACGGGTTGGATAGTCTTAACAGGATGAGATGGAACAGGAAGTCAAATCAGATGGTTTACTTTTTAATAATGGCTTTAAAATATAAGAATTAAAAACACTGTTCTGTGGTACTCCAAAAGATGATATAAATCCATTTTCTCTCATCTCATCTCAATCTCATCTCTTTCTTGTGCATTGCATTTTTAATTTAGGATAAAACATATGATTCTAGTAGGTAATCTATGTTTCTCTCCCCTGTTTTACAGCTATACAGTTGGAAGTGGTGCTATTATTACCACCATTAAGGCTTAAGCATATGTTTAATGTGCATTTAAACACTTTTTTTTTCAACTTGCAGCCTTTATCATCATAGTATAATAAGAACCAAATCATTACAGAGCAGCAGATGAGTTCTCAGAGGTTCTGCACCTTAGGCAGTGATGCCATTAATTCACATAAACCAGGCAGCACTGAGTCTGGCAGGTGTTTGGAAGGGAGGACTTCAATGCAAATGTATATGGTTTAATTAACTTCTGTTGAGGCCACTCATGTAGCTAGTAAAGGTGTACATGGCATTGATTAACAGAGATAGGCAGTAAGCCATAAAGAAGGTGGGTGGACAGAAATGTAATAGGTGCAATTGGAACTGACATAGGCATTTAGTGTGAAATTAATGAAGGGCTGTAAAAAAAAAAATCACAGAATCATAAAATGTTGTAGGTTGGAAGTGACCTAAGAGATCATGTAGATTCAACCACTCCATCATGGGCAGGGATGCCACCAAATAGGTCAGGTTGCTCAGGATCACACAATGCATGAGGTATGGATCAGATTTGAAATGAACTGCAGTATAAGTGCAACTTTCCATAAATTCTTCAATCTCTCTTATTTTTCCAACTTCTAAATATGGCAGAAATGATTTTCTGTCTGTGTATATAAAATTCATTCTATTAAAATGACTTCTGCTGAACAATATACTGTACAAAAATTCCCTCCTCCACCCCCAGATTATTTTCAGAACTATCCAGAAAATGCTCTCTCCTTTATCATCAGCCAAAGGCTAACCACAGACATAAAGAGGACATCTGAAACATTTGTATGATCATAGGGATATTAGATATTAGGAAAAAATTCTTTACTATAAGGGTGGTGAAGAACTAGAAAAGGCTGTCCAGAGAGGTTCTGGATTCTCCATTTCTGCAGATGTTCAGGGTCAGGTTGGATGGGGCTTAGAACAACCATGTCTCGTGGGAAGTGTCCCTGCTCATAGCAGGGGAGTTGGAAAAAGATGATGTCCAAGTTCCCTTCCAAACCAAACCATTCTATGATTCTGTGATCATGGTTGTACTGTCTACATGCAACTAATCTGGGGAACAACTTGCTATCAAAAATTGTTAAGCACAGGGGTTAATGAGATTATAAAATAAATAGCTTGACCTAAACAAAGCAAAAGAAGGACCTGTGGATTTAGTTTCCTAGTACATTGTAAAGTGCAAATGATGGTCAAATCTTTGTTATATTTGGATTTATATGAAGTTTACCTTCTGTGCAGCTTTTTTGGCATCATTCATTCTGCTCTACTTCCAGGGTGGTCTTACATCAAACTTTTCAGGATTTAGTAATTTGATATCTCCGCTTCTCTGACAAATACGGTTGAAAGTGTCCTAAACTCAGAAGTTCTCATTGTGGAACAGGTAGAGAGATGCAAAAGCACAGATAGTGTCATCTCATACACTTTGTCCCCCAAGGAAACCATATTAAAGAATGGATTGGCCATTCATACAGGTACCAAGGATAACAATAAAAACCACAATTGAAGACAATAAACCTATTGGAAGGCATATTAAACCTCATACTTCAGGGCTTAAAGTCCAGCTGTTAGAGAGGATTATAGCTCTATGTCAGAGCAAATAATTGATTTTCTGGGTCACTTCACATTCACTAACCGGAAAGAAAATAAAAGTTTTATAAAAGAACCAGTTACATATTTTTCTTCCCATTCTTGATTTTTTGACTAGAATGATTTGACCAGAGTTTATAGTAAACGGAGTTTCCCAAAATAGTCCGGGGAATCTAAACTTGCTCTTTTGCATAGCAAAAATATTTAATACAGAATTATTTCTTCCATCTTTCACTAGGTAGAGAAGCAAGATGGGAATCACAAAATATTTAACTGATATCTGCTGTGGATCTGATATTTCTTCTTTATGTGTCCTCATCTTCTGACTTAGAATTTAGCTGGAGAGGGATACTGTTCTGCATGGATCAGGGTCTTGCCAGGTGGTAATGTCCATGGGCCATGTGTAGGACATGGAGACCTTCCTTATCTATAATGATAAATATCCTGTTTGATTGAGATGTGACTATTTTTCTCCACTGACTGTAAAAGGAATGAGGATTTGACAGTTCAGAGGGTAGGTGGTCTGAATTTCTCATCAGTCGTTTGACCTTACACTCTCTAAGAGGTGAGATACTGAAATGAGCACCTCTTAATGAGCAGTGCAAGTATGACTTTATGTGGCTACAAACCCAGGTAAAATTCTCCAGGTTCAGGGTTAGACTGAAAGGAAAATTCCTTGTTGGCCCACCAGTGCCTCCTTCTCTCGAGATTAAGGGTCCTGTGACAACTGTTTACTTGCAATTGCTTTTAGTTCAATGATTTTTGCTGGAAATGGCTGTGAGTTCTGCTAAGAAATTTATGGGAAATGGATGTTGGGTTTGCCTTGATAACTTGCCTTGGCAGGATATCTTCTCAAGCCAAGTCAGAGGGATACCCAGGTACCCAGGTGGTGCCAAAATATGCCCTGGCTATGGAAAGCCAAGAAGCATTGCCAGTATCTTGCTCCAGTCAGGGAAATGCTCTTGCTTCTCAAAGAGCCTCACTGGCCTGCCTTGAGCACTGCCTTGATGAAGCTGTGCCAGGTAGAATGGGACTGTGACGTCATACTCCATCTCCCTGTGTCTCATCTTCATGTCAGGGAAACAGGACTAAAACCTCCTGATGTTTGCCATGAGGCACTTGGGATTGGATATATAAAAATACTAATTCACATTGAACTTCAGATATGAGCGATTCAATGTCAACAGGATTAGTTATTTTCATTACGTTTGAAACTCTGAGTTTATCTATACTGGGAGGCAGTAAGATAAGTGTTACGGGTTGTAAAATAACACTTATGCTGGTGCTGGTGTCTCAGAGAGGGTAAGAGGCATCTTCATTTGGGGGAAACCCAAACAGCTCAGCTGTTTTGTGCACTGAATGGGTGCTCTGAGGCTTTGTAGCATTTGTATAGAAAGCCCCACAGTGACCTAATTGCAGCCTTCCAGTACCTGGAAGAGGACTAAAAGAAAAAAAATGGAGAGAGATTTTTAACAAGGGCATGTAGGGATAGGACAAGGGAGCATGGCTTCAAACTGAAAAAGAGTAGTTTAAATTGTGTATTGGAAAGAAATTCTTTACTGTGAGTGTGGTGAGACACTGGAATACAGAATACTGGAATCTACAGAGAAGCTGTAGATGCACCACCCCTACAAGTGTTCAAGGCCAGGTTCAATGGGACACGTTCTAGGGGAAGATATTCCTGCCCATGGCAGGAGTGTTGGAACAGGATGAACTGAAACAACCCTTCTAACCCAAACCATTATAGGATTCTACAAAACTATGATCTGTCCTTTCCAAACAGCCATTTTCTGTTTCCTACCCTCCTGCCCTGTCTCCAGGGTGTGTGGTGTACATGTGGTGCACTCCACACTGACTGCCACGAGTAATCCTTGTGGTCATGCATGGTGCTTCGTGGTAGGTTCCTGTCTGCTACTTCTTTATCTGAAAAAGCTTCCACACAGCTGTGGGCCTTGCAGCTGTCCCAAGGTCTTCCTTTGCCCCTTCTTGTCTAGAGAAAAGCTTGGACATGTCGTTGTTAACTATGCAGTCACCACTTTCGACCTGTGATTTCCTTTGCTTCATGTGTGAGTTTCCAAATCTCACTTCTTCCACTACCATGCTTCTGAGATCTAATTTTTCTCACCTCATTCACACTCAGCTCTACAAAGCCAACCTACAGATCAGGAAGGAAAATTGAATATCCTTCCACTGCCCAAGAGGTCTTTCTCCTTTGACACAATCTCTGCCTGGTTGCAGATCCCAGCAGTAACTTAACCAAGACTTGGGACAGAGCTCTCCAGATCCTGGCTGTGGGCACTGGGTGACATGCAGAACCACCGAGAGTGGTTAAATCCTGCTTAGTCAACTTGATTAAGTGCAACTAATTAATGGCAATTAACCAATTAACTCACTAGACCAAGATGCATGACACCTGCCCCAAGCCCTCCCTTTAGAAAGCTCCTGTATGGTATCTAGAGTCAGAGGCTAACTCATTAAATGCTGGAATAGACTTTTTTTCTTGCCGTATACCTTTCCCAGGGTTTTACACTGAGTTTATGGGTGAGTTTATATATGAAAAGAAAGACTCACGTGTGCTTAGCACAAGGAGATTCATGTTCCAAGTAACCAGAATAGATATACATTTACACAGAAAAGAGTAAAATCAGTTGAATTCAGGAATATTAAATGCACATTTTTGATGTGTGTTTTATCTCTCTTCCTCTGCCCCTTAAAAAAAAGGAAGTTATAAATACAAAATTTTATCAATAAATTTTATAAATACAAAAATTTAGAGAGTCACTGAATATCNTCTCTGCCCCTTATAAAAAGGAAGTTATAAATAACAACAAAAATTTAGAGAGTCACTGAATATCAACAAGTAAACAAACTGAGAGAGCTGTTGCTGCAGTTTGCACTTTCTTTTCACTCATCCCTACACAGCTCATTTGCCACTAAAGTCTCCAAAAGAGGATTTTGCAGCTCTAACCACGACTGACAAAGACACTGCCACCTCCACCCACCCCTTTCATGACAGCTTAAGTGTGAACTGACTGTGTATCTCACCCAGATACTTCACATTAGTAAAAAGGCAAAGCACAAGTTGTTGCAACAAGTTTGGACGCTGGTAGGTCAGTGGCTCATCTGTACAGTGGTGACAATAATTCCTCCCAGCTACCCTGTGCTCCTGTGCTGTTACACAGCATGACCACTAAGGTCATTATGTGTTTAAGAAAACCTTTAAGGCAGTTCTTCTATAAAAAAAAAAAATTGATTTCACAGAATTCCATAATGGTTTGGGTAGGAAAGGACCTTGAAGATCATTTCATTCCAGTCCACTGCCACGGTTAGGGACACCTTCCACAAGACCAGACTGCTCCAAGCCCCATACAACCTGGCTTTGAACAGTTCCAGGGACGGGGCAGCCACAAACCCTTTGGGCAACCTGTGCCAGTGATTCACCACCCTCTGAGTGAAGTTTTTCTTCCTAACCTCTATCTAAACCTATTTTATGCAGGAATATAGATAATTCATTTAATCTGATGCAGTTCTGCTAGTCAGAAGTACCTGCATTGAAATCAATGTGTTATTCTCAAACAGGGAGGATATAGGAAAACAGTGCCTTTAACAGAAGAAAAATTTCCTTAAATAAAAGAGAGCAGACAACCAGCAACCCCGGTAAATTATTTCCTTGCCATTAGTGATGCAGTATTGACTGATCACCGCAGAGAATTTGGCCAACAGTATGACCAGATTATGTTACAGCAAATACTACTCAGATGATCTTCACATAAAACTGAAATATATGTGTACAAAGTCATAGAGAGGAACTGCTTGAAGGAGGGCATTATTTTGTTTGACAAAATGGTTAACAAAATGGCTTTATGAGAAAGGAGCTTAGGGTCTGTTACTACAGGACCTCCACTGATGCACGACCAAATCCCTGGGCTGAGGGACCCCAGAGGCCTCTCATCAGGCTCTCTGATATTCTTTGGCCAATTGCCATTTCCGAAGAGCAGGAAAAATGTGAAGGTATTTTGCTTTCGTGGATATAAAAAGTCTTAATCTTTAGTGTTAAACTAGAATAAAAAACCCAAACCAACAAACAAAAATCCCATGAATTTTTGTATTCTTTTGAGAGTGAGAGACAAGAGGAAGGTTGGTTTTACTTCACTTCTCAGTATTTGAAATCCAATGGGACTTTCTGGAACAAGAGCTTAATTTGGGCTTGATGGGAACCCAGTTTACCAGCTTAAGTCACTGTTGGCTAATACAGCTTGAAGCTGTTCCACAATAAGGCACAACATTCAGCTGTGAGTTTTATCACTGGGGCTTATCTGACCTTTCCCAGGTAAGCTGGAATTGCTTAACACTGTGGCTACCCCAAAACTAATAGAACCTTTCAGCATGGCTTAGGCTATCACTTCACTTCGCTGACATCAATTTCTAAAATAAAATAGAAGGCTAATTGGTAAATCAGGTAAGTACTTTTTTCCTACCCCCCTGAGATACAATGGTCAAATAAATTTTCAAATTTAAACTACCAACAATACGGTACAACTAAAACACACAAATAAAAGATGAAGCCTATCACAAGGATGAAAGCTCAAGAACTTGGCAGGATAAATTTATTGGCATTAATAGGGACAAGTATTAATTGCTGTCAACAAGCTTAAGGTAGAAGGTAGAGTGCCCAATTTTAGTCAGCATGGTTGAAAACATCAGGGAAGAAATGGATATGCAAGAAAAAGTATGATTCCTGGACTTGTGGCACACCAAATAACATTTTTACCTCATTATATTATGCTACTGTACTGAAATGCTCTGAGACAAATGCAAGACCACATAGGCTGTCTGAAGCTTGAATTTATCAGAAACTACTTGGCCCATGGTTTTGAAGCTGAAGATTGGATGCTTAGCATATTTTGTGTTGGGTTTTGAGATGTGTAGCCAAGTAAAGCCAGGAGGAATGACAGGAACTGTATGACTGATCCAAGTGGGTCAAAGGCTGAACCGCACCCATTGATTGCTACCTAACAGGAGAATTTTGGATAAGGAACAACATCTGATGTGGATGATGGGTGTGAAAAAGTTTCTTCAAGTTGTCAGAGGAAATTCAGATAAAAAGGAAAGTGAAGGAGTGAGCCAATTAGTCTGACTCATAGGTTCAAATCTCTGCTGAACGTCCCAAAGACAAAAATTCATCCCAAGGAATACAAGATGCATCAGAGACCAGGCTGCAACATAGCTGAACATCCGTGCTGAATACATGGAGATTATCAAGAAGAGTAAGGAAAGGAGGGATGCATCAAAGTGTTAGGGCTTTCATACTGCAGTGGGGACTGTGAGCACCAGCCTTGAGGTGCAGTCCCGTACTGTTGCTTTTTGCACTAAACACAGATGAAAAAAAGGAGAGTTCCTGCCACAAACCACTTCTAATCTCAGTATAAGGCACAAATATCCTCTAATCACCGCCCACGACATATGAGGTGGGGAACCTCTTGTCTGTGTTAGAGAAATGCACCCCTTGGCAGTGCTGGCATTGCTTGCCTGTTCAAGTGGCCCAGTGCTGAGTGTCAGGGATGTTCCCTTTTCAGGTCCCTGTTAAAGCCACCCTGTCACAGAAAAGAAGGAAGCCAGAGGCATTCGGTGGAATGTGTGATCACTCGCTGACACAATCCCCAGGAGTGCTCTACGTGAAGCTTCCTCCAGAGCTTGGCCAGCACGCAGGAATCTGATGTTTAGAAAGCCATTTTCCTGTCCATATAAACAATTCAACCACAATAGCCCGATTCCTGGCTCCGAGGCCTCATTTAAATGTTGGTCAGTTGAGGCCCACAATTAACATTTAATTAGTAAACTCATTACAAAGGCAGGAAGTCTCTGACTTTCCCTTCATTCTCTTTCAGGGCTCTGAAGGGAAGGACCAGGCCCGTCTTTGACTTTTGATTCAGCAGACGGTTGGGTTTTTTTTTTGTTCCATCTCCTAATTTCCCTTTGCCTGCAGAACAGTTGCTTTTCCTAAAGCAGACAGGCATGACCTGAATACGTTGAATGTTTGGCTGGAAATAATCTACTTAACATAAATATTTCCATCTAAATTTCACCCTGGATAGCTTCCTTAGTGTTCCCAGAGGACTGAAAGAGAAGTGGTTTTCAGGGATAGGGTGGTGAAGAGCTTGGTCAACTGCACTCACAAACCTTTTTGGTGGAGGAACAGCCGAAAAATCTGATTTTCTCTGTGATGCTGGAAGGTTATTCCTATTGTTTGTGATAACTAAGAGAAAAATAGCCTCTTGACAATATGAATGGGAAAATGGTTATGATTAAACCCAAGAAAAATCACTAATATGGAGAATGGAGTAGACTATGCCTGTCGTGAGGCACCTTGCTAGGAATATGTGCTGACACTGGTACAGTGGCCTTTTTCCCAGTATGAGAGAGGGACTTGGAATTGATAACATAAATTACGTTACAATTAGGCATTGTTCATCAACACATAGAATACAGGACCCCACCTTTGACCACCTAGTTTCTTTTCATGCTATTATTCACAGAATATGAATTATGCATATGCAGTGCTTGTTTTTAATCACAGAATCACAGAATCAGTAAGGTTGGAAAAGACCAGAGAGGTCATCAAGTTCAACCTATTACCTATTACCTAACCCAGCCAAACCTGTTACCTAACCTGTTGCCATCCTGCTACCAACACACCAAGAACATCATCCAGCCTTTTCTTAAAGACCTCAAGGGATGGTGACTCCACCACCTCCTTGGGCAGCCCATTCCAGTGAGAGATCACCCTCTCTGTGAAAAAGTTCCTTCTAATGTCGAGTCTAAATCTCCCCTGACGCAGTTTAAGACTGTGTCCTCTTGTTCTATCATTTGTAGCCAGAGAGAAGAGACCTACACCCACCTGGCTACAACTCCCTTTCAGGTAGTTGTAGAGAGCGATAAGGTCTCCCCTCAGCCTCCTCTTCTCCAGACTGAACAACCCCAGGTCACTCAGTCGCTCCTTATAGGGCTTGTGTTCCAGCCCCTTCACCATCCTTGTCGCCCTTCTCTGGAAACTAAAAAAAAATCTGAACTTGTTGATTTGGAGTATGACAAGACAAACCATAGAGCAAATTATGGAAATTTATTCACCTGATCATACCCTGGAGTGGAGAGAAAAGTAAAGATGTCCACACAAAACAAATAATAACAGAAAACAAGTATTAAAAATAGTTTCTTTCTTCCTCTCTGCCCACCCCCCCTCTGCACCCGCCTCTACCCAGCATCTATTTTCCAGTGCAGCACCAAGTAGAGTTTAAAAATTCTGTTAGCTGGCATAACATATTTTTTGTGTTGCAATTTTGAGGAGATTTTCTAAAAGTAAACTCTGCATTTCTCTCTGAACAGAAATCTGTACTGCTATTTGTACCACCAGTCATACACGTGTTGGATCCTTTTGAAAAGAGGGACTGCGGTGAGCAGAAGATACTAGAGGTATGAGGTTTGTTGTATTGTCTCTCTTATCTATCTTGTCTGTGTTTTGTCAGAGATGTGGAGATTTTAAGAATTTATTATTTCATAATATGAATATCTAAAATCATAATCCCTTTCTTGCTAGGATCTGGCCATTTGAAAATCATTTTGGCTTTAGATTCATTGATTTATTTTGTTTTATGTCTTTAACTCATTGTTTGGTCAACATTACACCTTTAACACTTTTTCCCCTTTGTTCACAGAATTGGAAGGAGATAACTTGCTCGTAGTGATTTATGGGAGTGCTTAGCCCTGGTTTGTTTTGGTTTTACGTAAATGTTAAAAAGCGTTTATTATCAGGCAAAGAACTTCTGCATGTTGGGACAAGGGCTTGAAAAAATCTTTTCCTTAAAGGCCTTTCACAGGTCTCTGAGTGTGGACAAGTTATTGAGGACACAGTTTTTTTGTTACGTATCTAGGTCAATATTTAGCAGAATTTTGTTGGAACATCCTGTTTCCTCTATATTTCTTCTGCAGAGAGAGATAAGCTACCGCACTCCATTATCCAAGGCATTTACCCCCGTCATCATCCACACCAATTCCACTTGGTTGGATCACAGGGTGAACAGAGCCACAACTTTCATTCCTTTTTTCACACCTCACACTGATGCTTTGATACTTACTCCAAGCAGTAGTTCTGAAAGTTATCCAAAGAATATGGAGACAAAATGGGTAAACCTCACATCACTTGCTCCTCAATGTGGCTAAAAGTGGGAGCCACATGAACAAAAAGTTCTCGTCTATAAATTTGAGATACAAACTGGAGCAAATCACCTTTGGTCACTTACCAGTAAATGTAGAAAACCCAAATTCAAAGTGTGACTATCTTCTGTAAAAATTGAATGTTTTCCTCCAATGACTAGACCTTCCCAGACTATAATGATATCCTAGATATTCTCTGGCAGGTAGGCACTTGTATGAGGCATGACAACATAAGTGAGATATATTCATCCCACATGTAACTTATCAGAAGGTATGTAATTTTGTTATTGCAGTGTTGTGCACTATTGTTGTGCTTGGTTTGTACAGGAATTACCAACAAAAAAAATTATTAAATAAACAGTTCCCGATCAACAGATTTTAATGTTAGAAGTGCCAGTGCGAAACAGTGAAAGCCCCAGCCACTTTTCTGGTAAGCATTATTACAACTACGTGTATATGGTGCTCTGATATGTACTAGTGCAAAATATAAAAATTATTTATTTCTTTTTTTTTATTCAACTCTTCTTCTTTTTTTATTTAATTGTCTCCATTTGGGACTGATGATTTTGTTTCAGAACTTTGCTCTAATGGGCATTCTGTACCAGAGAACTCTCAGTAAACACTGGAACATCCTTTTTCAATGTGATGTGGCAGCTCAAGGGAAACAGGGATAAGTGAACTGTGGAAGAATGATCTGGCTTGTGGATGATATCCTTGAAAAACTTTGCCACTGTGCATTAAAAGTGTAAACTCCACCAAAAGTAGTTTTCTCTTAATTAAAGGAACTGAGGCACAAAATAATGAGCTAATAGGCTGTACCAGTTGGTTTATTAAACATGATTCCCCGAAACAGGTAATGACTGCCCCATAACACAAGCACTGCAAGTAAAAGTATAGTCTTAGTTTCATCAATTCACTTCTCTTTTACTACTTTTTCTTTTTTTTTTTTTTTTTTT
>WEKX01006835.1:107283-207568 GCA_013390025.1 Pitta sordida
TTTTTGAATTAAAATTAAAATCAGGTATAGAAATAAAACAGACCAGAGTTCATGACCTGTTCAGGAATGCAATTAGCCCATAAAAATCATGACTGGGATTTGTTGCAAGGTAGAAACATGATCCCTTAAAAAAAAAGTTACCCCTTTGCAAAGTACCAAACGATGGGGAAGAACAAAATAAGGGAGAGATGAACGGTTTTTATTTTAACCCCACTTCCCTCCCTCCTCATCCAGAAAGAGCTGTAAAAGAAAAGACCCATCACCTCCTGTAGTCAAGTTTCACAGCAAACAAGAAGTCCTGAGCAACTCTGTGATTACTTTTATCTCTGTAAGACTAATCCCATGATAAACCTCTTGTTTCCTATACTTGATGTACCACTGTTTTACTAGTCCTGAATGCATCGAGCACATTGTGGATGGCTCACGACGAACAAACAGAACCTGACAGTTTCCTTCCTTAAAATAAACAAAAGTGGTACTTAGACACAGTTCAAAGAGTTTAGCACTCCCAGAATGGCTATTATGACCCTTTAGGTGGGCAAGTAGACCCAGTTTTTCATTCTAGTGAAGGCACCTTTTTCAGATTTTTCTCCCTTCCCATTTTTTACTGGCAGTAAAATGACGATATAATTAAGTCTGCTCTTTTACAGTCCTCTGCTTCCACTTTCCATGCCAAGTGATCTATGTGTTTACACCACTGCTTGTTTATTTCCACCTCCTTTTCTGAGAAAAACTCATGCCACTTGGACTTCTCAGAAAGCATTTTAACAAGAGCAGCACGTTACTGGACTATTAACCAACGACAGGAGAAATTGTATTTTAAGAATGATATTACAGTGACCTCTGTGAGGCCTCTGATGTGAAGATTTCTGAGGCTTAACAGTTGCCAGTGATGTAGAGCAAAACTACCTACATATTCCCTTAAAGGCTTTGACTCATGTGTGGTCACAAATTCTACAGTACCTACAGTGTAAATGGGCTTTATAAGGGACCTCCAGTTTTCTTGTCTACATGGAGTTCACAAAAGATTTACTGTGAAGTCGAGTATAAATGAAAGCACAGTTACTGTTCTGAATGAAACTATTACTTGGAAACTCCTTCATCATTAGGGTCTGTGTTCTTCCTGTGTAAGTGTAAAGAACTGCCCAGAGTGTCTAGCACTTTTAGGTTCTACTCCAAGAGGACAAGGACAACAGAATTTGGATTCTCTAGCATTAAATATTGAATTTTTGATGGACATACTAGAACAAGCTCAGTGAAGGGTAATCTTGAGGACGGTCAAAGAGTAGAAAAGAGACTCATAGGAGCTGTGAAATCTCCATCCTTGGAAATATCCAAAATTCAACCAGATGAGACACTAAGCAATTTAATGTAACTTCAAGGATGGCTTTGCTTTGAGTGAGGAGCTGGATCTCGTGATCTCCAGACTTTTCTTAAATTAAAGTGTTTTCTCAGTAAGAAGGTGAAGAAAAAGTAATGTTTTCCAGTGGCTATTTAGCTCTTTGCCTCAGGAAGACAAGACCATGAACAACTGAATAAAGGCAGGCATTAATACCTGTAACTTGTGTACATTGTGTACCTTGTACATTATTAGGGCCATGTAGCTCCCATCATATGTGATTGAATTTTCTCTGGAAATGAGTGGGTTTTTATTACCATGTCTTCTACAGAAAATACCTTTCTGCTGTTAAAAAGCGTTGTGGGGGAGAATGTTGAAAACTGGAAGTTTTGTTTTTTAGATAAAATGCTTTCAGAATTTGTGGGGAAAATTTGAAGGTTTCCAGTTTCTTGATAAAAATTTCCTTTTTTCCACAGGAAGTGCATGTCTCTTCTGACAAAATTTATGCAAGTCTGTAATAGTCAGTTTAAAATCACAGCCTAATTTAGTTCGGAATTTAGTTTGAGTCCAACTGTTATCTTGACACTGCCAACACCTCCAGGGTTGGTGACTCCACCACTGCCCTGGACAGCCTCTAATGATGGTCAAGAGAGAAATGTTTTGGACAGATGTTAAGAACACACCAAAGAAGAGATGTCTGTATGGAAGGCTGTTCGCTTTGAGCTTATAAATCCCAAATGAACACCTTAGATCCCTACTGAAGATCTCCAAAAGGGCCAGAGTTTCAAAGACGTTTAAAAAGGTAAAGTTTAGAGCTTTAATTCACAATATGCTTGGAGGAGAAATGGGATATTTGCTAGTGCTGCTGGGTTTGTCGTAGGTAGGAAGGAATAGGGTGTTATGTGACCATTGCAGCCTTGTCAACAAATGGGTGCAGACACTATTCTGGACTTAGATTTTCGAGAAATGCTACTGGCTTAGCATTCTTGGTTAAAAGGTGTGAGCAAAACCAACACAGACAAAAATCCCAAGTCTAACAGAGAGATGTGCAGAAATGGTCTGCCCGCCTCTGTCTTTGCTTTGACTGTTGTTTGATGGTATCTCCAGTGTGTGCGGTGACATTGTATCAGGTTTAGTGACACATGGGACAAAACCAGGGAAGAGTTGTGCTGGGAAACTGCAGTTGTGAACACACCTCCCAACCAACCTCCCCTACATCGGGGTCTCACTGGCAGCAGAGCTACGTGAAGCTCTGCCATGGCCTTTCCCTGAGGCTAAAACTCCCTGGCATTATTCATTTTGGTGCACTGACTCCCAGGAAGGGGGGATATCAGTGTATGCAATATATATCTCTCATTAGATGAAACAAACAAAAAATAAATGTCAGGAATGAATGGCATAATCCTTGTGTTCCAAATATGATACTTGACAGGACTGTCTCTACCAGTTTGTCAGTGCCAGCAATGATTCGACTGTGTAAATCAGCTTTGATTTTTCCCAGGTTGCCAGGGCTGGAATAACCTGTAACACTGATTAGGTTGTGGGTGTTTTGGAGCCCTCCTAATGCATTCAGGGAGGGGTAACCACCCCCTTTTTATAGCTGGGTAAACCAAGGTACAGGGAGGAGATGCTAACCAAGAGTTAGAGTGCCACAGCCTGCAAGAGAAGCCAACTCTCCTGACTCCTCAGTGCTTGCCTTTTAACCACCAGACCATGAATCCTGTTTGCTTTGTTTTCTTGGGTTTTGGGCATGTTTGTTTTCCCCTTTCATGTACCTAATGATGCTGGTCCACTACAGGCAGTGGACAGCTGACAGATTACAGGGAGTGCCTGACTGGAATGGGAGGCAGGACGCTTCACCAGGTCCTGGGCTATTTATCTCTTCTGTGGTCTGGGTCCCTCCTACTCGTGCTCATATAACATCCCTGGGGCAAGGACAACAACTGCCTAAATGGAAAAAGGAAACATTTCCTGTGCCTTTAACTACTTTTAGTGCAGTTTGGCACCTTCAAAAGAAGCGGTGTGCTTAGCTAACAGTCAGCACTCAACGGGTCTTCAGAAACCTGTGCTTTTGGTGGACAGATCCATCAGGAACTGCCCACTGGGGGCATAATTCAGCGACCCCAGGGAGCTGGGAAATAGTTGTGACCTCTCTCATAGCCATGAGCCCAACCTGCAGAGCAAAGAGCTTCTAAACAGGCCTCCCCACTCAGATTGGTTTTCACTCTCACTTCACATAACTTCTTGTTAGGCTCCCTCTGCATTGTTCATCACAATCTCTGTGCCCAGATTCTGATGAAACCACTTCTGTACTCCTCCCTCCCTCCACTGACGGCTCCTGTTAACAGATCAAAGAGAGACACAGAGAGACTGGGCTACTGGCACGAGTGCCTGAGGAGCCCCTTGCTCTTTCTCTACCTCACAGCATTTGCAAAACTGTTAAACCACAGTCCTGCTGAAGTTAATAGCAAAAAGGACTGGTCTAAGCCAGGTTTGTTTTGTTGTGGTTTTTTTTTTTTTTTAAGTGTATCTGTAGGCATTGCTTCTTAGCTTTTTTCCCCTATTTTTCCAGTTGGATACTCAGATCCTGTTTCTACTGTTCTCATATCTATAAACAAAACCGTAATAATTTTGTGTGCATAGGAAAAAGGGTGAGATAACATTTAAAGCCTTGTATGAGTATTTTCATGCTTTGTTGTCTTATGCAGTTTCATCTCATAACTGGGCTTTGATTTGACTCCTCTAATGGAAATTAGCCTTTGGGTTCAAAAACCTGAAATGTATTAAAGGTCGTACTTAAATACATCGGTCCCAAGAAGAAACCACAATAATTTTTAAATATCTCAGTAGTGTTCTCAGTACATTCTCCAGAAGAAAACTGGTTATTATTGGTGCTTTGAGAGTGTTTCCTATGGACCAAATTGGTATCCAAGACTCCCCTGCACTAATTGTTGTCCAAAACCAGCTCAAATGTAGGTCCTGCTCAAAAAACCTGAGGAAAAATAAAGAAAAGACATTTTTGTCCAGGCTGTATAAAAGTACTGAACTGAATGTTCTTTCTTTGGAGAACAGAACCGCCCTGCCATGCAGCATTGATCCCAAAGTTGGAGTCATGGGTTTCTTACAAATTCAGCAGAGAAAAAAGCTCCTTCAGGGCTTCCTTCACTGACTCATCCCCTGTCCATTAGCTCCCTGAAATGTTGGCAATGAAGTACATACCTGTGACCATGCCTCTTCAGGGGAATGAACTTCTCTTACCATGCTTATTTGTAAGGATATTGTCTATCAGGCTTAAGGACCTGTAGCTGATGCTGTAGGACAAAAAAATAATAAAAAATAGATACAGACTAAGGAACACCTGAAATGTCAGTATTATCTTCAGTTGCCAGAGGCAAAGCACTTACTGGGATTATTCTCATATAAAAAGAAAATTAGAGATCCTAATTAAAATGCAAGCCCTGGCTGAGCTGGGCACTACTAACACACAGTCTCCAATCAAGACAAGCTATCATTTTAGGCTTACTGTGTTAAACAAAGTTGTGCTATATTTGTGTGCCTTACCAAAGCCAGAAGGATGAAAAAACAAAGGAAAACTAGATATAAGTGTCAGAGCACCTCCTCCGTCTGCTTTGCCTTTCCCAGATGAAGCGAGAAGCTGCATGAAATATTTTTTCTCCTTTTGTCTTTCCATTTCTTGGGGAAAGGGGAGTCGGGCAGCAAGAGATTTCATCATCCCACAAAACAAGGAATCTCCTCTAGCTCTGGGAATGATGTATCTTGGCATGAAGCATGTGAATGAGGCCACATGGTGAATGTCACGGGAGCTGCATGTGGGTGAGAAAGAGCAAGAGTGAGGACAGTGGTGCTGAAAGGGGATCCTGTGAATGAGGTGTGACTGACATGCTGCGTGGCCCCGTGGCAGCCTCCTGCTATTTAACAGGCAACCAGGGAGATGCAGGAGGCTTGTAGCTGCATCAGCGGTGCTGATTTGAAAGAATCACAACTTTCGCTTAAGTGCCGTATTCTTGTGGGATAATGGGAAGAGTCCTCAGTCACGAAAGGAAAGTTTCTTCAGACATGACCTGTTCTGTCTCTTGCCAGGACTATCTGATGCCAAAGGAACCAAAGTTAGAGTTCTGCTTGAGTAAGCCTACTTGTTTTGTGTGCCCTGTCTTCTTTAGGGAGAACTTCATACAACCTTGTGACAATTTTAACTATCGCTGTGAATAAAATCCAGTGAGACACTTACAGTTAAGACTTAAATTTTCGTTGAAAACATTTGTTCATTCAAAATGAGATGTTTTTCTGGGAAACAAAACCAACCCAACCCAAGCAGCAACCCCCTTCCAAAAAGTCTAATTAGTTTGCTTGAGTTTCTTGCTTCAAAATTTAAAGAAAAAGCTTTCAGAAGACATAATTTTGATCTTTCCTTTTCAAGACTCGTTAAAATGAAAGGAATTTTCTTTTAAGATGCTTAAGCCCAATAGTTCCTAAATACATTAATCATTTCTGGAACTGAATCCAGATCCTCTGAAGGACCCAAGTGCTTCTCTGCCTTTTAGGAGGGGTGAGATGAATCAGACTTCTGCCTAGCAGGGTTTCAGGGGTGTCTTCCTACAACAAGAGCACATAAAAGTCACCCACAGAATGTGGGTTTGAGCCCAGTTTTCATAAACTGCATAATAATACCTTAGTCATCAACCCACACATTTCCTGACCCACTGAGGAGCACTGGGCCTGTGAAGGAAAAGCCTGTGGATGGAAGATATATGAGGAGAAGGTTTCCAGCACAGGCTGGTGTCTCTGCTCTGCTCCAGAACACAAGACAGGACTGGATGTGCCCATGGGTTTTGTCTGACAGTATCTGGTACCAGAAAAAAAGAGAGATGTTAGGATGACAACAGATGAGCTGTCTGTCATCCAGAGGGGAAAAATGGACCAAGAGCAAAGAAACGAAGCTCATGTGTGGTGTATGGGGCTTGTCAGGACTCCTTCTGAGTAAGAACCCCCCAAAGATGATACAAAACACTATTTTCCAGAGCAAGGGATCCCAGCCTTTTTGAGGAACTCATAGCTGCAAACTAGTTCTCCTCTGCTCTCCTATGACATAGATATGTCCCCGAAGCTTCTGTTTGTGATATTTTTTGTCATTTTGATTTTCATATTTATGAAATGCAAAAATAAAAGAAGAAATGCTCCAATAAATATCTACCCCATCTTTAAAAACAACATCAAACCACAAAATCAGTTTTCAGAATAAATAAGACAGCTCTAAAGATGTCACTGAGAGAGGAATCAGGCTGCAGCCACCTGCACTGGTGGTGGGAGAGTCTGATAATGTGGAGTCTGGGGGTGGAAGCTGTGGTAGAAGAGAAGGTCATTTTGCGAAGGCAGGGGAGCTGTGACTCTTTACAACATCTGAAGCTCTGACTGTCTCCAAACAGACACAATGGCAATACTCAACTTCTCAGGGGATACTCAACAGTCTCTCTGCATGGAAACATTACTCACCAAAGTAGAAAGTGAAAAAGAGAAACCTGTTTATTTTGGGTTTTTTTTTAAATTCAGTAAGTCTGCTGCACAGTCCACGTTCCTTGAACCCTGTGTTCTGACAATCCCACCCTGAGTTGTGATCTCTCACTTTGCACATGTTAAATGTGTGAAGAGCATGGCACAGGCAGTAGTTTGGAATGGCTGCTACATGTGACAGCTTACCTCTCAGCTGGCGGATGTAGCCTTTGGAAAGTGGAAGTTGAGCTGGAGCCAGGAGCACTGTACACTCTCCTTTGCAGCTCTGAGACGGTGCTGAATGACAGGGAGGAAATACCTTAGCTGTGAAGATTGGCAGGGTTTATTAGCTCATGCTCAAATGCCCTAATGGCAGGTGACTTTCGCCTGCATGATGCTGATTTTATCTATGTACTCCCAAATATGCCAACCAGGTAAAGTCTTTCAACCATGTAAGAGAAAAGTCTCAGTCAAACCCCTGGTTGTGAGCACAGCTGGGGTGCACAGGCTTGGGTTTACAAGGAGAGGGGAAAAAAGAGGGCTTTAACCCCCTCATTAAACTCCATGTCCTTTCCTTTATGGCCAAAATTCTTGTGCAAAATTCTTGTGCTCTGAGCCATTCCCCTCAGTAGGGCTGTGAGGGGAAAGAGATGGTGAGAAGAGCAAGCGTGGGGACAAGACTAATGCATGATGTGATAATGCCAGGAAGAGAGGGACTCAACCCTCTCTACTGACGCTTGGGCTCCTTCTTTCTGTGTGTGTCCAAAACACCAAGGCCTGACATGCCCCCAGTCTCCCTCTCACTCCTCAAAATAGTGATTTCCGTGGCTCCTGGCTGCGATATTGCCTTGCTTTTCTGTAGCCTTCCACACAGACCTTCTCCCCATCTCCTGGAGGTATTGCTGCTGCTGAGTCCCTGACTCAACATCTCACCTTCTCCCTTAACTCAAAATCTCTGTCGCCAGAAGCAACCAACACTATACTACCAATACATGGGGTCCAGCATTAAAAGAAAAACTTTTGGCACACTCTTCCCTTTCTGATCTACCCTGGGTGACATCCCCTCTTTTCTTGTCACCCCACAACATGCACATCAGCTTTTTAAAGTTAATATCTACAGCTTTATGTAAGTTTAAGTCTTTTCTTATTGATCTTTGACTTTACCAAGCCACTGTCTGCTTTGTGTTGTGCTGCACTGCACCATATTATGTCTGAGAATTGGATTTATTTGATTGTAATTCCTTAGAAATATGCCTTTTTGCATCTGGAATTAATGTGGGGGGCAGGAGGGAATTATATTTCCTCCCGAGAGCTCTCAGACTGACCCCAGTTGTGATGACTGTTGCAGGTGACTTAAAGCCCAGGGAAGGCTGAGGTAGGTAAGGGAATGTATTGATGTTTGCCTTTCCTCTTCCTTACTCATATGTGTGAGAAATACTTTGGAACTACTCATCATGTTGATTTGGGCACTGCTCATTTCTGTGTTTTGTGAAAGCAGCACCAAAAGGGAAACCCCCCTGTGCTCTAGTTGCATTCTCTCATATTTTACATCGCACGAAAAATTCTCATGCCCTGCCTCCTGTGTAAAAGAAATTTTACCATGTTACCTGCAAGTAGAGGAGAGAAAAAAAAAAGAAAAAGGAAACAAGAAAAACAAAAAAGTGTTATAAAACAGATTAGTTTCTTTGGCTAGCATTGTCACTGAAAAATGTGGTGCTGCTTTTTTTCTCTTTCAGGGTGATTTTTGGGTTATGATGCAGTTGGTTCACAGTACTAAGCTCCAGATTTGTGGTTAATTAGCAGCCAGTTTAGGAATTATGTTATGATTACCTCATCATTTCTTAGCTCAACAGCTTTCCCCCTCTTCCACCTTCCCCCTTTCTCCATCCCCTTCAGTATTCCCTACACAGGGGTAGCATTTTTCTTAATGACATCTAAGTCACATATGCAAACCCAAATCTCATGAACACACCTCAGCTTCTTGCTCTCCAACAGTTTGAAAATTCAGATGAATTAACTGTTTTTTAGCAGGGACACTTACCAGAGAAAACCAAACCCAAACAAAAATTCATTGTTATTTTCTTCCCGCTCTCCATGCTGGTTTTACACCAGGTCTTACCCCTGAAGCATACCAGGCACCCAGTGGGATGCTGGGCTGACCTCCTCCTGCCCCGTGTTGGTTGATGATGAGCACACTTTCTTCCACCCCCTGCCATCCTCCCCCACATTAAAAGCAAAGGGGAAAACAAATAGCAGGAAGAAACAACCATCCAGGTCCCCGTAACAAGTGGAGGCAAAGTGAAAAATAAAAAATAAAAACCATGGAGGGAAAGATAGAACCCACAACTTAAAAGGGTATTTTCTAGTGGGATATTTCTAAATCAAACATTTGCTAATAATGGCAGAGGAGTAAGGGGAGTGGTAGTGCAGATATGGAGACTGTGGGTTTGCTGCTCTCTGTTCAACCCTGCATTCAGCCAGGCCTTGTCTGAATCTGCACAGTATCTCAAGATCATAGGATCACAGGATATTCGAAGTAGGAAGGGACCCACAAGGATCACCCAGTCCAACTCCCAGGAAAGCGCCCACCCAGGGATCGAACCCACAACCCTGGAGCCATGGGCACCACACTCCACCCATCCAAGCCTCCCATTGCCTAGACCATGTCACTGAGTTCCTCATCCAGTCTTTTCTTAAACACTTCCAATCACAGTGATTCCACCACCTCTCTGGGCAGACCATTCCAATGAGAGATCACTCTCTCTGTGAAAAAGCTCTTCCTAATATCCAGCCTAAACTTCTCCTGGAGTAGCTTAAGGCCATGTCCTCTTGTTCTGGTGCTGGCAGCCTGATAGAAGATATTTACACCCACCTGACTGCAACCTCTCTTCAGGTAGTTGTAAACAGCAGTGAGGTCACCTCTGAGCCTCCTCTCCTCCAGGCTGAACAACCCCAGCTCCCGCAGTTACTCCCATAGAGCTTGCCCTCCAGTCCTTTCACCATCCTTGTCGCCCTTCTCTGGACCCTCTCAAGCAGCTCAACATCCTTCTTAAACTGAGGAGCCCAGAACTGGACACAGTACTCAAGATATAGAGAGAAGCATTATTCATCCTAAAAGCTTTGGCCCAGAATGCTTTAAATTGATTTTTCTTATTCTATTTCCATTGATCTATCAGTGATAGGGTCATTTTAGCTGTTTGTCCTCCTTAATGTGATGGAGGTCTGTGTTCAGGGAGACCTGGCCACTCTAGGAAAGGATGGCTGATGTGCAACTCTTTGGAAAACAATGGTGCACAATGTCAAAGCATGAGATCACAGAATCACGGAATATTATGAGTTGGAAGGGACCCACAAGGATCATCTAGTCCAACTCACCATCTAACACCCGTACAGAGACCGAGAGCACATCCCAGAGCGTAACACCAAACTAGATGCCTCACAGNTGAGTTCCCTATCGTAAAGCTCTGAATCATCCTATTGGTGTGGACACATGCACATCCTCTGTAACTGAGCATGAAGAAATACTCGCATCCCCCACCTGCCACTTATTTCCTTTGCTGAGCAAAATATAAGCATTTCACCAAATGCTGTTGTTCTTTTTTACCTTGGCTATTTGGGTTTTTTTGTTTGTTTGGTTGGTTGGTTGATTGGTTGGGGTTTTTGTTTGTTTGGGTTTTGGTTTTTGATTCTTTTTCATTTCCCTCTGTTTTTGTCTTTCATGCCAGACAAGGAGCATGCTTGGGTATATTATCTCCGTTACCTCTCCTAAGAGGGTCCAGATATGGAATGTGACCTTCAGGATTCACCTCACACATTGTCTCTACTGATTTCTTCTTCTACCCTATGCCAATTCTCCTTTCTCCATAGTGTTCCACACCTCCCAGGCATATTCAGACTGGGTGGGGTTGGCTCACAGGTTAGCAATTTCTTCAGCAAGCTTCTCATGTTTTTTGTGGTGTTTGCCAGCCCTAAAAACTTGCGCTGCTCTTCTCTGCACATGCCCTTTACCCTGCTTAGCATGGATGTGAGGGGTCTGGGGAAGTACGTAATCACACACACTCTCCCTGTGCTTGCAGGAGAAGGACTTTTACTTTCCAACAGTGATCACAATATTGAGACAGGCCACAATCACCCAGGCTTTGCCATATCACATTTCAAGGCAGAACTATCTGTTGCCTCTCAGGCAGCCTTTAGGCCAGGGAAATAGGTTGTGCCTGGAAATAAATAAATGCATTACTGAATTTTAAACAGGACTTTGCACTGAGGATAAATCAAATTTCAAATCATATGAGCTGGCTGTAGCCAGTACCAGCAGTGGGATGTATGGGGAAGGCTAATTCATGAATTCCATCCGTACAGTTGGCCTTGGCTGCCATTGAAAATTGAATGAGTTAAAACACGTTCATATTTTTGTGGAAGTTTTGTGTGTCTCATCAAACATCTTCTCTCCCCAGGTTTGTCTTTACCGAGCAATATATTTCAAAGGACTTTATCTGTCATTGTGTTTGTGTTTGTTTTCCCAGAAGGAATCTCTTCTACTGCCCAGGCAGTGCGCCTTCCAGGGCAGCTTTCTGCTGTAACTCTGTCCCCACTTGTGGGCCACAGCTATGGTGGTCCCAGAAAGAGGAGCTGTGAGACTGCATGGGGGAAAGTGGGAAGGACAATGTTTCCAGGAGATTCACATCACTCTGCTTGTCCACAATGAGGCATTGGAAGTATCCATGCATTTCCTACATTGATCTATAATTTTATTTTCGGTGAATGTTAGATTTCTGGCGTACCTTGCTGGCTGAAGGACCCAGAGTTTCATCCTGTTGGTTCTTATGGTGGTTTTCAGCATTTGTCAACTGCCAGGGAAGGATGGTGAGAACCAAAGAAAATATTTAAACTCTGTGACCTTACCCAAAGACATGACCTGCTCCTTTCTCTGTTTGCTGAGAGGAGACAGACTAAGGGAGTCTCTCTGCAGGGACCTGGGTCTGAAGCATGGCTGGAGCTGGAGGCAATGTCCAGACAAGTGGACACCACTTCTGGCAACACATCCATCTCTGCCCTGTCCAGCATGCCCCAGGGACACAGCCGAAAGCTATTGCAAATCTCGAGTGTGGATGCTCAGTAACTAGTGTATGGTTCATTTTAAAAGCCTTAATTTGGTGGAGTAGGTTGCTCAATAAAATTTGGAAGATGTTTGCTCCTCTCTTGATCTGTCTATAAGGAAAAACATTTTTGCTGGTAGTAAAGTAATAAACAGGCTCAGCTTTTCCTCTGTAGGCAAACCTCTGTGCCACCCTGCCCCTCTGTCTTTCTGTCTGATCTCTCCTACTTCTTGCAGCAGTGTGCAAGGATTCAAACACTCCAAAATCTGGCATCCTGATGAAAAACAGAGCTATTTATTTTGTCACTGTTCAGTTCAACACAGGAATCCCTTCTGGGGGTGGTTATCATTTAAGACTGAGATTCAAGGGGTACTGTACTGTGATCTCAACTTATTTCTCACCCAGCTGGCTGCATTTCAGAAGTGCTGTGCATCAGTGCTCTGAGCAACACTCAACTCCTCTGATAGCCACACTGAAGTCAAAGGGCATCTTCGCTGAGTGAGGTGTTATTTCCAGGGGGACAGACACATATGCACCCTGGCTCAGCCTATTTTGTTTTGAGTCTCTTATAAATACTGAGCTGCTGGAATAAGGCCTATCATCTGAGAATCTCCTGGGTTTTTTTTTCCCCCCCCCTTTCATTTTTTCTCTGTTTTTCTTTTTTTTTTCTCTCTCTCTCTTGTTTTTTTTTTTTAACCTTTTCGATGTAAGTTGTTTTGAATCTTTGTGGCTGAGTGGAAACTGGAAAAAAAACCCCAAACCAACTCTAGCCACAGAAAGCAAATTAAAAGGTATTTGAATTTTATTTTTTGCCTTAGGTCTTCTAGGTAGATTTGCAACTTTTAACACCTGACAGTTACACCTTGCAGACAAATTGCTTAAAGCAGCAATGTCCAATCCCCTAAGCAAGCCTGGGCTTTGCAATGTACAGCTCTTTTCTACCCATACTCTGAGGGGTGATTTTAATGTGTTTCGTTAAATCAGAGAAAAGTCACCCCTGAAAGAGACATTCATAATCATAGAATCATAGAATATCCTGCATTGGAAGGGATCCACGAGGATTATCGAAGTCCAATCCCTGAAATAATCTGAAATAAGTGTCTGGAATGACTCTGTCTCATTCATTTAATTGAGTTTCCTGATTAGATATCTGAGTTAGACTGACATGGTGCATACATCAGCCCTTACATTGCTTCTCATTGCTTTCTCAGTGCCACCACTGGTCAAATGTAGATGTGGCATAACTTGCTTGTCCCCATCAGCTAATATTACTGCAAGAGTAAAAAAAAAAAGAAAGAAGGTGACATTAAACCAGCTAAAAAAAATCTCAAGAGACCTGTCAATCAAGAAAGATATTTACTGAAGCTTCTATTGACCCATATATGCTCTTATCTAGAAACCTTTATCTTCTAAGACAATGTTGACTAACAGCTTTTCCTTTACTCTTGTTTCTATCTTGAAAGAATAACAAATAAGCTTAATTTTTCACAAAATCTTTAGCAAATGCCTTTTAAGCCTAACACAATGGTAGTTATTTTAAGAAGGACTGCTAAGCACTGCAACACTTTTCTATTTTTCTGTCTTCGTTTTTCATATTGGAGCACTTAATCACAGTTAATCTTTGTGCACAAGGAAGACACATTAACTTTGTTTGCACAGGGTTGATATAAAAGCTTTCAACTCCTCTGTTCCTGTATTCATCTCCCTGGTAAGCTTTACCATTTTAAATAACAGATAAAGGAAATGCTGAAGATCCAGTGATACAGTCTATCCTTGCTCTAGTAACTGCAGGAGCTAGACTGTAAGCAAACTTGGAGCCAGCCTGAGCCTCTGCAAATCCCACTTGGAGGTTTGAGCCAAGGAGAAGGGCAAAGTTTACAAGGGTGTATCTAAACCAGCAAACTCAGCAAACTGAAAATATGCCAATGGTCAGGACAGGGGAAAGGAGACCACCCCTGTCTTCCATTGGGGTGTTCAGGCGTCTGCTCTCTGAAGATAGAAATGAGCCTCACTGATGGGACTGCAGCCACCTCCTGATATTTGTCTGACTGTCTCCTCTCTGTGTTTGATGCGAAGGCTACAGTAATCATAGAAACACAGAATCATCTAAGGCTTTGTGTTGGAAGGCACCTTAAAGACCAGCCAGTTCCAAACCCCTGCCACAGTCAGGGATACCTTCCACTGGACCAGGTTACTCTGAGTACCATCCAACCTGACTTTGAACACTTCAAGGGATGGGGCAGCTGCTGTTCCTCTGGTCAATGGTTTGGTAAAAAGTCTTGTTTTGAGAGGGTTATATTCTTCAAGGCTGTGAAATGGAGAGCTCCACTGAAGTCAGTGAGCTGGAAATTAATGGAATTTCTTTTAGACTGACTCTGAATTTCACTGTTGAGGGTAACGGTAATTTAAATACCTTTTATGGCTTCTTTACTCTTTCAGAACAATAAAAGGGGGCTTAGTTCTTGGTTACGCCCCAAAGTTGCCCTGTTTAATTATTTTGGAATAGTAAAAGTTATAAAACCCTTTGCCTTCTCCCTATCCCACTCAATCCTACCAGAGCAGATCTGCCGGTATAAATGTACCAGTGTGGGACATGAAGGGAATTAGAATGCTGTGGCTTGGGGGTATTGGCTGGAAGGAGAAAGCTATATGTTAATTCATTAAGTGAGACCTGTTCCTGGGATTTTTTTTTCCTGACTTATTATATAGGGATGAGCTTAAACTAGTGAACTCAGGAGAAATTCTCGGCTCTTGGATCTGGATGCATGCCATGGCCTCCCGATGATTCTGAATTGGAGGAGTCTCACAAGAAACCTGTATGTGTTTATTTGTACAGGAAAAGCAGCCTTGACGTGGAGATCATGGGGAGCCATGGTCCCTAATGCTGACACCTGGGAATCAGGGTTCTGGGACATGGCATAGAGCACATCTTCGACTTTATCTGGGAAAACCTACAGAGGAAAAAACCCAGAAGCTGGGGGGAAGAGATCACATGGCAACTTCAGCAGATATTAAAACACAGGTAGAGATCTTCCTTTGCTGACTCTTGTCAATTCTGCATCCTGTTTTGTGCTTGCTAGGATCCAGCAAAACACAAACTGTAGTCGTTGCTACAAACTTTCTCTGCGTCTGTCCAGATATTTCTGGGAGCTGTTCACAGAGTCCAAACTGAAAAACACTGCGTATTTTGGCCAGGAGCCATTTTCATTTGCTGTGAAGTGCTGTGGTATAAATAAATATATATTTGCAAACAAATGCATAAAGAACAATTGTTTGGTGGTCAGAAACAAGCAAAGCTGCCCTTGCCCTTTCATCCCAAGATGAGAGGACATTAGATCAGACCGATAAGCTTGTAGACTTTTGGCTGTTGAGACTTGGATTTTTTAAATTATTTTTTCTTTTTTTCTTTCTTTCTTTACTTTCTGTTTAGTTCCAGTTGTACAATTTCATCTTAACATTAGTTAGGTACAACAGGCTGTGTGACCATTATGCTCACCAGCCATCTGATAGACATAGAGGCCTGAGAGTCAAAAGGTTACACTCAAAGGACATGTCTAGGACAACAAATAGACAATGGTCCTGAGGGCAAATGGTCTTTTGTTGCCAAAGAGTTTTGTCTTCTTGGCACTATCTATTAATTTTCCACACATATCAGAGAATCAGAGAATTGCAGAATATCCTGATTTGGAAGGAATTCACAAGTCCAACTCCCAGCTCTGCACAGGACAATCTCAAGTATCACACCAAGTGCCTGAGAGCGTTGCTCAAGCACTTCCTAGACTCTGTCAGGCTTCATGCTGTGACCACTTTCCTGGGGAGCCTGTACTGAGCGTCCTTTGAGGTGCTCTAGGTCATGTTGTCTGGCCTTTGCATGTTGCTCAGAAGACCATAGATCTTCCACAAATCTCAAATCATATCTGACAATCTGGTGCAAATGTTATGGGTATTTCAGAGTTTTACTGCAGGTACCAGGTGTTGGCACATGGCCAGCTGGATGAAGCTCCTAGAAAGTACAACCACTACCACTTATTGGTGGGCCAAACAAAAGTGTCTCCTTTAAGGTAAGCTGAGTAAATTTTAGGGAATCACTGAAAACACTGCTGGCTCCCCAGCAGGGATTTCACAGGTCATTGCATAAACACCTGAATTTGGATACCTTAATCTGTTAACTAAATCTCATTCCAAATTCCTGCTTGAATATCTAATACTACTTGAAATGCATGAGCTCATTCGTGGATCTGACCATGGATATCTAAGGCTCTATATCTTACCCACTTTGTAACAATAAAAGAGTAAATATCAGAAGAAAATCCTTAGAAATAAGCTTCTGAAGAAGCTTCATGTGCAGTACAGATAAGGCAGAAGAGCCACTTTTTGCTATATTCCTCTTTTCATAGTGCCCTGTTCTACTCCTCTAGGACAGGCAACTTTGTCTCCTGGGGAAGTAGGTAGGTGTAAAGAGATTATTATTGCAGATACGCACATTTCTAGCTCCCTGCCTTAATGATTGCAGATTGTGCGTCAATTGGTATTGTTAACCCAAACACAAACACAACAAAACAGGCTCCTTGGGTTTCTACTGATTCCCAAAGGAAGTTTTAGTTCACTGGCTGTGGGTATCATCCTACTGTGTCTGAATACTGGTGCTACTGGTTGGGTCTTGGAAGGGATTCAAAGGCAGCACTATAGAAGAAAACTTCGCAGGTTCTGGCATGTTCGATGGTGGTGGGTAGTGGGGTTGCTTAATAAAACAGTTCAGTTCAAAGTGAAGGTAGAGGGAGTGTAGGCTCATAGATCATAGCACACATGCTAGCCTAGAAATGCCAGGGTATTTCAGTTGTCATTAAAACATGCAGGTACATGAATTATTGGTAGAACGAATCATCCTGTGATGCCTGAACACAGAGCCAATAGAGGCAAAACACTTCCAATATTTAGCAAGTTTGAATACTTTGGCAAATTGTTTAGCTTGGAAGTTACTGAAAGCCATATTCATTTAATTAATCTTCCACTGTGCTAGCAACGTGTCTGGTTTATCTATGCTCAGACTCCCTCCACGATAGGTGTTTTTCAGTCCCACACATTGAATTTTGGAAGCAACTTCAGGAATTATGAACATGAGGGATGGATGATACTTGTCTAAGTCAGGCAATCTGTGGGTGGGCTCTTTCTCAGCTATCTTGCACAAACAATTCTTGACAGTATCCCTCACATCCCACCTGCCAGTACAGGGCTGAGTTTACCATAGGGCACAATAAGGTTTTGGCATAAAATCTGGGTGCCTCGGATTCAGAATATCACCACAAGAGTCTCAGTTTTCAGGGGATGTGATGTTCAGTAAAAGACAGACAGGGGCTCTGGATGCATATTCAGACTGTGTTCTGTGTGTGCCCATATCCCTCAGGACCAGAAACCAGTGGGTGATTTGCATTACCCCGATCTCCACACCCTAAACCATCAGTACTATGGAGTGCCTAAAGAACACAAATGAGGCACCCCAGTAGAAAGTTTGGAGGTTAGTAGGACTATATTTAAGTTCTGTGGTACTTGAAAATGGGGATTGTGATTAAAAGACCCAATTTGTTTTTTAGAGGGAAGCAGAGAGGACTTAGCCTTTCCCCATATGTTATAATCTCCCTTCTCTACTTTGGGATGCTCATGAGATAGAAAACATTTTTAAATTTTTTTGCACATGGTAAGAAACTCCCTCCAATGAAAAACAATTAATCTTTCATCATAGCTCATTTGCATCTATCTCACTACCAGCTCAGGAATGCTGGTCTAAACAGAGACAATCTCAAAAAACAGACAGGTAGACGGGGGTGTAGGGATGTGGACTTCATTTTAGACATCAAAGCAATTGTTAACTGAGCAGTTCTATTTATAATGTTGGTAGATTTTCAATGCACTTTCACAGAATGAGATAGACAATTAAAGAGTGGAGGTTTTATGCCAATGAGTAAGTAAAGGCTTAATTTCTAAAATGATTTGTCTTAAGTGAGTTGCTTAAGGTTCTGTTTATAGTCTTGAAGTGCTGGAGGACTGTCACACCTCTACTGGTAACATCTACCCCCGGGGACTTGAGGGAATAGTGTCTGGTCATGTGGTTTTTCTCCAATAACTTACAAGCACCTTGTTTCCCAAAGTGACGCAAGTGTTTTTCTGACAGCACGTTAAAAAGAGCAACTTAAAGTCCCATACCTTTAGGCCTTCTTGGCCACAAGAAAAAATACTGAATGACAAGATTAAATATATTTTTTTAAATATTTATTTAATGTTTACAGGGCTTTTTTTATCGCTGATCATCAAGGCTTGTGTTTGTGAAATAACTCGGGATTGGGGAAATATGGAAACTGAGCTTTCACGGTCCAGCTATGGGCAAAGTGGGGAAAGCGAAGGAGGTAGGACACAATGGAAAGAGAGAGGAGCTTCTCACAGTAAGGCAGCTTACAGTCTCTCTAGTTCTGGAGAACAGGGTTTTGCCACAGGATTGCTTATGTAGCACCTTTCCCAGCAGAGTAAATGTAACTAGCCCCATCTGAGACTGCTTAGTCACCTGGTGAAGGAAAGGAGGAACTATAAACTGATTTAAGAGTCCTACCCTCTCTTGTTATAACATTCTTTCAGCAATGACTTCAGACCCACTATGAGGATAGGGGAAAATTGCTTGCAAGGATCATGATTGAAAGACCCAATTTGTTTTTTAGAGGGAAGCAGAGAGGACTTAGCCTTTCCCCATATGTTATAATCTCCCTTCTCTACTTTGGGATGCTCATGAGATAGAAAACCTGTTGTCCTCAAGGTAACGTCAGAGTTTGCAGAGGTGGATTCCCTCTTTTTCACAGTTTGATATCAGCACCATCATCTCAAAGCCTTTCTCTTTGAAATTGTGACACAGGATTGAGACACTGGTTATTATAATGCCAGAGGGGAACTCAGGTCAGATGTATTGAACCTTGTATGTTGAACACAAGACTCCCAATATAGCTGAGAGGAAAAGATACTGAGGGGATGGGCAGTGTGTTATAGCTAACAGCAAACAATAGATAACTTGGAAAAAAGCTGGGAATAATCAGGAAGTCATACTTCCTCAAACACTCTCCCAGGTGTCAGTAATTTACATGTGAACTAGAGGGGCTGCTTTTGTGTTTAGTAGCCCTTGGGGCTTTTTCTTCTCTGAATTTCTCTAACTGCGCATTGGGCCCAGGTGAGCTATTGGCAAAGGTTTGTCACTCTTGCTTCTAGAAATCAACACTGCAGCTCCTGTCCTGCTGTGTATTTTCACCTGCCAGGTGCTTTTTTTAGGGCATGAAGCAACAGCCTTGGGTGTAAAGGAGCACAGCAGTGGGAGAGACTTTACTGCAGCTGGGATATATCTGGCAGTATAGGTTCTCGGAAACCTCTCAGAAAAGGTTTCCTTGAAGGTATTTTCCCAATGGCACCTTGGATATGGAAAACTTCACCTGTGGAACTTCACCTCCTCCCTGGAGACATATAGAGTTTCATGTGAAGACTGGGTAAGTAACATGGAGCTTGACAGAGGTATGAGTCTTGGGTGAAGTGTCTGCAGGAAGTGACAGTGTCCTCTGGGTCTGTTTCCTTCTCCTGCTGCCAACTCCTACTGTGGCCATACAGCTTCCAGGGCTGGTGTACAGACAGCAATTTGAACTTGTCTAGATAAAAAGCAGTCTGTCCCACAACTCCTCTTCTTCCAAAATCAGCACCAAAGCAGGAATGAAGAGTGAAGGACCTGGATGTGTAGATAAGGAGGGGTTCTGCCTGTAAGAAAACATGTGTAGAATTGCTAAGTTGTTTACTTAATGTCTTTATTAATTTGGCAGGCGCTCACAAAACACTCACTCCTGCACCTCCCTCACCTCTTCATCTTGGCACAAGCCTAACAGGAGGCTGGCGTGGACCCCAATGATGCACAGACCTACATAGGGTGATAATGCCAAAGAAACATTTTCACCCCTCTAAACCTCAACAGTTGAAGCAACTGAGAAATTGTGCAGGACTGAAGGCATTTTCATTCTCTCTCCCACATACCCACTGCCCTGTGACCTGGTCAGCCAGGCATCTTGCGGAGAAAGATGAGAGCGCAGGTTGAGGTGTCACCAGAAAGGCTCTGCCCTCGTCCTCCTTCTTGCAAACACAAATGAAACTCAAGAACAATCCTCTGAGAGGAAAGGGTTAACCTGGGAGGTAGTGAAAGCCACATGAGAACTGCACAGGTGCAGCAACAGTTTTTATTTGGTAAATATCACCTCCACAGCCCAAGAGGAGGCCCATGAAAGAAGATGCCTCTTCTGCAAATAGGAAGAGTGTGGTTAGGAGCACTTGCTGAGCTAATAAAGGCTGTTGAAGCTTCAGCTTCCGTTGGTGGTTAACCTCGTGACATTGCTGTGCTCCTCTGAAAACAGCACCTGAGTGATACACGGCTTAATTGTGTGTGATATAAACATGGGTTTTATCACATTAACCTGCTGCTGAGCGTGCAAGTGAAAGGTGCTGCCTAATCGAGCAGGGGTTGATTTGTACAGCGCAAGATGGGGTTGTGCACTGCTGCTTGATATGATGCTCCGGTTGGCTGGGGAAATTGGGGCTGCCCCTGCTCAGGGAACGGCTGCTGGAGTTGGTGCAGGGCAGAGAGCCATAGTGCGATAGGAAAATGACTGCCCTTGTGGTTAAAAACCAAAGCTCGATGACCTATTTCCTAGCAAAAATATTCTTTTTTTATTTTTTTTCTGGTTTGTTGTTTTTCTATGTCTCTCAAGGACAAGTGTTTGGATCAAATGACCATGATGTGCAGCAGTCAGTCTGAGATGGACATTGGACCCTGGCCCTGCATCAGAGCCACAGACTGCAACACTCATATTTCCTTCAGGCCAAGGCTCCACAGGTAAATAGAACTTCATTGCAGGATAGAGCCTGAGCACCAAGCTCATTTCTGCATTAGGAGCTTTTTTGCATTTTGTCCATAGACCTTGTGCATGAACGGGACTGATTTTTGAGCAGCCAAAAAATCTCCCCATACCTCATGTCCCAACTCTAAAGCTACTTTACAAGCTCAAGGGCTCCAGGAGTAAGTATTGTCAAAATAGGAGGAGGATGTCACCTGTAACTGGTTTCACCCTACCCTGTGGTAACATCCGGAATCACCATCACATTCTCTCTTGAACTGGGAATGGCTGTTCTCTTTCATTCACTCTGTAACCCCAAGCAGATATGTAGGGATGTTGCCAGGTTCACTGTCTTTAAATATATCTCTGTTTTCTCCTCCCCTAGACACTACTAAACTGTAATTCAGATACTGAGGAAGATGAGGGAAAAGAGTCTGCGACAGGTCTCTGTGAAGGTAATTTATTTAAGGTAAAATGTGTATATTTCTTTCTTCAGAATTTTGTTTGTCTGCAAAGCATCACACACACCCCCATGGCATTGTAGGCACACTGCAGTTTTAATATTGTTTCAGTTCATGTTTCACTCACTCCACATCAGTGAAGCAGTGTGTACAGAGTTGCAGCCCACTTTCAGGCTGGTAAACAGCTCCCTAGAGGTCCTACCTCATCTGGGCCAGCTCTGCTCTGCAGAATTCCAACACAAAATGATGGGGTTTAAGACTGCCCCCATGGCAATCCAGCAGATTTTTTTTCTTTACCTCAGTACGGCAGAATTGGGTTGGAGCTGCAGGAGATCAAGGCTAATTTTATCTGACATCCCTGGAAGTGTTCAAGGCCAGATTGGATGGGGCTTGGAGCAACCTGGTCTAGTGGAAGGTGTCTGTGCCCATGGTAGTGGGGTTGGAAGGAGATGATCTTTAAGGTCCTTTCCAACCCAAACTATTTTGTGATTCTGTGACTTCCATTCCTCACACTTTCACCACAGTGTCTCCATCCATTGACTGTGGCAAAGAACCTTTCCCCACCCCTCTTTCCTCTCTCCTCTGTCCTCCTCTCCCAGCTGACTTCTCCTTTACACGGCTCAACTCTTCACAATGTTGATTTCTTCAGCCATTAACTTATGAATAGTACAGGCAGTGCTTTGGAAATTTACCCTTTCGTGCCAACTTCCTGCTGTGTGAAACACCTGCATTTAACAGCAGAGAAAGAAAACAACCACCACAGTAAACCTTGGGTAAAACTGGTTTCAATTAGGAGCCTTAATTGGAATGAAAATGAAAGGAGACAAAAAATAGGACTTTGCTTAGGTGAGCTCTCCTCCTTCTCTCTCCTCACCATCCTTCTCATTCTCTCCAGCTTGGGTGAAACATCACATTTCTTCAATTCCCACCCAGACACTCAACATCCCTACAAGTAGGGCTAATATCCAGATCTGTGCCCTCTTTTTCATTTTCCCTCCTTACAGTGTGAGGTGAAACCCCAGCCACAGACTCTTATGGCTGCAATAGGTCTTCAGAAACTTGGCATGAATTCTATACACTGGGCTGATGCTTCTCCCCCAGTTACCCTCATTGTGAGCCCAATAACTTGATTATAATTAAATGAAAGACCCAGAGACCTCAATTGTTTCCCCTCATCGTCCCCTGGGTTTGGGATATCAGCCATCACACAACCAGAGTAGGTGACTTCCTGACTGAACGGAGCCCAGCAGGAGGCTGTGAACTTCCACATGTTTTTCCCTCCCACGGTTGTAAATACTCCCCATGCAAGAAGACTGAAAGGTGGAATTTCTCCATTTTAACCCAGACTCACTCAAGGTGTGGTTATTTTCATATTTCAGTCAACACAGTTTCGTGTCTCTTGGCAGAGTGAGTATGTTGCCATGTGCAGTATCGTGTCTGCAGGTGTTACGGCTGCTGCCACACTAAGGAGGTGCGAGGAGATGGTTCGGACCTGTCACACCTACATTTCATCATAAAAACGTTAATGGGTCATTCCAGAATGTCTCTGCAATCTTTTCACTTGCCTTTTCCAGATGCTGTGTTGGACATTCTTGGCACCAGCAAGGCCTATTTGTGCCTTGTTTCTGCCTCTAGGGAAATGAAGCTGGGTTATGTAGAGTGTTTGTTCTCAGCTGCAAGGTTCTGCAGGCTCCAGTTTCCCCTGTCATTAAACATTAAACTGTTGGACTTCCCACTCTACCAGCAGGAGATCTTGGTGATGATAGCTGTGGTGGCAGGTGGTCTACATCTCTTCCTCCTGGCTCTCTGAGTAAATGGAGTAAATGGCTACTAGACCCCAAGTGGCAGTAGGACATCCCACACATGGAGAAGGTTGAATTCTGAAATCAGAGATGGCATCACTTGGGTGACTCCAGGGTGCCTGGGCTTATCTTTCTTTGGTTTTGATGTTGTTGTACTGTATAAAAATATATATATCTATATAGCAGCCTAATGTAAAAAAAAATCCCTACCTGATTGCATACACAAGTGTATATGCAATATATGTAAGGTTGTATGATTTTCTCCGTAGTCATATTGTCTATACTGTCCTTTTGGGAGGAACTGTTTCATGTGGTGCTTTGTCCTTAGTGGCTTGTTATGTTTGGGTTGCTGTCGTTTATCAACATGGCCTGATGAGAGCAAAAGTGAAGATGGATATTTACCTTGAGGAATATTCCCATAGGATAAGACAGGGTGTCATTGCTGGAGTGACATTGTGGTTTTTTTTGCCTCAGTGCAGAGGCTTGAAAAGAAGCAGAAGAGCTCAAATCCCTTCCAGCAGAGATGAGTTTCAGCAAATTTTTAAGAATGTAAGGCAGGATTGTTGACTTCCAGTAGACTTGAGGGGAAGGCAAGTAGTCTCTCAGGATTTATGGAGACATATGGGGGCTGAAGGACTTCCCCCAACTCTGCTGCGGTAGTGGGGATGACCCTTTTGCCATTCAGTTGCTGCAGGTTACTAAGGGGTACAAGAGAGAGCTGACTTCCCTATCCAGAAAACACATAAACCATTGGATGGATCGCAATTCCCAGTTGTGTTTCTTCATGCCTATACCACTCTTAGAAGAAAGTGTTTTTTCCCTCCTGTGTCAAGGAACTTTGTTTTTAAGGAGGCAAAATGAGACTGGTGTGAGGTAGCCAGGATGAGATTGTCACCTTTTTCACAGCAAAGCCACCTGTCAAATCCTTCCTGTCCATGACACAGCCATGAATGCAACACAGAGAGAGCTCAATCAGGCTCTTGCCCAGGCAAAAAGATTTATCTGCTATTCTCCCGCAGCGTTGGGCTCGTGTGGTAAAACCGAAATCTTTCTCAGTGTATCCGAAGGATGTAGTTGTGGTTGCTCTGCAGTGAAGGAAGGGATTGGCGTGTGTTTGATCTGGGAGAGGTCCTGTTTTGCCTTGCACTGTAGCTGACAGGCAGAGAAGCTGCAGCTCCCATCCCTGCTGTGGCCAGGACATGTCAAGAACTAGTGTGCAGCAAGAGGCACCTTCGTGGCTGCGACCTGCCCTGATGATGGGGAACTACATCTCAGTTCCTGGCGTGGTTAAAACCGTTACCCCTGTTCACCACTTCAGACCTGTCCTTCCCTTCTCACAGTTATTTCCTTATTTGTTTTAGCAGAGGTGGGACACACAAGGTTGATTTCTGAGCAGAGATATTGGGGAGCTGGAAGCCAGTCTAGCTAAAGGTTTGTTTGTGTGATTTTTTGCAGCAGTAAGGAAGTAGTTTGGCACTGGACACAGAAATGGAAACAAAATAGGACTTTCTCCCATACCTCAGGCAGCTTTTTGTGACACTCATGTACTCATAATTTTCATAATAACAAAACCAACTGGCTACTCTCGGTGTGCACAGCTTTCTTGTCAGGCTATGTGGATGGGATGGAAATAAGTTTTTGAGTCATCAAATTCAGTCCCTTGTTGTGTCAACCAGTCTTATTTACTCTTTCCTCTAAGAAACTTTTCAGGTTTTTACCAAATGCACTGCTTTCACCAAGGCTCTTCCTGATCCAGAGTACATTAAGGAATAGCCACCTCTTTCCACTATTACTTGGTTGTGTAACAAAGAAAAAGCAAACCAAGAAAGACTGAAAGTCAAATTTTCATTGATCTCATTCTCCCGGTGTAAGCTCCTGCACTTGGGTTGGAGCAATCCCAAGAACAAATAGAGGCTGAGTAGAGAATGGGACTGAGAGTAGTCCTGAGGAGGAATTGGGTATGGATGTCAATAAGTGAGAAGTTGGGCACGACCCAGCAATGTGAACTTGCAGTCCAGAGAGCTCTACCATATCCTGGGCTGCATCTCAAGAAGTGTGACCAACAGATTGAGGGAGGTGATTTCTCCCCTCCTTTCTCACGAGAAGTCACCTGGAGTAGTATATTCAGCTCTGGGGCCCCCAACATAAGGACGATGTGAACCATGTGAAAAAAGCAAAAAAGCTCTTGCAGGTCTTGAGCATCTCTGCTGTGGAAACAGGCTGAGAGAGCTGGGATTGCTCAACCTGGAGAAGAGGAGGCTTCAGGCAGACTTTGTAGTTCCTTCCAATACATAAGGAAGGAAAAAAACTGGAGAGGAATTGTTTATACAGGCATTTAGTGATAGGACAAGGGGATATGACTTTAAATGTCAGCAGATAGATTTAGATTGCATATTAAGAAGAAATTCTTAAGTGTGAGAGTGGTGTGACTGTGGAACAGGTTACTCAGAGAAGCTGTGGATACCTCATCCCTGGAAGTGCTCAAGGCCAGGTTAGACGAGGCTTCGAGCACCTTGGTGTAGTGGAAGGTGTCCATGCTTATTGTAGTTGAAATGAGATGATTTTTAAGGCCCCTTCCAACCTATTCCATGATTCTTAACAGAAAGATACTTTATTTCTGGACAGAGGTGGCTGCACCATGAGAAACAGAACACAAAACTCAGAAAGCAAACAGCAACATCAGCAGCCACATCAGCTTCACTGGAGTGCAGTGAAGGAATCCCTTTGGATTTTGTCAAAAGTCCAGCGTGTTTTCTTACCTGAGTATGCAGCTGGAAGTACATTGCCACTGGACCATGTACAACTTTGAGAAGAAACTCCTTGCTACAGCCAGACGTGCAGTGCAAAGCAAATCAGCTCCAGGGATACCTCTATTATGGGCTCAAAATTAATACCTCCAGCAGTGGCAGCTTTGGTATCCCCCCTTGTCTTGGTCCTTTGGAACCAAGTGTTTCCAGGCCACATGTTTGCAGGGACCCCCAGGAAGGTGAATGAGCAAAAGTGTGAAGTCAATGTGAACCAGCTAAAGACACTTAGCCTATGGGGGGTACACTCATTCAGGAATAAAGTCACCTTACATTGATGTAGCTTAATCCTCCTCTGAGGATTAAGCAGTAAAGGCATTTTAACCCTAAATGAGAACATGCACATGTGTTTTAATTTATGGGCACCAACTTCACACCTGTATTTAGCTGAATTACCTTCACTTCCCTGCATGTTCCTGTGTAGGAAAGATCTAATGAGATGTAACCGGAATTTGGGTGATGATGTTGCTATTAGTTCTCTTTTTGAGGATTTTGTAGTTTGGGTTTCAGTGCATTCCTTGTGGTTTGAGTTGTGTTTTCCCCCCTTTTTATATATGCATATTTGATTAGAAGAATCTCAGGTGGAAGAATTTTACCCCCAGAGAAATACATGATTTTGTCCATTAGAAATGTTTTAAGTCCTGTTTGGATTGGTATGAGACAGCCTTGCATATGTGGCTTGGGTTGATTCTTTGAATAACAGGGAACTCCTCCTTTAAGCACAGATTCCTCCCTCACAGAAGCTCACAACCGAGTGCTAAGCTACTGAAGTTACCCAGCTGGTCTTCTAAGCCTCTGTCTACAAACATTACAAAAAGTAGTTTTCTCTGGACTGGTACATTTTAGAAAGAAATTTTGGAGAAGTCTCCCTCTTGATTGGCTAGACACTGAGTATGGAGAACAGGCAGGCCAGACAGACACCTCAGTTTTGGTAGTGCAATGGTTCCACCGTGCTGGACTGCCTTTTTTTGCTTCCAAAAAGGACACAAGCCTGGTATGTGTAAAGGAGAACCAAGGCCAGCTGTACTGTTTATTTTTTTCATCATCTGTAGCTCTGACTTTGAAGCTACTACACAGAATGAAATGTGGGCAGAATTAGGTCATGCTAATGCACCAATATCCTTCATGGCTGGGAAATTCTGCTTTAGCTTGCTAAGAACATCCAAGAACACCCAATATCCTGAAAGTTAATGTCTGTGGGGAGAGGGAAGTGGACTTCGTGCTGTAAGCCTGACGAAGAGTCTGGGGCAAAAATCTTATGAGGAGCAGCTGAGGGAGCTGGAGTTGTTTGGTTTGGAGAAATAAAGACTGGGAGGACCTTATCACTCTCTACAGCTATCTGAAAGGAGGCTGCAACATAGTGGAAGTTGGTCTGTCCTCCCAAGTAGCAAGCAACAACACAAGAGGAAATGGCTTCAAATTGCACCAGAAGAAGTTTAGTTTGGATATTAGGAAGAATTTATTAACTGAAAGAGTTGACAAACACCAGAATAGGCTGCCCAGGAACATGTTGGGGTCACCATCTCTGGAAGTATTAAAAAACGTGTAGATGTGATGCTCAGGGATATGGATCTGTGGAGGGCTTGACAGTACTGGGTTAATGTTTGGACTCAGTGATCTTGGAGGTCTTTTCCAACCTTAATCATTCTATAACTCTAAAAATTTTTCAGGAGAAGACATCTATGTCTCCAAATGTCTTCTGTATCCACCTTACAGTGTGTTGGTTTAAGGCATTAGAACTGAGAATAAAGGCACATTCCCAGCTCCTGCTGTTCTTTGGTTTTCCCAGCTGTTGAATAATATCTGTTCTCTTTGCATTGAAACTACTCTTAATGGTTTAGGCATGATGATTTGAAGCAGGAGTAATTTTGTGCCCTAGATAAGTCTTTTTCCCTCTATTGACTACATAGGGAGCCAAGAGGGACTAAATTTTCTATTCAGATGTGAGATTGGCTTAGTACTAGCCCCCTTACTGAATTAGAAAGTGGATATTATTATAATAATGGTAAAAATATTGTCATAATATATTCAACACGATATTTCATTCTCCATGTAAAATAAGTGGATACCCTTTTCTGTTTGTTGTCATCATTATTTATTAATTTCTCCTGTAGCCAATGGTGTATACTGCTCCATGGAGCTGAGGAAAGAGAAGGGGCTTAAGTTGAAATTACCTCTCACTCATAATCACTTTCATCCATTGAAAAGGAGGGCAAATAGCCAAGATTCTTTGCTCAAAGGATTGTTTGGTTTTGATTTTGCCATTGTTGTTGATTACTCTGTAGTCTTTATGGCAAATATAAAATGTTCTCACCTGCACCCTGATACCTGGAAATTAGTACAACCTGGCCAGCAACTCTGAGGTTTTTCAGGAGCTGACCCTCTTCTTTGCAATGTATGAGCTGTTGCCAGATTTTAAGCATATGAGTGGTAGTGCCAGAAATAGTGGACTTCATCTGTGCTCAGAACGAAGTGCACCTCTTCAAGGATTTTTCAGAACACGTTGATCTTTATTTCTAAGTAATCATAAAATCTGAATCATATTATTCATCTGCAATTCTCATAAAGCTTTCTAAAAGCAACAGAAAAGCTTAATTTCCACATGAAAACATCTTCAATTATGCACCAGAGAAGAAGAAAAACAAACAATCTTTAAACCAGTGGAAGATAAACCTTCTCTTCACTAAGAGGTGGGAAAGTACCTTGAAAGTGACCATCAGTATCTAGAGCTGAAACCTTCCTAGGATTTCAGATATTTATACACAGGTTTGAAATGTCTGGCATTTTCATCTTAAAGTAATAAATGAATGTTTAAAGTAAATTTTGAAGTGATATGTTGTTATATTGCACGACAAGGGTCAGTGTTGCAGGGAAATGAGAATATGCTGTTACGAGCATCATTTTTCTGTTCTTCTGTGTGCCAAACTTCTTTCACTCATTCAAATCATAGAGCTCAGCAGCCCTCAAAACAATTTACAAAGGAATTACAATAAATTACGCTCATCCCTGCTTCACAGAGGAGGAAACTGAGGCACAGAGAAATGAAGTGACTTGGCAGGTTTCTGCAGCAGGACTGTTGCGGAGGCAGCTCCTTGGGCTCGTTGCGGGTGTCAGAGCATGTTGTGTAATGCTATGTGCAAAATGTGTATTCTCTAATTGTTGCAGAGTAAATCCTAAGGAAATAATGAAATGCAGTAATCCGAACTAATTGCTCACCTTACCTTTTTAAGCAATACGGGACCTACTCTGAGACCTTCGGTTCACAGCACAGCAACAAAGATGTTGCACAGAGAGAATCACAGCGTAATTAAGGTTGGAAAAGACCTCCAAGGTAAAGTACAACCTTTGATAGAATACTGCCATGCCCACTAATCCATATGACAAATATATTTGAAAATAAGAAAAATTTCTTTTTTTTAACATTTTCTAGATTTTTGATCAATGTGATTTTAAAGCACAGTTATACCCCGTCCACCACGAGGAACGGGACATGCCAAAGGCGTCGTGAAACGCTAAACTCGCAAAGAAGTGCAGGTTGTTAATATGCATGCAGGCCACGCCCATTGCTCCACTCCCTGGAAATCTGGAGCAGTGCAGACAATTTTCTGCTTCTTCCCTCGGGCTCTGTGAGCAGGAGGGAGCAAAGGGAACCATGTGTGCTCACAGCCCAAACTTCATGCTGCCGCTCCCCCCGCCCCCAGCCCCTTGGCCCCACGCATGCTCGCCCTGTCTCCACGGCAGGGAAGGGGTGTCCCTGAGCTCTGGTCAGCATTCTTGGAGCCTGGAAAAACCTTAACTTTGCAACATTGTGACACCCCGTGTGCTTATGGCGGGACGGGGTCTTCGGTATTGAAGTTTCTTTCCCTTTAACATCCACCAGTCCCAGTAGACGCAGCACTGCCTGGGCTTCGACTGGGCTTTGAGTAACAAGGAATGACATGTCTTGTGGTGGTGCTGTGCTGGGTCTCAGCGGAGCACACAGGAGCGGGTCAGGGACCGGGTCAGGGTGTTGCAGGTCTCTAAACACCACTGCGAGCTGCAGTAAATCTCACGCTCCAGCCCTGCCACGCCGCGCACCCAAGCCACCATGCGCGGGGCTGCCAGTGCAGACGCAATCACAATTTGGTCTGTGGGAGCAACCGCAGCAGCCCGGAGAAGCCCATGGAGGGGGGGGTGGAGGGGTCAGGTTGGTATGGGAGTTTCTTTCCCTTTAACATCCATCGGTTCTGTGAGAGAGGGGCAGCGCTGCCCGTACGGCCCCAGAGGGCAGGGGAACAGAAGACCCCTCCCAGCACACAGCTTGCCTCACTTTCATGAGGCAGTTTCCCCGTTCAGGGACGGGCACACAGTGCTGTCATTGCAAGCCCCCCTGCCCACAGGGCGGGGTGAGTCCTGCTCCACAGGCACCATGGCACCTCCCCTCAGCAGAGCAGAGTCAACAGCGCATGTGTGGGGCAGCTGGACTCGCAAATGGCTGAATCATAATTGCGAAAAATTTGCTCCTCAGATGGGCGGGGTTGTAATAGAGAAGTCGCGATGCAGTGGGGATTCACTGTATTTCCCCACAAGTGTGGGGCTGGAAGTGTGCTGTGTTTTGTTTTGTCTAAGGCCAAGGTTTCTATGCAACCCTAGAACTCTCTACAAGATGTCATGAGATTCTTGCTGCCATCAGTCTGCAGGACATCAGTTGCTTTCATCAGCACTAGTGACTGGGAAAACAAACCCAGATCACTAGTTCTGGACTAAATAAATCTATTTACAGTGTAAGAAAAAACCCCACAACCCTCATCTCCAGGCTCTGTCTTTATGCTGTCTCTCGCCCTTCAAGGGAATGAATTCTGCTTTAGCTTGCAGAAATGTGTTTCATGGGGTAAAGATGTATTTAAAGGGAGGTTCATTTCTTCATGCCATGGTGAATTTGGCCTCTAGGTAGCAAATTCTTCCCTCTGTTACTCCACTACAAGCTCATGCACTTTTTCTGGGGCAGGGAAGGTTTTTCTGTTCTGTGCATGTAAAAGGCTGGGTGCACTGCGGTTCTGGGCCATGGTTTGGGGCTCCTAGGCACTACCACATGCTGCATAATTAATATTAGTAATGAATAATAATAATAATAATAACAGCTATAACAATAATAATGATGGCTGTATAGGAAGGAACCCCATAACCTTGCCCTTGGGTGCATGAGTAGGAAACGCAAGCCAAGACAATTCAAGACAAGACACTGACAACAGAGTCCCGGTAGCTGGCTTTCCTAATAAGCATTATAAATGTGGCTGGGAGAGGGAGGCAGTGCACAGCAATTTCACATTACTTTGCTCCATGTACAGGGCAGTGTACCATCACCGATGCAGTCATTTCAGTCTTGACTGGAAAACTAGTGGGAATTACTGCTCCGGAAAATTTTTCATTGAAGGGAGAGCAGCCCCAGAAGCAGCCTCTGAGAGTAGCACTGGGGTGTAAAACGAATTGCAAACAACTCTTGCTTTTTATGTCTTCTATACAAATACTTGAGTGATGAGACTCAAGCTATTGTAGGAGGTACTTTGTGGTGCCAGCCAGTTGGATACTGCTGGGGTGATTAGCAGCTGTACCTGTCACCTCTTTATTCAATGGGGTCTACTTTGACTCTGGCAGGTTCCCACTGACCCTTAATTTGTTGAAGGACGCATACTGAGGAGGTGCTGAGCAGCCTCACTTTCCATTGATGACAGAACTTCTCTGAAATGAGCATCCCCTTAAGAAATAGTAAAAAATGAATGATCAGATATCGTATTTTTTGCACCACTGTTACAACTTCTATTCAGTCTTCACACCTAGACTTCTCCTAGTGGTTTTAGAAGGCTGATGCCTGGAAAGGAGGAACTTGGTCCTGATGTCACTCTTTCAACATTCTGTTCTAGGTGCAGTAAAACCTTTTGATAGTACAACCTGTCCTTCCACACAGCAAGGCCTGGGGCATTACTCCAGCAGCTTAGCACATATTTAAGTCCTCTGGTAAATAAGAACAGGTTGAAGATTTGCACTCAGAAAGGAAAAATGGGTTTGGCCTCATGTCCCATTGAAAATGCTTCTCGTGGTTTGTATTTAATCTGACATTTATTGCCTCTTTCAGGAAGACCCTTGAACAGTGGCAGCAAAACAATTGTAAGAGTAAGCAAATATTGTATGGATAAAGGACCTCAGTGTGCCAACTAAATCCTGCCCACTTCCAGTCTACTTTAAACTCAAAGAAACTCTCTTGACTTTGGTGACATTACTGTGAATGTGAAGCCCAGCTCTTCAGGGCCCTTCCTGATAGTTCCTGGATGGGTCAATCTCTGCTCTGAAATCCACCATACCCTTGCTCTTGCCAGCAATCAGCTTTTAGGTCACAGCCATTAACTTGCTGCCAGTGTTTTTCAATGTTTTTATGCCCCTGCTCCTCTCTCATGTAAGGCTTTTCCTGAAATTCACTTGTCTGATGTTTAGAAATCTTCAAATTTCCAGCCTTACAGCCAGTTTGTTCTTGTGCCAACATTGTCCTTTTGCTTAAATAGCTCATTTCCCTCTGTGACGCTTGCCCACCTTCCCCTCCCTACGATGTATTTATAGAGAGCAAACATATTCCCTGCTAACCAAAGCATGCTCAGCACCTTCCAGTATAGGTCCCTGGCATCTGTCTTATAGACACAGCTTAAAGTGTTTCCTCTGTGTCTGAACGCAAATAAAGTTCCCACCCTGTTCCAAACATGGTGTTTGCACACACTGGATCTGTTCCAAGCTGCCTCAGGATTGCCTATATGCTTAATTTAAATGGCAACAAAAATAAATCTCAACCCAAGCAGCCTCATGGGATGGGCACTTCACAAACAATGGAAGTATGTGTCCTCCCAGTTTCCTCTGACTGAGAAGAAAGAGTGACTCGAAGTTGCTGAGACTGAATTCCCTTCTTGCCTCACTGATGCTCTCCCCCTGCCCCGCTCCCGGGGTCTCATTGGGGAGGGAAGCCCCTGCAGTGGTGCTGATAGGACCAGAGTTGTCTGGCTGCCAGGGTGAATCAGAATAGCTCTGTCTCTAACATCCCACCGTCTGTTAATTAATGCATTAATGAATTGCCTCCTAATTCCTATAATCATCCTTATTTTTAGGGGTGAACAGGCTTTCAAGGTTGCAGAGCTCGCCCAAGGCCACGTACAGAGTTAGTGGCAGAGCCAAGAAAGAAACCTGTGTGCCCTGACTCCTGGGCTGGACTGTTCTCACCAGGCAATGAAGTGGCTGGACCAAATTGCTCTCCTTTTGGTAAAACATCCTATGGACCATTTCCTTTGCTCCAGCAAATGCACTTGCTGCGACGAAGCACCTTTTTTTTTTGCCTTACAGCCAGACTGCAGCAAAGCGTGTAACAAACTGAGATTTGAAGCTGCCTTCAGCAGTTTCTAATCTCTGCAAACGTTATACTCTTTGTGGTAAGGAGCTTGGGAAGCTCTCCCTGCCTCCTTTGTGAAGGCAGATACGTGGAACTGGCAGGGTATTGTTTTCACTTCTGAGTCAAGCTCGTCTTCTGTACGCAGATAAAACTTCCTTCAAAGTCGAGAAGAGTTTTGCTGAAGTGCATTAGCCCAATTTGTTTTTAACTTACATGTTACTTCACTGGCATAAACAAGTACAAACTAGTGCTGATGTATAGGCAGCCAATGAAGCTCCTGCAGAGGGAACTGGTTTGTGATCTGTTAGTGTGTAAATGGGAAAAGTGTTCAATTCGGATGATCAAATATTTCCTTTGCTGAAATTAACAAGAATTGGATTTTTTCTCCTAATTGTTCACACTAATACTCATTTTTACACATCCAGATAAAAAATAACCTCATGTAACTACATGTGTAAACACAAATAGAATTATCTTTAGTATGGTTTATATTATCATTATTATTTATTGTTATTTCACTGTTACTATTACTCAGAGTTCATCACAGAGATAATATTTCAAGAAAAATCAGGCAGAATTTATATTGACCAAATCCATCCTAGAGCTGCTCCATTCCTTAAGTCAATTAATCTTGAGAAGGTTTCATGGAATTTGTATATAAAGTGACAATTACTGTCTTTTCAATTTCCTGTGTAGTTGTTATTCACCAGTGCAGTCCATCAAACAAGAATCTAACTAACAAAAATATGCATATAGTTTATTATATGGATTCATTCTTCCAACACGGTAATGTTTCCTGTGGGAGGTGGAGAACTCTTAATTTACATGTATGGTTATGGCTTTTGGGTGGGAAATTTTCACTAGAAAAAAAACTTTTGGGAAAGAACCTGCATATTTTAATACTTATAATTTTTATTTATTTTAAAATATGAAAAAGTCTGGAGTGACATCAACATTGCTGAGGGGCTTGACTGTTTACTGCTTATGACTGAAATTAATCTGAAGCCTTAGTACAGTGGTGAGTGTCCCCGCCTGCCATGTGGGAGACCAGGGTTCGATTCCCGCCGGGTAGGCAGTGGTGTGGTTTAAGAGTTGGACTTGATGATCCTTGTGGGTCCCTTCCAACTCACAGTAATCTGTGAATCTGTAAATTGAGAGTGGTCTCAATTTGGTATTAAAGTTTCTATAGTACACCAAAGTTCAATTGTTTTCTTCTTTGTATTGCAGAAGTCGGTCTTTGAACGTCTTGTATTCAAGGGAAAAAACAGAACTTAAAGTTCCACCTCCCAAATGTAGAGCCTTTAATCACTCCAAGATCTGCTCAGCCTGCAGCTTCCTGCCCAGAGAAGGACCAGAGTTGGGTGATGGGCTGAAAAGACCTCTTCCCACTGCTTGTACTCCTGTGTGAGAGAGGGTATAAGAGGGCTGTGGGGGATTTATAGAGGAGTCCATAGAAGTCCTAAAGAAAGAGATCAGAGGAGGAGGAAGAAGGGAGGCTCCTGCCTGGTGGTATGAAGATTGCTGATTCAGGGCTGCAGCCCTTGCAGGAGTTGGTGTGCTCTGCGGTGCGAAGGGAGCCAAGCCACTTATGCAATATTAATATTAATAACTGCTTTGCACTTCTATAGTGCCTTTCATCCGAGGATTTCAAAGCGCTTTACAAACATTAATTAATTAAGGCCCATAACACCCTGTGAGGTAATGCAAGTAGATATTACAGCTCATGCAGAGGCCAGAATTGCCAGCATTACAGGTATAATCCTCTAGCAAGAGTTAACTTATTCTTGAGCAAGCTTTCTTACTTATAGGCATAAACAGGCTTCCCTTTAACACCGAGTGTGTCTTTTTTTTTTTCCTTCCTCCTCTTGATCTGTCAGTCTTCACACAAGCAAAACTCCCACTATGAGGCAGCCAAATGAGGTGAATGAGCAGTACTTCCATCTCCCAACTCACTGCTTCCTCTTTGATCGTCTGATAAAATTGTAGGATATCAAGAGGCTGCAGAGTTGTGTCACATATTAGTGTCCTGCTTCTGTGGGGTTTCCCTGTTCTAAATATACTTTGCACCAGGGAGGTTAAAAAAGGAAGTGAACTAAAATATGTTTTATGGCACCTCCTTATCAGATGACCTCCAAGCAACCTGCAGACATTAGCTAATGTAGCCCTCATCACAGCTGGTCATAAAAGTCATTAATGCCATTTTAGCCAGGATTTTTTTAACCATTCTTAGCTCCTGTATTTCAAGGCTGAGGTTGGAGCTGGTGAGGACAAGGAGAGCTGTTAAATTTGCTACCCTGTTCATTGTAGATGGTAGTTTAAGTCCAGTCTTACACTGTGCTTATCCTGTTTTCTACCTGCCATTCCCTTCATGGGAGTCTGTGAGATGCTTGGCCATCCATTTCTGTCCACTCCACGTGGGACAGAGTCAGGGTCAAACTGGGTGAGGTCCATGCCAGTCAGCTCTAAGTGCACCTACAAAGGGATCCTGTTCTGAAAACCAGCACTGGGTGCACTGAGACCTGGGTTGACATTGCTGGCCATATTGATTCACGTCATGCATTTAAATATGCTGGCATGTGTCCCTTGGTCTGTCCTGGCAGGAGCAGATGTATCCAAGGGGAAGCCAGGTGGTTGGAAAAGCCGCTTTTGTGCTCTTGCATTCCAGTGCTCACAGGTACTCTGCAGACTGCAACACACAGAAAGCTGCTGTTTATTGTATTTGCAAGAAATCCCCATTTATTTGCCATTATCCCATCTCCCGCCATTTCACCTCTGCCTTATGGCATTGTCTTCTCCATGGACAGATCTGACCTCTCCTTCTCCAAGCTGTAAGCAGAAAGGAAGAGTTATGTCTATCCTGCCTGACTGTTTTAGTAACTATCCAATACAGTTGGAGAGGAACAAAGGGACCTTGGGGGAAGTTAGTCCAGAGCACAACTTCTCCCGGATTTGCCCATTCAATTGCATTCTGAAACTGCACAGACATTAGCTAATTAATGTGGTGAGTTCATTAAACCAAATAATTGCATTTCTTTCTGTGAGTAGGTTGGGCCTATCAGTCATCTTCATAGAGTGCCGTTTAGGGCGTTAAAAATATTCTCTTCATCAAATTAAACTTTATTAAATAATAACTCCTTCCAAATTCTAGGCGAGGAATGAACAACGTCACTCTAACCACAAAAGCTGTTTATTGCGCATAAACTTCTTTTACTGCCCTGCCAGCTGTGATAAAACCAATTCAGATGCATATTCTCAGTACAGTAAGCACTTTCTCCCCTTCCATAGTCTTGCATTAACCCAAAGACTCCATCCTTTTGTGCAGAATTCCCACTGAAATCAATGGGAATTTTGTATGTGCAAAGAATGCAAGGTTGAGAAGTTATATGTCTGCATGTTGGCCAGCAAAATCATTGTGTTTGCCACAAGGGACTTTTTGGCAGGCAAGAGAGTGTTTTGCATTTTTCAAAGACAAGCAGAACTGAAGAAACACTTAAAGGAAAGAAAAAAAATTGTCTTCTGCCTTGTTTTGATTCTGCTTAATTCTAAAGTGGGTCTGAAAATACCTCTTTTTATTCTAAAAGATCTTTAAGTTCAGTGTTTTAACAACCCCCTTTTTAAAGTTTAAAATATGGCTTTCTTCATCTCATGGAACTTCTCAGAACTCATGGATTTGTCTGTTAGAAGATATATTTAGAAAGACTTTCTTGCCTGTCAATATTTGTTAGACAGCAGAGTTTAAAAGTGTTAAAAAATTACATTTTCTCAAATAATTCAACATAAAATATTTTGGGTTTAGGTTTTAAATTTTTTTTTTTTTGCTAAAGGCACCCCAGGAAATAATTATTTTAAGATATGCTGAGCAGCATATCTTAAACGTATCTTAATTCCAAGTCTGTTTTTTGACACAAAACCCATCACATTTAAGTAACTCTTCTGTAATTTCATCCTTGAAGATCTACTTGATCTAGGAGCAAGCAAAAGCAACATCTCCAAAGCTTTCATAGGAAAAAGGGACATAAGTGTCTAAGGGCCACTGCAGTTGTCTACACCCATAACCTGGAACTTCAGCCCCATTCAACGATCATTGGGTTGTGGATGCCCCATCCCTGAAGCATTCAAGTCCAGGTCGGATGGGGCTCTGAGCAACCTGGTCTAGTGGTAGGTGTTCCTGCCCATGGCCTTAAGGTTCCTTCCAATCCAAACTATTCTATGATTCAATGATTCAATGATTCTATGACCTGTGGTGATTGTGAGTTCTGAGACCTCAGTGACTCTTGCAGGATGTCACCACACATGGGCTAAGGAAAGAGGGACATGTAGCATACTCTCTAGCTGGGGAAGGACAGAACCCTTTGCTGATGTCATGGTCAGTTGCTCCAAATACTTGACACTGTATTCAACTCCATATGCACTTACCCATTGAAAAAAAATTCCTAAGTTTTCACTTCTTATAGCCTTTGAAAGAACTTAGGGGAAGAAATTTGTTGCAAATTTCTGTTTTTCCTTCCTCCCACTCATTTGTTTTCCACATCATGGTCTACATTTCTGAAGAAAAGCCTAAAACTGCTCAACGAGTTAGTTCTTTTGGCTGATCTGTGTTCACCCAAAAGTGTTTCACCTCCACAAAGAGTTCAGTAGCCAAACTCCAGGTGTGAGATTTCTTTTGTAGTCCCAAGTATATAAAATACAGGTATTACAACACCTGCCTTTTACATACATACCTGTCTTTTCATTAGGCCTAGCTCTTAGTATTGTGTCTCTTTCAGAAACATCAACTTTAGATCTAAAAGACCTGCCTTACTATATCTAGGATGTTTATGTTGAAACCTGATAACACAAAGATTCTGCCTCTCAGCTTCTTCAACTCATCATTCCTTTTATTAATTAAATGAGGGCAATTTATATCAAACACACTAAGAGTAAATTGGAGACTCTTGGAAGAACTCCAACCAATTAGAGTGATAGTTAAAAATAAGTTCATATCTAAAAGAGAAAGAAACCTGAAAGACCACAGCAGACCAAAAATCACTGTGAGAACTTGAAAATAAAGCTGCAGGGAAAAATCAATTGCAGTGTGGCCAATATTAATCTCCCATCAATAAATACCATATCTTTCACTGCTTATGGTAATTGCCCCAGCAATTCCTCTTAAAGTGGTTCTTGAGTACTTAGAAGGCCTGTTGATACCATCTTATCAGGTCTCAAAGCAATGGTGTGAAAGCACAAATAGGAACCCTGGCCTGGGTTGAGAAAAACACATGTGGTCTTAAAATGTGCTGATTTGACAAAAGGTTGTTGTTTGTCACAGACATTAGTTTTTATCTGCTTAGTGGATAATTCTTCCAGAGGGGACTCTTCAGCATTGTTCTGACACTGCTGCTCAGGTTGACATTAGGCGGATTTTCCACTAAAAGTAAATATTGAAGTCAAATAGGTAGAAACTCCAATTCCTTCTTGAAATGGACATTTTTTGTACTTGTGAATGTTTCAGGATGGTGTGTGACTTTTCATGGGTTCCTACCTGAGGGATATTGCTTTCTGCAGCCTGAAAAATGGCAGGACTTCATTCTACCATGAAAATGCTGTCATAAAAATGGTTGCCATATCAAAAGGAGGTGGGCTTGGTGGCTTCTTTTCTTTTGTAAAGTTTTGAGTCAGAACTAATGTCCATGAAAGCTGATTGCTAACCTTAATTGGCTCTGGGGAAGTAGGCACAATGTCTCATTTTTTGTGTGCAAAATAGCATTCACAATCTCCATTTGTTACCAGGCCCATCAAGTTTCAGGGATTTTAAGAACTGCCCAGCTGAATCTCTCCTCATGCTTCTTTTGCAGCTAGGACCTATATATTTCACAAATTATATAGGCCAGATCTTGCAGAAAATGCCAAAGTGTACGCCAGTGTGGAGGGTGATGTTGGGGTCTGGAAAATTCTCATGTTTTCTCACGTTTGCATGACTGAGGAATCATTTTGTCTCCACATTTTGCCAATGGCTGGACGACCATAACTGTTTTTTTACTGTACAGATCACAAGATGCTTAAACTGCCCATACACTTTGTGGTAGGAGGGATTTGCCAAATATAAAAGTACTTCTAGGACTCTGTTCAAGTCTAACATAGAAAGTCAGGCAGCACATATATGCAGATAGGGATTTTCAGACAGTATCCTTCAACTGGATATATTGAGCATGATTTTGTGACTGTTACGCATATGCATGTTACTCCTTCTGAAGACAACACACAGTTTTGTGTCCTTGTGTTCACTCACCAGTAAGTGCTTATTATTTAGATTTCCTTAGGCTTAAATGATATTTTCTAGATTTTACAGAAATGTTCCAGAATTTATCCCTTCCAAGGTGGCATGTGCTGTTTGAAATTAAACTAAAAGACATCTCTTTGATGTTACTTTTCATTCTAAACTTAGCCATCGCATGCCAAAGCCCCACTTTTGATTGAACATGGCTTTCTTCATTTTTGTAAGTATTTTTTTTTAAAGTAAAGATCTCATTAAAAATTAAATTTTCATTCCCCTGTAATGTATCAGCAAGATTACAGAACCCTGATTTACTGTTAGGATCGGAAATTAACTTCAAAAGACAAGAAATGGAAAATTCTCCCATGGCATATTACAGCAGTAAGAGAGAGTGATATAATGATATCAGAAATGTATTTTTCTCTAAGATGAAGAAAACTGTATCAATTCACTTCACACCTACATATTTACTTGCACTCCAGGACTCTTTTCTACCCTAAGTAAACATCTGGGATAAGTCAAAAGCTGGTATTACTATTGTAAAAAATGCTGGCAGATAAGAAGTTTCACTTTTCTGGTGCATCCATTGCCAGACATTATGCAGTATAATATATTTTTAAGCTAAGTTAGGCAAAACATTGAGTGTTCTGGCTTGGATCCAGCTACGCATTTAAACCCACTCTTTACGACAAGTGAGAATGGTCCCACTGAACCTGGTTTTATGCAGTAAAGGAACTATGCATTGAATTGCCCAACTGGTCTGAGCCAGGACGCAGAAAATTTTGGGGATTCAGGCCATCCCACAGTCATCTCTATGGTTTCAGAGTATCTGCCTTAAGTAATTAAATTTTTTGACATGGCATCTCTGTTGTGGTATGTTATCCCTCCTTCATAAAATACTTCATTGAAGTTTCAACTGTGTCCTTAAGGCCTGATCCAGACCAGGATAGGAGGTGCTACATTTACAGCGGTTCTTGGAGCTGGCTGAAGTCATCCACATGGATTGAGGTATCGTGCTGGAAGAGCCCTATGCTTACTCTGAGTGTTTTTAGCTCTGTGGACGTTTTGAAGGGCTGACCTGCAAAAGAAAGCTCACGGTCCTGAGTGATTCATCACCAGAGAAAATTTTGTCACTTGCAGAAGGTGCTAGCACAGGGCTTAAAGCAAGGCATTTACGTAATGCTTTTTCCAAATGGAACAACTTCTGGCAATACCTACTTCACATGTGCCCAGAATTGACTCCAACCCAGTGTCAGGACCTCATTTCAGTATGCGAAGATAATTTAATACCTCAGAAAAGTACTTTCAAAGTCCCACACTGAACAGTACATGGTCAAGAAAGAAAACATTAAGTGGAAGTGCCCAAATCAGTGCTGCAGGGAGGTATGGCTGGGACAGGTAGGTTCCAGGCTTCACCTGAACAGGTCTTCAAAGGACAGAGCAAAGTCAGCTTTGTTTTGTTACCTTCAAAAATTCAGTCACCAAAGGAAAAGGAGGAGCCTCTCACAATTTATGTTGTTGTTCAGTGGTTAAAACCACTTGCCCGAGAAAAGCAAGACAAGTTTTGGGTTTGCCTCTGCCTGGGAGGTTCAAACCTACGTTTCCCAATTGCCATGGGAGTACCCCAACCACACAACTGCAGGTGACGCTGGGTGGAGAAAGCATTTCTGCATTCCTTGGTCAAGTTGTGGGACTGCAGGATAGATGAAGAGATTCCCACGACCCTATCTGAGGAGAAATTGATACTAGGCTTCTTCTTTTCTTTCAGGATGATGTCAGTTTATTTAGACAAAATATAAGATTTTGATTTGGGAAGGGGTGATTCTGGGAACGAGCCAGACAGGCATTTAATGAATAAAGTGTTTTCTCCTGGTGATTATAGCCTCTACAGCCTTCAAATTTCAGTCCATAGCTCTGTAGGGCAAAATACTAATGCAGCACAAAAAGTGGAAACTGAAACTTAAGACTTTCCTCTTTTTAATCCCTAGGACATGGACACATGTTCGTGTTAAAAGTCACCTTGGGGTACCATGGCTCTTTTGTTTCTTTCTCTATACTCATCCACATAGTTTGAAGGAGGAAATAAATGCCTTCTCCTCCCCATGCTCCAGCTCTCAGCCCTATCCAATAACTCAGAGTTTAGGATGGTTTCATGGGAAATGCAAACTCTGAAACCCTGGGGCTGAGGAGGGCCCAGGACCCACTGTCCCACTTCCCAGATGAGCACTTTGATCCTGAGGTTATTACAGGAGTGAAGGGCACTGGCACTACTGCCTCCTGCTCTGCCAGCTGCATTTAAAAGAAAAAAGCACCTATGCCTGCACTCTTGAAGGGTGTGATCTTGTGAGTGAGAAATGGGTGTGTTTCCAGCATACCTCCAGGATAAGGTCCCTCAGGGGACTTCGGTGCCACCTTGCCTTGCCGTGCTGGATCAGAGCACAGCTGCCCAAGGCAAGCCAGGAGGTACCTCCAGCATGAGGGGGTGTAAGGAAGGGTTTGGGGATTGTGATTTTTTTTTTTGAAGTTGAAGTTCCTTCGAGTCAGGTGTCATCAGCAATCATTGAAGTCCTTCAGGAAGGGCAGCTTCCATGGAGCGTATCCTCCTTAATGGCCACCACCAGCATGGTTTTGGTCCCATCTAATATCAGAACTCCTCTCCTGGATATACTCTTCTGTTCACAAACCATAGAGAGAAGCTACAGAGGCACCTTAATTCAGGACCTTGTCCACTTAAAATTACATCTGGCTGAAAGTAAATTATCTTTATGATCTGTTCCAACTAGAGCCATTATACATCCTTGGACTTAAGTATATGGGCTTAAGCATTAGACTTAAGTATGTTCTTAAGTGATGTGTGGCAGTACACCAGGGAGAGCTGCCTTTCAGTGACTGGTCATTATTTTTGAATCTTTTAATTTGTTACTCATTATGAAGAAAAAATAGTTCAGTAAAAATGGTTCCCTAAACAACAAAGGACATTGTGCTAAACAACATGGGACATTAATCTGGAAAACATGGCCATGTCTCCCCTGAGATCATATAGGATCCTTTTTGTTTCACCTAACCCAGTTCCCCAGTTTACAAGGAAGAAATAGCTTTCCTGTGACTGAAGATGTATTTAACATACTGTTTCTTTAAATTATCATTTGCAATCCCTCAAAGAGAGAGAAGCAAAGGAAACTGGGTGGGAATTAGTTGCTTCTCCACGTACATTGCACTAGTTACTGTGTGGGAGGATCATTATTTCTAATGATGATGGATGGTTCCTATATGAAAGGATTTTTTACCTCTGTTGTTCCCCAAGTTGGAGCAAGAAAGGGTTACTATTTTAATGAGGGAAGTTGAAATACAATTTATTGAGAGGGATGAAAAAGAGGAAGCATAAAAGCTGAATCAAAACAAATGGAATGCTTTACCTGTTCACTTTTATGGCGTTGCTGCTTTCATAACATGTAGACACACACACACACATACACACGCATGCACATTGTCGCTGAGCTTTGACTTCACCTCTTTTTTCCCTCATATCTTCAGAAGACAGTTTTCTCCAAAAAAATATTTTCAATGCGTATTTTTATTCAAAACACAAAGAGGGGAAAATGTGACTACAAAAGCTTATGCGCTGATAATTTGTTCCTCTTTTTTAATAGCCCCCGATATAGACTGTCTCTATTGCATAACGACAGAAACCTAACATCTTATTGTACTTACATTCCACTATTATTTGGGGCACTGAAGGTGCTACCCAAAACAATGGCAAAAAATGTGCTAAACGGGGACCCTCAGACAAACACAGAATAAATGCATCAGTTTATTCTAATCCGTACTCAGCTGATTAAACTGAGGAATTGTCATGAAGACGGATAGATAAATAGATTGATCATATCTTTTTTTTAATAATTGCAGCCTTCAAACTAAACATATTTTGACAGTAGAGTATATTAAAATCCATTAAAACAGCTGTTTTGCTGTAGGGAACATTACTTGTGGGTTGAATGCAGAGATATGTGTAGGTATTTATTCAGTAATCAATCATAGAAAGAAAAGACCTCGAATTTCAGTTGGAAGTTTTTATTTTTATCCTTTTCCTTACTACTGGTCTTTAAACCTGCTCTGAGGAAAGCTATACATGCCCGGCTGGTGCTCATCAAAAGCAAGCAATCACAGCTAAATCAGCATGCAAAATGCCACTCAACCTTGGGCCTTTATTAAAATTTGCTGGGACTCAATTTGAGATAGCGATCGTTCTTATTAAAAAGCAAAATGTAAGATAGTTTTTTTATATAAATCTCTGGATGGAATGGAATTGTTAATCAGCATAGGCTGATGTGATTTCTCTGTTGCAAATCCTGCCGAGGGCTCAGAAGTGGCACATTACCATAATTCCTAGGCTAGAGCTGGCAGCTTGAAAAAGACCTGCAAGAATCTTTAAAATGCTTAAGCAAAGCTGTAAGTCACAGCAAACAACACACACTGGGGATGGTTACCACTGGTTCATTGTGTTATATAACAAAGTTTCTTGTTTTGGTCTGCTTGCTCTTACCACAGTTTGCTGTTTTGTTGGGTAATTGGTTATGTTTTCTTGAGAAAAAGAGGAAAAACAAGAAAATCCTAAATCTAACCAAAGCTCTGTTATTTCCTCTAAAACGCAACCTATTTTTATATAACCCCCTCTGCTATGTTATGAATTTGATATGTGGCATCATTCAACTAACTACCCTGACTATGTATGTATGTATTTTAACCTTTAAAAAGCGTCAATTATTTCAGGATCAGTTTAGCACCTTTCTGTTTCCCCAGTCCTTTCCTGCTCTTATGCTGGTGTGTTTTAGCACCCAAATATTTCCAGGTCAGCAGTAAACAGATCCCCATGACCATATAAAAATATCATATTAGCTATTTGTTATCCCAGGCACAAAAAAAATTGAGGTACAATTATTGCTAATAAAGAATGTTAAGTAATGCAAATGACAATTATTTTGTATGAGGAAAATTATGCCAATCACTGCAGATAGGAAACTCCTCAGCTGAACTACACATGACTAGTCTGATTATATTTTATCTTTAATATTATTATAACATGCAAAGTCTACTGTAGTGGCTACATTAGACACTGTGCAACTGTCTGACAAAGAAGAACTGTTTCATTCCATCGGTAAATATAAACCACCAGGGATAGTGATGAGTAAAGCATGGTCCATACAAATTTCATAGTAGCTTGCTGGCAATACATTCTGAAGGCTACAGCATCACTAAGAAGTATTTTCATTGATTCAGATGCTTTTGGCTCAGGATCCTAGACAGGCGATTGGCTGCTTTCTTCTGGTCTTTAATCAGGAACGTAGAAGAGGAAAAGGAAACAAAAAGACTTTTAATGAGATACTTCTCCCTTGATATTGCCGATCCAAATCTTGTCCAGGGCAGTAACGGACAAAAATAATTTTTTACGATTTCAATTCTTTTAGTTGAGGGTCAGAGAAATAAAGATGTAACTCATGGTCTACCAAAGAAACATATCTCCTCCCAGGACTTTCTTGAGGTGCTCCATGTTAAGACACTGAAAACTCGTTACACAAAAGATGAGCTACTTGTTGACCTACAGAACAGCCTTTGCAAACTGATGCATATGGAAAGAGAAACTTGTTCTGATGTTGATCCTTCCTTACTTGCCTTGAAGATTGTGAGAACAAATCGGTCATAGATTGCTGCCTGATAGGCATGGGCAAATTTTAATTCCACCATGCAGGCACTCCCTTTGGAAGGCAAAGACCGGCTCAATTGCACATGGAGAGACAGAATTGCAACCTTGCAAAAATCAGAGACTTTGTTTCAAGAGCCAAACAAAATTGAACGTGTTCCCCCCCACACACATACATACACTATCATCAAATATTATCAATTTAATTGCTTGGCTCCTGCAGCTGTGAGCACAGTATATCAGTTTGACTGGAATGGAATATGTAATTCTGTAAGACACATTCAAAAATAAAATATTGCACTAAATTCTCAGCTAATGAGAATCGGCATAGTTCCACTAACCTCAGATAAGCTATTGAGCAAGTAGGAATTGTTCGAGTTCCTCTGACTTAGTTGGAATGCCATCACTCGACTCAGCAGTGAACATAAATTTACTGCAAGAACTTGTGTTTCTGTGCCTTTTTGGGGATCTGATATATCCAGAGCTTGGAATGAACTAGCACGATGTGATATAGCCCAGCAGATCTTCTCCGAACAACAGCAGCTCTGCTGTGTAGCTGTGCTGGTGAACTCACAGTCACGGGATGCTGTCAATGCTTAAAATCTGCAAGGTACAGGGGGGCCACTGGAAAAGTTAATGGAAGAGAAAGCTATTTAAAGTTGTTAAATACAAAGACATGATATCTGGCTCAGAAACTCTCTATCTGCAAATTTCTGGCATATTTGGGAAGAACCATCATGTGCCTGCACTTTTCTCGTATTCTTTGCGCATTTGCTTTGAACCTTTATTAAACCAGGATTCTAAGTTCAGATGACCTTTGTCCTAAATAAATATTGCTGATTTTAAGTTCCCAAAACACGGATTATGAACCAGAATTTTTTTTCTTTCTTGTCAGTGATTTTTTCTCCTCTTCTCCCAATCTGACATGTTTCCCCCTTTATTTTGGGAATATACATGTACACAGGAAAAGATAGTTAAGACAATAAATAGCAGATCATAAACTTCACATACTCATTTTTAGCTCTTCTAGGAAATTTCCCACTTCATACAATACTAGGAGCTCATAGAGGTAAAGTAATGACAAATTTATGAATTAAGTAGAACATTTGTCTTCTACGCTTTAGTCAAATTATTATCATTAAAGATGAAGTCTAAATTGTCTATAACTATGATATAGATATGCACACATATATAGATACATATATATTTATATGTATATATATTACTAGAAAAATTAATTCTATTACTTATCTCAGAGGAAGTAATTTGTGCCTGCACAAAGGAGGTGAAAATAATAACAGCTTTCCCTTGTTTTGCTGGGCTGTTATTGATTTACTTAGGTGCAAAACCCCCAGAATTGGGCTCTTTGCATTTAATTCTATGTGTTTCCCAACTATTATTGCCATGTGACCTATTTGAGTGAAAGTTTAGCATTCTTGGAGGGTTATGTAAATGTATACATTAGTGAATAAACAGATGGTTTTTAATGAAAAACATCTTCTCATGAACAGTGTCACACTGATTTGATTCTTCATTTATAATATCAGATCTTTGATGTAATGGAAAAATATGTAGAGCTGAATTTACGCAGTCCAAATTGAGTGAGCGTCCTCTAGAAAAGTAGGAACATTTACACTGCATCAACTAGTGGTAGGTGAACTAGCGCAGCTGAATTTTTTTTTTTGTTAGTGCTTGAGAACAAAAAGATGCAGATTCTGATCCAAGGGCCTTTGGCTGCCCAACAGATCTGTTTTCCAGGCACCAGAAATACCCCAACAGATCTAGGAAAACAGCCTCATTTTTCAATTTGAAACAACAATCAGATTGAAAGAGGCAGAAATTATCCCTCAGGAAAAAAATAAATAAAAGAAAGAAAACCAAAACACAGCCAAAAGAAAAACCTACAACCTAAAAACTTGAAGAGATATTTTGTTTATTTCCATTTACATCAAGTAAAAATGGAACAGGAGTTTAGATGCCTGTGCTGCCTTTATTTATTTTTTTGAATGACTGGATTTTTTAGAATCAGGTTACGCAGCTGGACTTCACATTGCATTTGCTGCGGCTGCTTCATCAGAAATGCTGGTAGTATTTGTCAGCCTGGAAGTGTCTTGAGGCTGCTTCTGAGAGATACAAGGAGGCAACTGATAAGGAGAGCATCAGAAGGGCAGTTAATTGCCTCCAGTCTCTCGGTGCCGGGGAATATTTAAAATCTATGGGATTAAAGGCAGATTAAAAACTGTGGAAGCAGGAGCCCAATAGCGCTGAAAGATCATAATCAGCAAGGGTAATGGCAGAGCAAAAATGAATGTGGCAAATAAAATGACAGATAGGAAATTCAGATCCGCTTCTAATGCTCGAAGTTCCATCTTGTAAGCACAATTCATCTACGTGTAAATCATTTTTTGGCTTCAAGCTTATCAGCCAATCGGTGAATTAAAAATGCTCTTTCCTTGGAGGATTAAAGAGGTTGATTGAAGTCAGTGTGAAAACTGGCTAATAAGTCTGGAAATGTCAGGAGGGTGCTTCATAGGAACTCAGTGTACTTTTTCTATCAGTGCTATGAAACAGGAAGTTTGAAAAGCTCTGTAGTTCTGTTACTTTGAGAAATGCTTTTGTGTTGGTATTTTTCCCCTTCTCTCCTGTGTGTCAGAGTGTCATGCAGAAATATTTTAATTTGCAAGATGAATGGTGATAGATGCAAATGTTGAAAAATGAGATTGGGAGAATTTGTAAAAATATACAGAGAACTAAGAGAAATTTCATTTCAGAAAGCACAGTGAATGCATATCACAGCCATGGGAAGTTCTGAGTTCCAGGCCATGAACTGCTTAGACATGTCCTACCTTGGAAAGGAGGTTTAAACTTTGCTCCTTTTCCATGCCTAAAAATCTAGCGTAGGTGGTGGGGTTAGGGATTGTATTAAGGCAGTATCTCTGCTAAACCTGAGCTACCAGGGCACCTCCAGACTCTGTACGTATAGAAAAATGCACTCCCATATGACATGAGGGCTTTCCATCAGCGCTGTAAAAAATGGGAAAAGCTCTTCAAAGCTTTATGCGCAAGGACTGTTCTGTTAGTGTTTCCACAGCCAATCCATCCTCTACAATGTCCACACCGGTAAGTGAAAATATATGCTCATGAGTATATTTAGAGAATTGGGCTACAGTAGTCTGAAGTGGTTCCTCATATTGGTTTGTGGACTAATACTGTTTTCTTGCTTCAGCCTCTAAACACAAAGGAGTTTAAAGCTGTCCTCAAATAAGAGAATTTTCTGGCAGGGGGTTGGAAACTGCTACCTGGGCATACCAGTTTCTTTCCTTCTGGGCTCACATCATAAAGAAGTCAAGAGGTGTGTTTGTGGGAGAACCAGCTGATTAATCCTATCTTTCATTACTATAGGCGCAATTAGCCCTTGGGGTTGTCAGACCCATGGAAAGCAGGGAATGAATAAGGATGCAGATGGGATAAGAAAGGAATTGATCATTCAAGTCTCAAGGACTGAGACTAAGAATTCTCCAGTTCACTCTCACCTCCTGCTCTGGCACATGTAAGCTGGTGTCTTGCATGCTAGCAATGTCCTTTCTCACCTACCCCATGAGCCAGAAACATCTGGCTGGCCCAGTCTATCAGTGAAGGGTTACTGGGAACCCCATGCTTTGGCAGCAGTTTTTGCTTGGGGTCCTATGTTATGCACCAGGTACATGACCCACTCCATGGTTACAGCAGGACCAGCTGCTCCCAGTACATCCTTTCTTTCTCCCTTATGTGATTCCAGAGAGTGTAGTTTCACACAGAATATAAAGGTGAAAAAAAAAAAAAAAGGTAAAAGGTAAATTGCTGGAGGGAAATCTTGCTTATTGTAGGGTTGCAAGGCCCAAAAAATGTAAAAAGCAACATGCGTGGATTCTTACCCACTTCTAATCTGTGATGTTATTCACTACATCCCATTCTGGACTTTAGAACACCAAATTGACAAGCCAACCCATGTTTTTGTGTAGAGTCTTGCTCATAACCACCACCAAAGAAACAGCAAAGGCACCCATAGATTCAAAAATGATATCTCACAGTTCTCTGCATCTCCCTGATTTCCGACTGTTTGATACAGGCACCTCTGGCCAGGAGAAGCAATGGAGAAACTGGATTCCTCTCCCTGCTGAGAGATGCAGTTCTGTTCTTTTTATCCCAATGACTGATTTTCATATGAAAGTCTGTAACTAGTGCAACTCTAACCCAGAGTTCATGTCGGCCAGCTGAGAGCCTAACCGCTAGACTGCCGAGCGGTGGTCTATGTGCGTCTGGGTTACAGGAGGTTTCTTTGATCTCCTTGTGGCCCCCAGAATGCATTTCTGTGCAGCTTCAAGAAGAAGAGGCGTCTGCACATCCTATCTCCCCAATCTCAACCTCATTTTACCCCCATTGGTTTGGGCCTTCTCTTGGGAGGTGGGAAATGTGGTTTGGATCCCTTCAGGCTGAAGAAAGCATTGAAACCAGATTTCTCACTTCATGGGCCAGCGATTTTGCTAAGTTTTCTCCTGATTAAAAAAAAAAAAAAGGAATAGGTGTGTACATCCTTGTCTTGGTCTGTGTTTTAAAAAAAGTGAGCAAAGCTCAGTTCTTAGTGCTTCCAGATGTCTCCCCTCAGGAGTGGGCTCGGCCCTCTGGGACCTAAGTGAAGGGAGATATTTTACTTTGCAGACCTGATTCATGTACTTTAGGATGGGTTAGGGTTTGGGCACACCCTTTGTGCTCAGCATTTCCAAATTGGCTTCCTTTCCATGGCTTCCGATACACCAAATGGAGTCTTGCTCCAGGGCTTCTCCCTGTTGTGGCAGACTTCCTCGTTTTAGCAGGACCAGAGAGGAGGTGTAAGGAAAGACTCCACTCTTTGAGATACCCAACACTCTCTATGCATTAGGCAGGGAGAGCACACTTTGGCTTAGGGGCCAGTCATCAAAAAAAATTAGAACATAAGTCCTTTGCTTGGATCTGGTGTTTAGTTTTTCAGTCTGGGAGAACACTGTTCTGTGCAGTTTTATCTGACTACTGGGGTTAGTATATATATGAATATAAAGTATATATATGAATGTAAAAACACTGCAGATATATATAACTCTTAAAACGGAGGGGAGAGCTTGGAAAGCTTTCCAAAATCTCATGGATGGAGACACTCATTCCTGGATCTTCACAAGTAGTGCCCTCAGTGTCCCTGGGCACATCTTCTTGCTGTAATTTGTATAAAGTCTCGAGTTTTATGTTCTTCAGCCAAATTGTGCTTTCTGTCCAAGCCTGTATTAACTCTTGGGTGTGAATTCTATCATGTATGACCTGTACAATGCCTGGCTTGACCATACAGGCATTTTGTATGACCTTGTGTTGACATCCGTCATCTCGGGCTTCTCTCTTGAACAGTCTTGGATCTGTCCTCCATAAGAAGACACAGGATTTGCTGATGCTGTGTTTCTTGGCAGTTCCTGTGTGGTGTGGATGTCCATGGGCTTTGAACAGGCAGAAGACCCTTGAAAAGACAGGTTTTCTTAAAATATTTTAGTAATTTCCATTCAAAGTTGGTCTGTAACAATATCATAGCTATGCAGACATGCAGACAGGCAAGATACTGTCTCTGTTCCCAGTACTGTGTCCAAACAGCTGTTAGACCAATACTAGCCCTTGGCTGCTCTGTGTCTGCTTCTCCATCTGCCAAAGTGGAAATGCCTACAAAGGCATCAAACTTTTGCTTTCTTCCCAGTCCTGGAATCCGTGGGCTGTACCATGCCACTGTTGTTGTTCATAGTTGACTTTAGCCATACATGTAGAATTTGACTGTGGCAGAAAGAGGGCTGTTGGGCAGAATGAATCTCATTGGAATGGTTGAAAGCTACAAGGAAAGAGAGATGCTGCTAGAGAGGTGGACTTCCTTCAGACACTCTCACACACTTAAGTACTTTCCCTTAAAAAGGATAATTTGTCTAGCACAACAGAGAGAGACAGCAAAGAGATGGGAGCCCTTCCCTAAATCTCCATGTATAAAGATAACATGGTGTTTCTGATACCAGTCTTCTCCAGCAGGACACCTGCCGAGTTTTTAATGTATTATCACAGAAATCACAGAAATCACAGAAAATTATGAGTTGGAAGGGACCCACAAGGATCATCTAGTCCAACTCACCATCTAATACCCATACAGCGACCGAGGGCACATCCCAGAGCATAGTAACAACCTAGATGCCTCACAACCTAGCAGGCCACTCCGAGCCGGAGGGGGCCCAGGGTCATCCAGCCCTCACCCCCCAGCTAGACCAGCTAGACCATGTCACTAAGCTCCTCGTCCAGTCTTCTCTTAAACACTTCCAGGGATGGCGACTCCACCACCTCCCTGGGCAGCCCATTCCAATATGCAATTACTCTCTCCGTGAAAAACCGCTTCCTAACGTTAAGATTAAACCTCCCCTGGCGTAGCTTGAGGCTGTGCCCTCTCGTTCTGGTGTCGTCAGCCTGGAAGAAGAGGTCTACACCCATCTGGCTGCAACCTCCCCGCAGGTAGTTGTAAACAGCAATGAGGTCCCCTCTGAGCCTCCTCTTCTCCAGACTGAACAGTCCCAGTTCCCGTAGTCGCTCCTCATAGGGCCTGCCCTCCAGTCCCTTCACCATCCTCGTTGCCCTTCTCTGCACCCTCTCAAGCAGCTCAACATCCCTTTTAAACTGGGGAGCCCAGAACTGCACACAGTACTCAAGATGAGGTCTGACCAGCGCTGTGTACAAGGGGAGGACAACCTCCCTGGACCGACTGACCACACTGTTCTTGATGCAGGCCAGGATGCCATTGGCCTTCTTAGCCACCTGGGCACACTGCTGGCTCATATTGAGTTTCCTATCAATCAGTACACCTAAGTCTCTCTCCACTTCACTAGTCTCGAGCCATTCCTCCCCCAGCCGGTAGCGGTGCATGGGGTTGTTATGGCCGAAGTGAAGAACCCGGCACTTAGTTCCCATGAAGGAGACCAAAACAGAAATACTAAAACTGACAAAGTGGAGGTAAGTAGCTTATGCTTGATGTGACAGAACAAGAGTAAGGATGTACAGAGCAGGGCTTTGTGACCAAAACAACATACACACAAAAATATCTTTGCAGCTGGTTTTGGGGATGAGGACTGGTGTGGAAATGCATGGTTGGGAAAGCTTTTTCTATTTTTGGTTTGCATTATGGATCTCAGTTCATGAGAGTTATGGTCAAAGTGACCAAGGCAAACTTCACTAGACAAAAAATAGTCCTTAACAACAGTGTCTTGTAGTCTTTAGAGAGAGTGAAAATAAAAGTTGTTAACTATGAATGACATTGGGGTAAATTTCCCCAATTCACCACTGGCTGCAAGTGCGCACATATAGCAAACATCTATAACTTAAACTAGAGGTAGCTTGATTTATACCATGAGAAGTAACCTTAAGGTACCTCAGGGTTACCTCAGAGTACCTGTGTCCTTAAAATAAGCTAATATCCAAAAGGTATAAATAATAATAATAATAATTGTAATAATAATAATAATAATAATAATAATTGCAACTCCTGAGATGCAGCTGGACTTACGGGTCAGGAATCATCCTTAATAATAGTGTGCATTCACAAAACTATTATCTGATAACAGTGATTTTCCATACATTTATTAAGGTAGGTGATCACAAACCCCAGAAATCAGAGGTTTTTAAGCCCACCTGACAAACAAGAACTCCTCATTCTTTATCTTTGCAATCACAACTCCACAAACAGCTCTCTGACTGTGGCTTTTCAAAGGGGAACACTAACCTCTGGAAAACTAGAAGGACTTCTGTTGGATTGAAGGTTAGGCTATTTTTGTCCCAACTAGGATATGCTCAGAGAGCTGAAATCCACCTGCAGTGCCATGAGATTGTGTTGAGGATAGAATTTGGACAATAACTTGTATTTTCTGTTCTGCTGCCTGAGAACTTCCTGGGGTTTGGTAGGCAGGTTGGCCAAACGTTTCACAGGTTGCTTAGTAAATGTAGATGATAAATGTTTCAGTAAAAAATGCTCAGTGCCACAGCCCTCAGATTCATCTGATTAACTATTGCTGGCTTTTCTTTAAACATGGGGCTGCTACTACATTTATGTTTTATATTTTTTTCTCATAACCCGTGCAATATGGGCAACCTGGAACAAAGATAGGAACAAAGCATTGAGGAAAGTGCTGTGGCAGGTGATTTCTACACAGCTCCCTGTTGTTTAGCTTTGTACCCCCTTCCCTCCATCCTTTTCCTTTATACTTTCCTCCTTACCATGGGGAGATGCTCTTCTTCTGGGCTCTGGGTTTTTCTCAGCCTCCATTCATCTCCCTGAAGAGAATGAACGCCAGTGGGGCTGACTACAGCAGCAAAACCCATAAAGAGATTCCCCTTCTCCTCCTCTTGTGAGGGCTTTCCTTGCTCAGACTGTCCCAGGGGGTTTGAATGCCTTCTGCCACCTCACTCCTGAGACATTGAGACCTTGAAATTTGAAAGAACAGTGGTGTAGTCTGGAGAAAAATGGACCCGTGTTCTAACCCATGCAGCTTGTGATACGCACATTGTCGGGTGATAACAAAGGATTTACATAGGATTTACATTTTTCTTAGGGGACGTTCAGTGGAAAGAGAGCAATCAGTAGCAAAGACAGATGAATCCATTTGGCGGCAAAAGCTGCCTCTTTCACACAAATAACAGGCTTTTTCTTAATCTACAATTTGTCACTGTTTATTCGGCAGTGCACGCCTTTTAATTACCCTGTGGCATCCTGGGTTTGTGCTTCCTGCGAAGCAAGGGAGAAGTTTAGGGGAGTTAGAGGGCATTTTTACTTCTGAAATAAGCCTAGAAACCTTAATTACCTTTCCCAGAGTTCAATCAGTTTTTTGGGGAGAGAATATAGGTGGAATGTGACTTTGCTCAGACAGGTGCCAAAGTGGATTTGTGGTTTTTTATTGGTCTTCTCAGCTCCAGTTTAGGTCCTCACATGAAAACTATGAAAATCTGTCCAGTTGCCTGCTGCTCCAGGAAAGTGTAGAGGACAAGAGAGGAACTTCAAGCCCAGAACTACCCATCAACTTTTAAACAATCCTTGATCTAACACCATGTTTGTTCCCAGTTTGTTCTTTGGAGATTGGGACACTTTTCTCCTGTCTTCTATTTCCTGCTTCAAATATTATTTCTGCTCCAGTTATATATAGTCTCCATTATGTACTACAGAGCACTGGTCCAACTTATATCTGTGTTTGGGAGTAGTGATCCCTGCGTGGGAGTTGTGGATGAATTATATGAAATCTCCATAGTTTTTCCGGAGCAGTGGATCCCTGCTGACCACAGCCAGTGGATCTAATGCTATGTAGCTCTGGATGTCTATGTCTGTCTCAGAGTCATATCAACATAAGGCACTCGTCCTTCAAAAAGTCTCTACTCAAGTAATGAAATCGTTTTAAGAACTATGGCTCCTTTATTTTAATGATCACTGCTTGGTTTAGGCCATTCCCTGCTGCCCTGCCATCTGGATTACAAAATTCCATTTTGGGGTATCTCTGGGATACAGCAAATATTCATTATTCATAAAAAACCTGAGTTGTGCATCCATATGGAAGCTAATATTTATTCTAAGCAAGCAAACATTTTCAGCATGGTTCTGGTTGGGTGGTCAAGCATTCAGAAAGCAAGAAATGCAATATTAAGTTTGGGAAGTCATATACTCCATGGAATCACAGAATGGTTTGTCTTGGAAGGAATCTTAGAGATGATCTAACAACCTGTTGTGGGCAGGAACGCCTTGTACTAGACCAGGCTGCTCAAAGCCCCATCCGGCTGGACCTTTGACCCATAAATACACTTGCAAGCGTCTTATATGACTATGGATTCTTTGCTCTAGACTGCAATACTAACTAAAATATAAATGGGATAATTTCATTTTATGCAGGGATGTTTTCACACTTGATTGGTTCTTGAGTTTCAATCAGGTTTATGTAGGAAGGTAAGTTTGGAGAAATGTTACTCTTTTTGTTGTTTTGGTTTTTTTGGTTGGCTGGGTTTTTTTTCTTTTGGTTTTGTTCCTACAGATGCATCTATAGAAAATTAGACAGACTTTTTTCCACCTTATTCTGAATTAGTACAATTTCAGAGAATGTAGTATATTTCAGAGTAATGAGAGATGAAAATTCCCTTCCAAGCAGAACATAATTTTACAATAAAAATATCCATTCAACATATATGCAAAAAGGGAACTTAGCTGCAAACTTAGTAGTAACCCCAGTAGCTGTCAATGTCTGCAGTGGGATTCAGATCCTCCTCCTATTGAATGCCCTGGTGAGAATCTACATCAGTCTCTTATCATTCTCTCATGGCAGTGATTAATTGTCTACAAAAACCCTGAAATATCATTAGCTTTGTCAAGAGTTCTCTGTGGCTGAAAATTGTGTGTAGAATTGGTGGTGTTTCAGGGACAACAAAGGCATTTTTTCCCATGAAAAAAAAAAAAAAATCAAGCCCAGATTTCACCAGGATATTTGTCTCATACAGGAACACTAACACTCAGATTTTGGTATGTTTCCAGGTTTGCCAGAACATCTTCTGTATGACCACATTTGCCACTGAAATTTGAAGGCATATAGAGGATGAGAAGGGGATTTTCAGGAACAGAAGGGAGGAGCTTACAATCAAGTAAGCTGAATATGCGCTCAGAGAGAGGAACTGAACTCTGTCCCTTTTGGTATTGCTAAAGTCCTTGGAGAGATTAAAAAATTCTGGGAGTCATATTTTTTAATCCCTCTAGGAGCCCTATTTAGTACTCTTTGGTTTGCTTTGCAAATGTGCTGAGCCATTACTGTGGCAGAGTTGATGGGATACATCAACTGGAATGACATCAGTCATTCCAACATTGGTCTGGAATACAGAAAACCTAGAATGCTAAGGTCTCAAGAAAGCCGCTCCTTAGGGATATAAAATGAAGCACCTAAAATCAGTGGACATCCTTTACAATCTAGTTTGACTTCAGTTTGTCATTCTCAATTTCACAGGAGAAAGAGTAGCACTCTTATTTTTTTGACCCAGTTAGATAAAATGGAAAGAGCTTTAAGTTTTCTTGCCTGAGCATGTAATCACAGAATCACAGAATCACAGAATATTATGAGTTGGAAGGGACCCACAAGGATCATCTAGTCCAACTCACCACCTAACACCCGTACAGAGACCGAGAGCACATCCCAGAGCACAACACCAACCTCGATCCCTCACAGTCTAGCAGGCCACTCCGAGCCGGAAGGGGCCCAGGGTCATCCAGCCCTACACCCCCCGGCTAGACCATGTCACTAAGCTCCTCGTCCAGCCTTCTCTTAAACACCTCCAGGGATGGCGACTCCACCACCTCCCTGGGCAGCCCATTCCAATATGCAATTACTCTCTCTGTGAAAAACCGCTTCCTAACGTTAAGATTAAACCTCCCCTGGCGTAGCTTGAGGCCGTGCCCTCTCGTTCTGGTGTCGTCAGCCTGGAAGAAGAGGTCTACACCCATCTGGCTGCAACCTCCCCGCAGGTAGTTGTAAACAGCAATGAGGTCACCTCTGAGCCTCCTCTTCTCCAGGCTGAACAATCCCAGTTCCTGTAGTCGCTCCTCATAGGGCCTGCTCTCCAGTCCCTTCACCATCCTCGTTGCCCTTCTCTGGACCCTCTCAAGCAGCTCCACATCCCTCTTGAACTGGGGAGCCCAGAACTGCACACAGTACTCAAGATGAGGTCTGACCAGCGCTGTGTACAGGGGAAGGACAACCTCCCTGGACCGACTGACCACACTGTTCCTGATGCAGGCCAGGATGCCATTGGCCTTCTTAGCCACCTGGGCACACTGCTGGCTCATATTGAGTTTCCTATCGATCAGTACACCTAAGTCTCTCTCCACTTCGCTAGTCTCGAGCCACTCCTCCCCCAGCCGATAGCGGTGCATGGGGTTGTTATGGCCGAGGTGAAGAACCCGGCACTTAGTCTTGTTAAACCTCATACTGTTGGAGCCTGCCCATCTCTCCAGCCTGTCAAGGTCCCTCTGGAGGGCCTTCCTACCCTCCGGCAGTTCAACATTTGCCCCCAGCTTAGTATCATCTGCAAACTTGCTGATAATGGATTGAATTCCCTCGTCCATGTCGTCAATAAAGATGTTGAACAGTACTGGGCCCAACACTGACCCCTGTGGGACTCCGCTGGTGACTGGCCGCCAGTCCGATGTTGCACCATTCACCACCACCCTCTGAGCTCGCCCTTCCAACCAGTGTGTAACCCAGCATAAAACGTTCCTTTCCAGCCCGTGTTTTACAAGTTTCTCCCGAAGCTTATTGTGGGAAACCGTGTCAAAGGCTTTGCTAAGGTCCAAGTACACAACATGTAATATCTAGCACAATTTCACTATGAACTTTTCTACTACCTCTAGGTGGTAGTGGAATGAAGATCTAATTATTGCTACTATTGCTACTACTTTTATTACTCTGTTTTTATTTAAAATATTATTATTACTACACATTACGTTTTATAAATGTAATATGATCTGTACTAATAATACCATGATTACTGCTATGAATGATGGTGATTGTGGCTTTTCAGGTCAACTTGTGTACATTATCCTGTGCACAACCCCTGCTGGTCTCAGCTGGGAAGTAAGGGACAGGAGCAAATTATCTTTCCTTGAAGATGGAGAGGGTAATCTCTTGGTCACAATCAGGGCCAGCTGGCAGAGCATGGCGAGCAATTTTTGTTCTTTTTATTAATGATTCTGTTTTTTTTTTTTTGGTTCTCCTCTATTTCCTGATATTTTTGAATAACGGAAATAAAAGAAACCCTAGAGGTAGGTGAGGACTGGATGTTACATGAACCAGGCATGTGTTCTTGTCACAAAAAAGGTGGAAGACATCCTGGGCTACACTAGGTAAAGTATTGTGAGCAGATCAAGGGAGGTAGTTGTTCTCCTCTGCTCATCACTGGTGAGGTCACAATTCAGTTCTGGGCTACCCAGCACAAGAGAGACATGGACATACTGGAGAGAGTCCAATGAAGTACCACAAAAAAGTTGAGACTTGAAAAGATCATATATGATGGAAGTCTAAGAGAGAGCTGGGTCTGTTCAGCCCAGAGAAGAAAGGAATTGGGGGAATCTAACCAATTTACCTGAAATACCTGTATATAAATATGCGAAAGGAAGGTGCAAAGAGGGTGGAAGTAGGCTCTGTTCAGTGGTGCCCAGTGACAGGACCAGAGTCAATGGGCACAAACTGGAACACAGGAGGTTCCCTCCAAACATCAGGAAATACTTTTTCACTGTGAGGGTGACAGAGCACTGGCACAGGTCACCCAGATAGGTTGTGGAGCCTCCGTCCATTGAGATGTTCAAAACCAATATGGATTTGGTCTTGGGCAACCGTCTAGGCAGCCCTGCTAGAACAGAATATTGGACCAGATGACCTTCAGAGGTCCCTTCCAACCTCAATCTTCTTGTGATTCCTTGATTTTGTAATTCTGTGTTCAAACATAGCTTTAAAGCCCTCCCTGGTCCTCACACTAGGGACCTTTGTCCTTTTGTGTTGGGCTCCAAAGAGAGTTGAGGTCAAGCCAGGACATCTCACACGTGTGTGTGGAGGAAAGCTGCTCTGCAGCTGCTCTTGCTCTGGCTTTGGGGATCTAAGGAAAAGCTGTGGCACTGGGCAGGGCAATTGCTGGTCCTTTGTGAATCACTGAGTAGTGCCTGGGGGCAGAAGAGGGACCTAACGGTGGCACCTGAAGCTTCCTCTGGCACATCCTTAAACCTGCACCTGGATAAGATGGACCTGGAAATTATGGTCCGTTTCAAAAATTATTATTACTTTTTGTTCCTAGGTGAAATATGCTGTGAAATGCTGCCAGTACATTCCTTGAACACTTCAGGTCAAATCTCCTGGTGCACTTTATTCAGGAGAGTCTTTTTTTGAAGTAGCCAAAAGCTCAATGTGAATTAAGAGTAAAATATGTCTGTTCCACCAGTGGTTGCTCAGCTACTGACATTTTTTTGTGTAGGAAGTGGGAAACAGCTTTTATATTACTTTTTTAACTTGGAGATCATCTATGTTGTTGGGTGTGAAGAGGAGTGAATGTATTCAACTCCCCCTGTTTAAAAAGTCTTTTTTCATGTGAATATGCAGTCACAGAGAACCCACAGAAAAAGTGCTAACCAGCACCCTCGGGAATTAGTCCATTTGCTTTCCACATTGAGTAATATTTAATTTTTCATTTGAGATTGGAACAGATCCAGGGGGAGGAATTAAAGGCAGCATGCTCCCATAGCACTCGCCAGGGAGGTGAGTAGGATATTTGGTGAGGAGGCAGCTGAATCAGGAAGAAAGTTGATTTGAGCAGATGTTTCCCAACCAGCTGCTGAGTGGTCTAGCCTCTGGGCTGGAGGGTATCCGAGGGCAGCGGGATCTGGAAGGCTCTGGAGCCCTTCCACCTGGCAGGCAATAATTCAGAGCTCACACAAAGAGCCAGGGTGAATCACTAGTCTGCTGATTAGGCTGCTCTCCTGGGAGGGAGGCACCTGGATCCCAGATTCAGGTTAGGGCTGCAAAGTGGAACATCGTCAACTGGGAGGGATTGGAAGTACTTAGTGCCGCCTGGTTAGGAGGCTCTTCATGCGTGGGAGGCAGGGCTTTGATTGGACTTAGAGAGGGGAGAGAGTTTAATGTAGGGCTTTTAAAACCTAAAGGAAAGGTCTTATAACTGTCTTATTATTATGGGAAGACTCTTCAGCCATTGGATACTGAGATGGACTTTATTTTCTAAAAAGTGATGTGTTGTGATCCATTCTGCAGAGAACAGAACAAAACAGGGGCTTCTAGTCCTCCTTTCTGTGGGACTTTTTTTATTCCCTCCCTCCCTCCCTCCCATCCCCCATTGCATTAGGGCATTTTACCTGCAGAACAGATAATTATTCACACTCCCCTGATTGGCAATATCATACCAGGCCCTGGAAAGTGCTGAGAACATGCTTGTATGTGGACCTGGGGATCAATATCTCTGGGAATAGTCTGGTGGAGTCAGGGATAGCCACAGCTATGAAAAGAGAATGAGGAATTTTCATTTTTAGGAAAGTCACCATAAATTTCTTTTAAATGGATATACTAGTAGTAAGCAAATTTATAGTTTTCATCTTCATTTAAAGTTGAAGCTCTGGTAGATTCAATTCAAACCCAAAAAGTTACTCTGAATTGAATCTTCCGTAAAAGAGATAAGAAAAATGGCCATTTTTTTTTTGTGTGTCAATCTTACAAATTGTGTAAAGGAGTGTGTCCCTGCCTTTACCAGAAGATACCTGAAAGATCCTATCTGGTGTACTTCTGTCAGCTTGGCATCTTTGCAGTAGTCCGTGGTTGCACAAAACTGGCCAATTTTCCCATATATAGCCTTGCTAAATTACCCTTTCTGGTTTGGTTTTATTACCCCCTTGGAGCAATGATCTCACCCTTCACTGTTGTGTTGCTCTTTGGGAGTGGCAGGGGTGGAGTGGGGTGGGATGAGCAAAGCCCTGAGCTTTTTCCAGAGTTCCCTGCATATGCAGAACATTTCATTGTCTTCTTTAACACGCCCTCACCTTTCACACAGACTGGAATTTGACACACCAGGTTAGAGAAAGAAAATGAGGGGGGGGGGAAGAAAAAAAAGCACAACACAGGAAAAAACCCAGCAAACAAGATCTTATCGTGCAAAATATTCATCCACCTTCCTGATAATAAAAAAGCCTCAGGTTAGGAAAATAAAAAAAATAACTCTAATGAACACTCAAAATTAACATGCAAATACATCCATGGTTCCTGGCACAGATGGAAAGATGAAACATAACCCTCTTCCAAAGAAGCAGTTTTTACACTTCTTGCAAAAGGGAAGTTTTAACATAATTGTTGATGTTTTTGCATTGTCTTGAGAAGGTTTCCTTCTCTGTTGAGGAAAGCTCTGGATACTTTTTCTTCCCTCACCCCACCCCATACCCCACATTCATTTCACCAGGTGCCGTGACGAAACCCTCTAGATCAAGGCAGGTTTCATCAACAAGGCTTCATGCCATGCCACCCATAATTCATCCCAGCCTGCTGTGGGTTTCTCCCAGCAAGCAGCACCTCTTGCAAAACCAGCCCCTGTCTCATACACCTTCCAAACTCGTGTTTCTGAGCACCAGCAATAGAAGAACATGAATCACTAACAGAGCGTACAGACCTTCGCTCCACTCCGGCCAGTATGTGTCATTGCCTTAATGTTAATTATACACCATAATATGTGCATTTAATTTCCGTGGTGTTTCAATTAAATTAATCAGGCAATTAAAATTAATTAAAATTACAGAAATCACCTGCAGAAGTGCTTGAAATGTGGGGGAGGGGAAGGGAGGGGCTGGTAGGGAGCTGGGAACGTAGATGGCTGTGTTTTCACAGACCTTCCTTCCCTTGATTAATTTTGGGGATAGACTTTTTTAGAGCAGGTTATTTAAGGATTTAGAGACTGTTCCAAAGCCCATTGAAGCCAATGGAAATCTTTCAGTTGGCAGTGATAGGCTTGGGACCAGGCCACTAGCCCTGAGTGTTCAGGATGGAGATTCAAGGGGTAGATGATGAAAGACTTGATGCTGAGCAGAAATTCCTCAACACTTCTGAAGAACAAGGCCAAAGGCCCTGAAGTACCAAATCAGGGTCAGATTTTGAAAGGCAGGTTAAAGACAAAGATGATGTCTGTGGGAGTTAGGCACGTCATTACATCCAAGGATCTGGGCAGGAGAGGTATTCTGAGAACTTAAACATGTTTGAAGTGTCAAAGGACTTTTAAAACATGGCTACCTCCAGCTCTCAGTTCTGCAGTCAGTGAGAGGGGATCCTAATTTCACAAAGGTGATTCATGACTCCGGAATTCTTGGGCAAATTACTTAGGCTCTCTAGCAGTTCTCTTCCATCAGGCAGGAATTAGTACAATCATTTGCTTCACAGAGGGATTGTACCTTGCTCTGCGGAAGAGTTTGAATATTTGGTTTTCATTGACAACTGTCGTTGACAGTTCTCTTGTTGCTTATACCTTTTATACCAAGGAAATACAGCCACGATTGCCTTTTAACCAACCTGTATTTTTTACCCCAGCGTGGAAGGGTCGACACTTTTAGTTTTGAACAGTTACTTCCTCCACAACATCCTACCAGTCAAGCCCAGCCCAGCTAGCTCCTGTGTGTGGGAGAAAGGTTAGTTCCTTCCACGCTTTCCTAGAAAGACTTTGCCTGGCACACTCCTGTCTTAGAGGGTGAGTCATCCATTTTTTGCTCCCATTCTTTGACCCACACTTGGGGATATTTATACCTCAGTCACCGAAGCTCATGCAGGTATCCCCAAGCTGCCTTTAAATTGGTTTGTCAGAGTACCATCATTAGGATTGCTGCAGTTTCAGGGAACAATGTGTGGGCTGGAAAACCAGGGATGAAGCAAAGTAAATGCTCATAATTATGATGAGTTACTCTGCGTTGCACAGGCTATTGGATCCTGAGCGCGCTGTTTAAAGACACAACAGCTTTTTTGCACATTAGAATTTCACTCACACTGCCAGATAATCCCTCACAGTTCCACAGGCAATTACCCATGTTTCTTGGTGTCCAAGAGGGAGTAAAACCTTATCACCTCAGCCCCGATGGTGCCCACTTTTGCTCCTTGCTCATGAGACGTCTTTTTCTCTCCAGTTGTTTAGATGATTAACATAATTAAGTTATGCACACAGCAAATGTTTAAAGCTTCAGTTAGTCTGAAGTTTACTACCAGTTTCAGATCTGACAGATTTAAGCACGCCAAAACTCGTTATTATTTTTCCAACCATATCAGTTGATATTTTCTCTTTCTGTAAATAATACATCTTTTACACTCTCGGATGATCAGGTCACAATATTCTTATTATTATCCACCTCTTTAGCATAGGTTTTCTGCTACACTTGCTCTTTCAGAATTCAACAAAATGTTCACTGATGTATTTTCCCATATTTTCAGTTTTTTGATCTATATCATTAATTTGTGCCTTGTATCTATCATTCTCCATTCCCTTAAAAAAAATTATAAAATGAGAAGCAACAGAAACAGGAATGAAAATGCAGAAAGAAAAGGAAAAAAACCCACCCAAGAATAGAAAAATTTGATTTTCGAAATTAGAAATTTTAAGAGGATGATAGTATTTTGCTGCCAAACAGCCAAGAATTTTAATTTCAAATCTGATGAACACCCATTCTTCTCTCCAAAATTCTCTAAGTAGTGAAACACTAGTCTACCACTTTGCTAATCCTCCTCCATCTGAACCCTTTGACACAACTTCTTGTGTGGCCTTTGGCATGTCACTTCACCTCAGTTTCCTCATCTATAAAATGGCTGTTAATCCCTATATAGTATCACCTACGCAAATTTCCAAGACTTATGCTTGAACAGGGCTTTGAAGATAAGTGGGTAAAGTTTCAAAAGAACCTAAGAGATTTAGCAGTGAAAGTTTCATTAGCCTTCTATCAGATTTGTACCCTTATATCTCTGAGAGAGCCTTTTGAAAGTCTGCAGAATTGCAAGACTACTCATCACAGTCATACTCCTTTTCTCCTCAAGGAAATGGATTGCTCCAGGCTAGTTTTGGCAGAAGAGCTTGTTCCTCAAAAGAGGCAAGGTGAGTCTTGGGGCTCTCCAGCTTCTTCCCCAGCTTAAGATATGAAACCTTGGATGCATCTCCAACCATTTCAGGCAAAGTGGTATCTCTTGCTACTTGTATTGGTAGATTTACTTGGCTTATTTTGGCTGAAAGAAGAGAGGGAAGGTGCATATCTCTGGATTTGAGCTGGATTTGAGATGGTAACTTTCAGCTGGAAGGCAGCGGTGAGCTCCTTTGTATCAATAATGTGGATGATGTGTAGTTGCCTCCTCAGTCAGCACAACTGCTCCTTGAAGAGAGAATAATGCTTTCGTTGTATGTGCATCTTGATGGAGAGGCCTGTAAAGGCCCCCTGTCAATCTTGGATATGCTGGTTGATTCAAGAAGAATTATGAGGTTTCTCTAATTGCGAGAGGATAATCTTACTCTTCTATAAATCAAAGAAACAGAAGGAAAAAGTCAAAATTGCCCTAGAGACACACTGAAAAAGTTTTGAATATTGGACTCTTTAGTTTCCTTTTTTATTTTCCACTTCAGGTTCCACTTTCTAGTCTTTCTCAGATACTACAAAAAGGGAAAGAAAAATAAACTGTTCAACCAAAACAGGCTGAATAGATACGAGTAGCTTGGTGGCTTATTCAACTTCAGTGGCTAAACCACTATTCTGAGAAAAACGGGAAATAATATTGCTTTTCTTATCAAAATGAATGTGGAAGCAATCTTGTGAAGAAAGAAACATTTTATTCCACCATAAATGAAGTATTTAATTTTCATTTTTATTTCATTGACATACTTAACGCATGTGAATTTGAAAATGAAACAAGATTTGGAAATGGGAACCTGGAAGGTTTTGTTCTCTAAATTTTGAGGCGTGTTGACTTTTTTATTCCCAAAACTGCTATATTTAAATTTGATCAACTAGACATTGCATTTTTTTCTAAAATAAACCTGTCTGCAAAAAACCCCAGCCAACCATACCGAGTTTGGAAAATGTGTCCTTAAGAAAAAACATAATATAATAATATTAAAAAAGAGGTAATTTCTGGGACTGAAAGCACAATGCTCTGAATAGCCTAATGCAACTTTGAAGTAGCCATTACTTTTTTGAGGGGGAATGTGGTGAAGTGGACCAGCAATTCACAATAAACACTTCCAATCCGAATTACAGATTACTAAACACAAAGTACCTGTGTTAATACCTTGTTCCTAAAATTTAATACTTTCCAGTTTAATGCATTCAGTCCTTAACACTGTGTTTTACTTCAATTTCCCAAGGATGAAACAAGCACAGAACCAGGTCACAGTGAAATTTTGTGGCCAAGTAAGCAACCGAACCTACAAAACTCAAGTCTCAAAACATCATCATGCCATAGGTTTCCCATTTTCTCTTTAGTTGTACAAAATACAATAGACGTCAAAAGATCAAGAAACATCTCTGAAATATTTGTTTGGGAAAGTCCAAGCAAACAAAAGGATCCCTTGGGGGATTTTTATTTACAATTTAAAAATTTCTACATTTGAGTGCATTGGCCTAAAAGCTGTGTTTCTGCAGGGACATGGATAGAGTCCATGCCGGCTGCCAACAGCAATTGAGAAAGACAGGGGACACAAAAAACCTCAGGAGAATTTACCTTGTGATGGAAGGTTCTTGGTATGCAGCAGTTTCATTTCACCTCTGGAATTGCATGTTGCATGCTAATTAGAGTTGTTGGTTGTTAATTGTTAAAACATGTTGCATCAAAGCTGAAGCATTTTGTAGAGAAGTGTCTTATTTTGTTGACACTTCTCTACCAGAAATTTTTGAGGTTCAGGGCTCTGGTCAGAGAGAATGTTCCTGAAGAAGCGAAGTCTCAGGTTTCTTTTACCTGGACAATATGAAAGCTTCATTAAAATGCTAGTGTCATTTAATTTGCAAAAACATATTTGAAAAGCTTTTAATTTTCCTCTTTTTTTCACTTGTCTCCAGTGTGGAGAGAAAACAAATTTCAAACTGCAGAATCTGTGGAAAAACGGAATTGCTGTCCTGCAGACTATTCCTGTAGGAAAGTCAACAAACCTGTCATGCTAAATCCCATGGAAGCACAGCAATTCATTCATGCAGCTTTACTAAGTGTCCAAAGTGCTTCATGCACTGCTAATAATCATGGGCACATCTTGGTGGTCATATTGAATTCAATGGCAATTTTCCCAAAGATTTTATCTGGAACAGAATTCATCCCTCTATGCTTTAATTGTATAACTCAATTTCTGTTACTGCTTAAGACTCCTCAGTCAGTGCCAGCATGTGAAATTCTGATGAAGTTTTTAGGTTAGTGGCTGTTGCTAACTGTTCTTAATTATTTGATAGTCATCTGAAGCCTGAATTTCATAGATGCACAGCTCTTCTTATTCATATTCTAATCACGGGTAATTTGGATACTTTGTCCATCTGTAAATCAGACCCTTAAAGGACAATCCCAATCCCATTGTCTCTAATGGATGCAGGTCCATACTTCAAGGCTAACTGGCTTTTTTTTCCCTCCAATTAACAAATGAGGTACAGCTGGTTAAAAACCATCCACATTTTCATTATGGGGGAAATTAAATTTTTTTATTTTTTTTTTTCTGGGGGATCTCAAATGTAGGAAAAATGAGAGAATTGTTCATAAATTTAAATATCCTTATGGAGTAACATTGAGAACAGCCTTGACACCACTGTATAAAGGGGAACTGTGTGGACACCAGAAATCCTTGATGCTCCCCACTGCCAGGAGACACACACCTGGTATATCTACCCTTAAAATTTTCACAGTTGCTCAGCCTGTGCACCAAATGCTTGATTTAAGGTAGTCTGTACATTCATGGTCAGGGGAATGACTAAATGAGATACTTTGGCATCATGAGTTTTGCCAAACCTTTCTCAGGTTTGCCAGGTCAAATGATAGGATTTTTTCTGGCTGGGAACAGAGAGTAACCTTGGTTTAAGCTGCCCCACTGAAGATGTATAGTACCTGATTTAACAAATTGGAAGAGAATGTTTTAGTCTCTTCCCATTCAAGAAATCACTCAAGCAATTGGACCCCATATCTAAATTAACACCATCTCACTTTAGCTGTAATGGAAAAAGAAAAAAAAACCCCAGATTTTGTATGTTAGATGCACAATTGTATCAGAAATTTAGAGTGAAATACTGACCTTTTTGCCTGTAGGCATACAGATTGGGGGATCTAAAGTGTCTGGTATCCAGTCAGTCAATATTGAGAAGTTTCAGAAAATCAGCCCTTAAGAGTACCAGAGAAGAGGTCCCAGATTTAGGAATCCTTCTGTCAAAATTCTCAGTTCTCACTGAGAAATTTTGGAACAACTTGTATATCCTCCCCACCCCCAAATGCTTTTCCAAGGTTTGAAAGACCACGAATACCCTTTGCATTTGAGGTCAGACACAAAGCGACTTCCAAGTTGACACCTTACCAACCACATTCCCAGCCTTTTGGGAATACTAGCTTTGAAATGGAAAGGTTTATATCAGAAATGTTGACAAAAACCTAAGCTGGAGTAATGTGGGTTGTCAGGGAGGAATGTAAGGTGGGAGATCTTCGAATCACTTTTTCTTCTGATTCTTGGGAAGGGGTTGTAGAAAAGATTAATTTTCTATATCAAGTTTCATTTATTAAAAGGATTCAGGAGATAAAACTCATAGACCATGAGCGCACAGATGTAATGTAGGCAAAAGGGTTAAAGGACTGAAGACGACTCAGTAATTCTCACAAATGAGGGTCGTGTGTTTGTAGACATCTTAAAAACAGAGTCTCTTCCCCTCCTACTTACCTTTCTGATACTGTGAATTGTTCAGTTGAGATCAATGAGACTGTATTGAGGAGGTAGTTTCTTTTCCATGTTTTCTCCTGTTTCCATCAAGAAATACATGGGGAAAATAATAAAGATACATTAATAATAACAAGAACATTTCTCACCCTGTGTAAATTGGCATAGCTTCATAGAAGAGCTCTGATTTACAGCAGATGGGCTTTTGTCCATCAGTACAACTGTTTTTACCCAGTGATATCATAAAAGCCTTTACAGACTACTTCATGTTGCTCAATATTATGTCTGTGCAAGGCTGTGCCACACCAAATGCTGTGCTGAAAGGTGTGATAGTACAGACTAAGGCCTTCTGCAAATGTGGGAGCTCTGAAATCCTAGGGGGAAAGAGCAGCTCATCTATGAGATGAGAGATGGCAATAGTAGCTGTGCCACATAAATGTGTAAAGGTCTTCAGCTACTAGGGAAAAAATGAAGGATTATGCAGAACTGAATGACTGAATGGTGGAAGAGAAATCCATCTTTGTTGTTTCACCTCACATTAAAATCAGCCAAGAATAGAAGCATTGAGAGGAAACAGGAGCTAGGTAGAAGTTTGCCTATAACAGATAAGTCACATCAGGCCTGTTCAGTCCAGTCTGATTCCTTCCCTAACATGACTCACTTGTGCATACTCATGAAGTGGTGCTGAATTTGGCAGGCAAAACAGAGAGTCACTCACATCACATTTGATAAATCCCGTTGGCTCAGTTTAATCTGCATCCAAAAAATATTGTCTGTGTGATAATGAGGATGGGCTGAGCAGTGGAAGGACATTTCAGTGCCCAAAATATTTGCTCTCATCACCATTATCTCCAGCATCTCAATTCATTCCCTTTGTCCAGTACGTATTGTGGCCTCTTTTCTTAGGGGCAAGAAATTCTAGCAGCAGCAGCAGCAGAGACAGACTGAGGGAGGTTGTGCCTCTTCAATTCAGATAAAGAGCAATTTCGGAGCAGTGTGACTCCTGGATGCCTTCCAAGACAGTCAGAGCAGTGTGGCAGTGAAGGTGTGGGGAAACTGGCCAAGCCAAACCCTTAGGTTGCATTGACTGAAGCTGGACCTCTGGCTAACACCAGCAAGCTGTTTTAAACAACCTGAGCTAGTCCCACAGTGATGACACGGAGATGGGAGAGGGCAGAAGGAAATAGCATGATAGCAAATCCAGAGCATTATTCTGGTCCAGGATGGGATGCTGTAACTCAGTCCTATGACACACAGCTTCTCGTATGGGATAGTTTTTCAGGGAATGCCCACCCTCTGGCCGACTTCTTGCTTCAAAGGCAATAGTAAATTGACCTCAGAAAGGGGGGACTTAAGCCAGAGCTAGTAGCTTCTGAAAATAATTATATAATGTACCTAAATACTTTTGATTTTATACTTATGATTTAATTATTGTATTTTTATAGTTTATTGTCTACTCAAGTGGCTTGATGTCTAGGTGGATTTTATCTTCTTTCATTTCGTTTTACCCTATTCACCCAGGTCTTTATATTCTGATTTGTTATTCTTTAGAAAGTTGTATCACAGATGGTGCTCTGCCACTGAATGCTTCTTTAACTGGTGTATGTTTAATACTCTTTTTTCTAAACTCTCTTGATTTACTGTTTCTTTTTATCCCCTGTGATAGTAACTAGTCAATGTACTACCTTGAGGTTTTCTTCCAAAATTTTCTTGTTCCCTTTACATGAATCTAAATACATGTTGGCCGATAGCCAAGTAATTTTCCATATCAGCAACCTCTCTGCTTGTGTGCAGTCAGGAGGGACGTGCCTCTTGTAAAGTTTGCCTTTCTCTAAAATTCAGAGTTCTCGTACTCTGAAAAACCCCCAAACTTTCTATTTAAAATTAGCTGGTCAACCACATGCTGGCTTCCTGCTTTTGATTTCATTATTTTTATGCATCTTTGTTCAGATTTCCCTACCACTGAAATACCCAAGTATTAACACACTTAATACCACAGGAATACTTTTTTCCCCCTAAAATTGCTCTCAGTGAACTCAGTGATGAATTCATGATATCAAGTATAACCAAGATGAAGGGTGGTAAAATTTCATTACAGTTGATATGAACTGTTCCACCACCTTTGGCACTACTCTTGGAAGCTGTTGAATATGGATTGGTGAGCTGAAGTTTACGGACAATTTTGTAGTAGTGGTCCATGACCTTGAAAAAGTCCCCTGAAATGAGCATTTATTACTTGCACTGCCTTATTTAATTATTTGCAAATTAAATGAACCCTTCCCAAAACATGTAAGCAAAGATTGGGGGTAGAAGGAAGAGGATATTCAAAGGAATAAAACAAATATTTAGTATGACATGGTTGAAATTGGTCCTGTGTGCTCTGTCGCAAGTAATACTTGAGCATGCACGGCAGGAAAAGGAGACAAAAGGCAGCAGTGGCAATCTAGTTGAAAACGTGTAGTAAGAAGGGACTTTTGGCACATAATAGCACCTAAAGGTCACACAAGTGTGTGTGGGTGGTGGAAGACACCACAGAGACTTGCACCCCCACAGAACTATAGCGGTGGTATTTGTCGCTAGACTCTAAGTACCAAAACAAAGGCACAAGAGGAGACAAAGGGGATTGAAGATAAAATCAAGTGCAGAACTGGAGGTGAAAAAGGGACCAGGCACTGAGGTGGGAGTTTCAAGGTGCAAATAAACAGAGAATCCTCTTCAGTGAAGGGACATTAAGGGCCTCTGGTGGTACGGCCACAGTCATAGATGAAGGATATGGTAGGTCTGACCCTTTGTAAAGGAAAAAAAAATCTGTATCCTCAGGAATATAATATTGTACCTCTCTGGTTTTTACGTACACCATGTAGAAATACCTGTAACATATGGGGTGAAATATTCCTTAGCCTTCTTCTAGAGAGGACCCTTCTGTTTTAGCTAATCTACTGTGAAGGGACAGGTAATATTTTTTCTCTGTTAAGTGAATGATGTAGTCAATAATACCCTAAAACACGAGGCCCAATACAGTCAGAACTCAAGCCCAGTTTTGTGTACAATAATTTCCCCCCCGATTTAGCTGTTCCAAGTGTTTTTCCATTCTAAAGAGTGACTGTCTTCCTCAAGGTGCCATTGAAGGACGTTTCCAGCAAGGATCAAATTCCCTAACACATACTGGGAAAATTTTAATGTCTTCTATGGAGCTTCCAGCCGTATTACCCAACAGAGACTGGCACTACAGCTTTCTGAGCCCGAAGTGTTAATGGAAAGAAAGTCCTGTGGCTATTGCAGAGGAAATGATATTAATAAAAGTATTTCAGAAAATTCTGGATTCCTTCCAGTCAGATGGATGTTTTTATTATGTTTAAGTACCCATGTCAGGGTCTCATTTACTGCAGACTTTTGGGAAAGCAAGGGACATTCCTTAATGTCATGTTCCATAATTTTCCATTCTGTCTTACACATATTTGATTTCATTTCATCAAGGGAGACACTATTCTCCATAAACATAAGTCTACTGTCACTTTTTACAGTCCTGTTTTTCCTTTTTCCCCCTTCTAAATAAGAGTATCTGCCTTCTCTTTAGACAACCCCATGAGACAATGTGAAGGACTACCTGGAGGGACAGGATGGTGAAGATATTTGGCAGACGGGGCACTGAGGCAGAGGGTAGTGATTTATTCAGAATCACTCAATAGTCGACCCCTTAAGCGGAACTGGGGACAGGATCCAAACCTCCAAAATCTCAGGGTAATGAACAAGGACATATGTCTCACGTGAATTCAAGTAGAAGAGAAGGGCTTGTTTTGCACAGATTTTGACTTGAACAAAATCAGTGTGTTTTGGACAGAAGCTGTTTCTTTAGATTATTAGCTCCCTCTGACAGGAGAAGAAACTGTTGGAATTAGAGTCCTACTGAGGAGCCAGTGCAGAGCATCTAATCCATTTGTATATGTGCATTTTAAACCGGGTGGGTCACTAGGGATTTCCAAATTTGAATTCAACAGCTGTTCACTCCTCAAACGATGCATGTCATATTCATGACAAGGGTGCTTGAGGGGAGAGGATGTCCTGTGATGTGACCTGATGAATGGACAGGTCTTTTCTTGGTTTGTTTTCATTCAATGCAACTCCCTTTCATCCCACACAACACAATGCAAAAACTCATCTTTGCAGCCATGCCATCTACTTTGGATCATACCTGTTCTGAGGGGTTGTAATTTTACCTCCTCGGCTTTCTGAATCAGAAAACTGTGGATAGGGGCATTACCTGTAGGCTTCATAATTTTTTTATAAGCAAAAGTTTTCCATATAAAAGATAAATATTTAAACTCTGTGGATTCCAGTACTCTAAAGCTTTATGCATTACAACTTCAGGAGCATCTTCTAACATAGCAGAGCCAAACAGAAGAAGTTACTCCCATTGTGTGGGGAATTCCAGCATTTCAAGATTTGTTTTGGTAATTCGAAATAGTAATATTTCATGGAATGGAAAGCCAAGCTGTTTTAAAAGAAACATAGAAATACACTTATCAAAAGATAGACTGAACTACTTGGCACAGGTGGGGGACTCAGCTGACCTGAGGTATGTAGTCCTGTCCACCACACTTTTAAGAAAAAAAACGAGTAATAAACCATTTGGAAAGCATCCAGAGCAGAGTAACACGAAGGAAAAGAAGTTTAAGAAAATATGACCTATAATGAAAAGTTGAAGGAATTGAGTTTGTTTAGTCTAGGAATGCAGTGAACGAAGGGAGGCATGTTATGAGTCTTCAAATGTATAGTAAGTTTTTTAAAAGAGGACGGTAATCATTTGTCCACTGTATCCACCTCTGGTGGAAAAAGAAGAAATGGGCTTAATTTGCAATGAGACAAGTTTTAGCTTAGTTGTCACAAAACTTTTCTAACCCCATAGACAGGAACAACTCAACTTCGATGGGCTGCAGAATCATTGCTGGAGGGTTTTCAAAGCATCTTTGACACATCTCTGTCAACAGTGATCTAGAAATATTTGAGATTTGTCAACCAAAGGGTCAGATTAGAAGTTCTCTTGAAATCCTTGCCTCTTTACTCTCCAAGCCCACTTGCTTTGGCTTGGTAGTACCCACACATAATCAAAGAAATCACAGAGTATATGAAACTGCTTGTGCTTTTGTGTACTGCCATTCTAATTAATGAAGACTAATTGCAAACGTTTAATATTAAGAATAAAAAAAGAAAATAAAAATAAAATAAAGGGAAAAAAGTCCAAACAAAAAAATAGGGTCAACCTTTATATTCCATTTAATCTTAGAGTTTTCTTGAAACATTGCCAGCAAGAATATTATTACAGAATCACAGAATCACAGAATTAGTAAGGTTGGAAAAGACCATAGAGATCATGGGGTCCTAACCTATCACCTGTTACATAACCTAACCGGTTGTCATCTTGCTACCTCCACACCATCCAATAATTATGGCAGTTGATCAGCTTCCAAGAAAACATCTTGATTTTGAGAAATCAGCTTCTTCTGGTAGAAAACTACGTAATCAAAATAGTATTAATCAATGTTGTTGCATTAGGATGGCTGATGGGCCTATAAAGTCCTGGTAGGTTTTACTCCAGCTGTGTATAGAGAATATATTTTTAACAAAACTTTACTTTCTGCATGGTGGATTTGGAATTGCAAATTGTATTTATAGCCTGGTCCTCTGAGAGCTTAGAAACGGCAGTTGTTGCAGAGAAGTATCCGTGGAGACATGAGGCAAGCTCTCACTCCTGTTGGAATTTCAAAGATGAAGTTTATGAAAGCTTTGCAGCAGCTGAAGGAGGCTCAGCAGTTGTGGGGAACTAGAGAAGTTACCATCTCTTTAAGTTGGAGTTAATGTGTAAAGGATGATGCAGCCCCTGATAATTTCTGCATGCTTGGAAGTGAGAAAAATAAAGACTGGAAGTTGCAGAGAGTGAAGACCTAATTATCTGTGTCTTCTAAGCCTCCCTGCAGGTTGTCTGGAAGTTCCTTTCAGGTCAAAGAAGTGCAATTACTCAGTAATCTGCAGAGAGATATCATCCTAGAACCACCTGATGTTTGTTTACCAGCAAGTCTCATTAAATTGCCTTTAATTAAGAAGCAGATACATTGTATCTAGGGCTCTGTGATTGTCATCGATACTTTCTGAGAGTGAAAGCTGCTCTTAGCCGTAGAAGTGGATGTGCCCCTATTAAAATCATATGCATTGGCCTGAGAATGAAAGATGATCTGATAGATCAAGGCTTCCTACATGCCTTGGGATTCTCAGGCTTTTGTTGACTTTATTCTACTGTCATTACAACAGTTTCACAGAAACGACCTTGACACAGTACCCTCCGTATTTCAGACCCTCCGTAATGTGACAACATCCTTTAAGGTTGTGCCTTTTAAAGGAATCTAAGTCAGATGAGACAACACTCATTCTTGGAAATGGACAGTATGGGGATACTACAGAACAACACCAAGGGATGGTCCTTCTGTTTGTAGATTTTTTTTACATAAATCCACAGGGAAGTCCTAAGTGGTGCATGAGCAGTTTGAGTGACTCCTTGACGACCTGTACCGCATGCTCCCTGCTACCAGCCCAGGTGGCTGGGCAAAGTCACAACCTGTGGGCATTGCACATAGCTAATGGGAAGAGCATCTGCAAGAGAAGTTATTAATAAAGAACTGACTAAGAGAATGTACTGTGAAAAAATAAATTTTTTGATCAAAACTTTGAAGAAAACATTAACTAAAATTTAGAACTCCTATCATGTTCTGACCAAGAAGTGCAACAGCAGCACTGAGATGGACACACACAACTTATCCAAAGACCCTTCTGGAGAAACTATTTTTCTTCTTTTGAATATAGAAAAAAAAAACCCGAGTGTGGCTGAATGTCAGATGTATAACCCCCAAAGCAAATAATTCATAATGAATGCCCTATCCCATTTTAATTCATTCAGTGTTGTCTCTATATGGCAGGATGTCTAGAGGCCAAATACTGTTCCCATAATGTTGGTGCAATCCCATTGATACATTGATTTCAGGAGGTCACACCAGATTATCATAATGTCTCCTTCAGGCCTTAAAAATCTATGCATATGAAAACATGGGAGAGCAAGTTCAGGAGAATGCAGAAAACTTAACTTTATATTTTTGTGTGGAGGAGACAGGGGAGTTTGAGGAACTGTAAGGGAATAGACACGGGGCCTTTTGAACGTGGATACAAACACTTTTCAGGTTGACATATGTTGAAAGCTGCTACTATTTGATGGTTCTAAGTTTATGTGAAACCACCTGGAGAGCTCTTGAAGCTAAAAGTTTAGTGAAGTTAATAAAGAGGCTTCATTAGCTCCAACAGGTTTCAAATCCATCCCTCAGTGGATAAATATCCACAGCAACATCAGACTGTTGCGTTCTACACTCAGTTTAACCCTCACCTTTTCTCCCTGCTGGTATAACCCAGCTTTATCAGAATATCTGCTTTGAAACACAGGGAGAAACAATGACACCCTTTTAAAAACGAGTTTTTGAAAGGGTACCACAGTAATAAAAGATTGACACTCTAAAAACAAATGGTGCAGTAAGAACTGATTGAATTTCCTCCATAAAACTCTTTTAAATACCCACATCCCTTCCCCAGGGACAAGTTTACCATAAACTGGCAACATTCTTTTGTTGCTGGTGTTGTATTTTTAACAGTCTTGTACAGTATCTTGTCAACATGTCATCAATACAATTGCTTTGACATTTTTAGTGCAGCATTTGGAAGGCGGGTTGGGTTTTTCAGTCTGGCAAGCCAATATAAGTCAGTCTCCGATACTTAATTTCTCTATGAGATCCTTCACTTCTATTATAAACAGATCCAGCAGTTGAGAGATAAATTTCTTGGTAACAGTTTGGACTTTTTTATGAACCACCTGCAAGTTTTCTGCAAACAACATGTTTTATGAGAGCTCAAGGCAATGTTCACCCATCAAGACCTGACAGTAAGAAATGGATGAATGAGGCCTTATCTCAGCCACACATGTAACCTTCTGTGTCCCCTGGCTTGACCTCCCTCTGCACTCATTTATGAAAATGATTCATCTTTAAAGAGCTTCCTCGCTCTGCCTGGAGGCTGTAGATCTTTCTATGCTGGACTTGTGTAGGCTGAGGTTATAAACTTCAGCATGGAAAGCATACAGAGGGGCTTAATTTTGAACATTAGGGCAAAAAAAAGAATGTGTACACACTTAAAGACGCAGGTTAAAATAAAGATAGTTTTAAAAAGTCTCTATTTGGAAATACTGAGAGTTTTAAAACAGGGGATGGCTGGAAAAGCGAGTCTTTTATTAATGCCATGATAGATTTTTGTTGAAGATCAAACTATTTTTAAAGTTGCCATTTTCTTCTTACTTTATGCATGGGTTTTTTTGTTTTGTTGTGGGTTTTTTGGTGGATTTATTTTGTATGGAGCATAAGGAATATAAATTAATGCATTTCTAATCAGTATTGCTTCCTGCCTCAGACATTCCCACTAGAATGTACCTTATGTTCAGCAATGAGGGGAAAAAAGATCAGTGCAGTTTTTCACGACAAAATAATCTCTTGTGTTATTGTAAATAACAATTTAAAAATTCAGCAAAAAAGCATTCTAGTGAATTTTTAGCAGTACTTAAATTTCTGAAATACTAAATATATGTTAATGGAAAACTTCAACATGTCTCAGGCTTATTTCTCTCCATTCTGTGTTACAGGAAGTAAACTTCTGCTCTTCTCAGCAAACCTGAACAGCTAAGACTTAGCAATAAAAATAACTTTAAAAAAAATAGAAGCTGGTATGAGTTTCTGAGTTAAGTTATGTGTTCAAGATTCTCGTGTAGAATATTTTCTGCATTAGTTCATGTTTTATCACCTTTATATAAACAGGCTACCCAAACTGTAATCCAAAATACTTGATCACCCATGCAGGAAAGCCCCCCAACCCTCATGTATACTGGGATATAATTTTAACCTGAGTGCATCTATTCAGAAAGGCAGAAGTTGGGTTAGAGTCTGATCCCACTTTGCCTGCAGGTGAAACCTGTTCTTCAGGGCCTGAGTGAGCAAAAGTTTCCTCCAATATACAGTCCCTACAACCCTTTTAATAGTTTCTTTCTTGAGATCCAGGCAAACCTTCCCACCATGAAAGCCCTTGAGCTGTGTCCTCAGAAAGATGTAAGTGAGGGTAGATGGAAGATGGTTATACTCATATGGATGGAACTTCTTTGTGCTAATATGGATCTTCAGGTCAGTCAGACTCTGCAGCCAGAAACCAGGATGTTGATGAGCAAAACAAATTCCTGAAGCTCTTCTTGAGTTTGTTGTGAGATACTGAATGTAGGTCTGAGAGCAGAATACTCTTATGGAAAGTGTTTGCTCTTGCTGACTTGGTATTTCCAGTGGTCGTTGTCCTCTCCACAAATATTTACCCCATGAAACTAGAAAATTCTGCTTAGCTTCACAGCCTGACATTGAGGAGTTTCATGAGGAGAGACAAACAGATTACAGGAATACCAGAGTTGATATGTTAAAATCCCAAAGTTTTAATACACCTGACATCCCTTGGTGTGGAGAAGTTTCCCCATACAACCTCAGCTCTGAAATGATTCCGTGAACTACACATCTAGACGTAGATGATAGGTTAGTTGGATTATAGGTTGGACTAGATGATCTTCAAGGTCCTTTCCAGCCTTATCTATATTGTGATACTGTGATACATGTCATTCCGGTGGAGTGTTTGCTGCTAGGGAGTAAATAGGACACGCAACACATGTGTGTGTTGCTGCACTTTCCAGGCAGCCATAGCACTAATAGCCTTCATATCATCAGCTGATCATTTCAAAACTCCTGCTATCCTTTTTTTTCCCTCTAAAGGACTGAAGTTTTATAGATCTTATTTTAATTGTAACTTAGACATTAAATCCATTGGTTCTGGTGAGAGCATTGACCATTACCTCAGAAAGCTTTTCTTACTCTCCCGTGTTTATCTCTTGATGTATTTGTACAGGGCACTTCTAACCCTTATAATCCTTCATTGCTGAGCATTTTAAAGTCAACAAGCTATGTCCAGACATGTTCTATTGATGTAGCAGTAAAGACACTTGATAAATAACTGATATGCCTGTGTAGGATAAAGGGTTGGACTTCAGCTTGGTGACCAGGAATCCTGCAAATGCTATGACCACATTAATGTCAGTTCTATTCTTGTTCTCAGCTGAGCTGGGTCAACTGGATGTGGACACACTGTACTTTGACCCTTAGACCACCCTTTTGCCTCTGTCTCTCTGATCAAGCAATCCTTCTCTATATGTCACTTAATATACAGTCATGTTTCTATACATAGGGCAGCTGTGGGTATGCACATTCAGAATATCCAAGTAAAATTGCTATTAAATATCCAATGCAAGTTATTTGTCCCATCTCCATAAACAACCAAGAAACTTTAACGTTTTTTGTTGAAATCCAGTGAAGCTGCAGATATTTTAGGTGGGATTTGTTGCTGGAGTTTTTTTGTTTCATTTGTGTTTTTGCAAAATCATTACTGAACATAAATCTCAGTTTCTTATTGATGAGTCTGCAAATACCACAATTTGACTGGGAGAAGCCCAGTTTATTTACAGACCATCTATCTGTGGCACATAGCTTTGAGATTTAGTAGTTGAATGCAAAAGTCTTATGATTGTGTTTATGATACTTGATTGGGCATATTTAATATGCTTAAGAGGAGGGAACATCAAATGCCCTTTGTTCAGCTATTCCTTGGGAAAAGCTTGAAGGGGCAGAGACATACAGATGATGGAGCCTTCATGTGTAAAAGATGATAAACAGCCTTCCCAAGGAACAAGAAGGTTAGCAGCTTTAGCAGATCAAATGTCTCTGAATTGTGTTAAATAAACTAAACTGATTCAGAGAGACTGCAGATATTAAAGATCCTGGATAGCAATGAATAAGGATTAGAGCTCCTATTCTTTTCTATTCTAAATTATTCCAGCTCTTCTGTCATTGGTGTGGTATCAAAGATCTACATCTGCCAAAGGACTTACATATCACAGCTCTGAATTCAGTAGCTTCTAATTCTTAGGAGCTTTGTTGATATGGAGTTGCCCAATTTAGACAGGTAAGCTTCTTATGCAATATGTCAGGTATCAAGAACTGAAAAGGTTTAGCATGCGACAGCACAAGGTAAAACCCAGTCTGATGGCAGGAAAGGCAAGGTAAGTGTGAGGCTTTGTGCTCTTTTCTTCTTGGGAAGCCAAGTGCCCAACTCCAGATTTGGAGGCAGATACTGTCTTCTCATTCAGGTTTCACTGCCTACATGTCAGTCCATGAACTGCATCTCCACCAGCCAGTTGAAACACTCACTTGATATCTTGAAAACTCTTTTTCAGATCTTTCCAATCTTACTGGAAGAGACCTTGAATGGATCAAAAAGTCAAAATANTAGGAATACTAAGTCTTTGAACTGGGGTCAAAGCCAGCTATGCATTTGTACATTTCTATACATATTTATATATATTACATATTTTTATTTATGTATTTTTGTATATTTATACATATTACAAAACCAGCCATATGTTTGATCAGTCAGTTTTTGGCATTACCAGCTCATGCAAGGCTTGCTGAGAAGATAACTGCATGATTTCTTATCATCCTGCCTCTCCATGTTGATTTCCTCACAGCCATCAAGATCTAGGTTGATGCCTGTGCAAGGATAAAATATGGAGCACGAGAGCATCAGAGAATTTGTCAGAGATGTACAACCCCTTAAGGAACAACCCTCTCTGCTCCAGAATGGGGATGGTGTTCCTCAGTGGCTCATTTTGGTGCATGCAAACTGACATGCAAAGAGCTTGTGATGCCTTAGAGTCACCTCTCATTTCATGTTTCCCACTACTAATCCTCTGAGAGGTGTTTGGCAGAAGCAATGGCATGACAGAAAGCACAACAGCCACAGGGCCTTGTTTTGGGCAAAGGGATATTTTCTGGCTGTTTCATGTTTCACAGTACACTAAACCTGAACCTTGGGAAGAAGCTGGATGCCCACTGAATGAGCTTCCTGTGCCTGTTTGCCACGCAGACTGAGAGTTTTCACCCTACTTTGTTTAGATAGCTGCCTTTCTCTGATCATCTCAGCTTTCTTATTTATTGGCACACTGACAGCATGCCAGTGGCAAGACAACTCCCTCCAGGAGTTCCCATCATTTGGGGAACAGCTTCCTCACTCTCCACCTACTGCAGCTATTAGGCACATCCAATATACACCCAGGCATGCAAGCACTATAGTGCCTGGGTGAACCCAAGGAGCAGCCAACTGCAAATACAAAACAGGCTTCCAAATAATAATACCCGTGGAGCCTGAAGAGTTGCCTTCCTTGCCCAAAAGGCTTTTTAGGGGTGCTGGGAAGGGAATGGCTTTTGAAACCCAGGTTAAATGCTGCAGGGATTATTTTAATTTTTGGGTGCCTCCATACTTCTGGGCTGCCCAGTTTAAGGGACTCACAATGGTCCTCAAGCCAATCTTCCTCTTTGGCTGTTAAATCCCATGGGATGTGGTATACATCACTCAGCCAGACTTAATTTTGCAGTAGCTCTCTGACTCCTGAAAGTGTTAATTTAGCCCATAAACATGGCTAAGCCTACAGGACCAAGGGGTTGGCTAACAAGGCTTTTAGCTTGTGCAAATGCAGGAGCATTTTGGTGCAGGACAGGACTTGTTCCCTGGACTAACTGTCCTCAGACCAGCTGCTAGGAAATAGTAGGGAGGGGAAAGAGTTTTTCCCTCTTTTCAAACGGACAGACTATCAAGTAGAGAATCAGGATGGAGGCACTTTTCCTTGACTTTTGTCCACTTTTCCTCATTACCAGGCAAATTTCTAGTCAAGAAGGCACTGGTAGGCTTGCCAAGTGCCAGAAGTAATAGGAATAAAAAACTTGGGGGATTTCCCACCCAATTTTCACACAGACATTCCAAATATGTGCTTCTGCTTCTGAATCACTAATAGTTTAAGTACTGGGGTGGTTATTTGGAGAAAGAGGTAAAGACCTGGGAATGAGATCCCACTTCTTTACACAAGCCTACCCATGTCATCAACTGGAGCATGAAGAGAAGAGATGCCTCTGAGAGGCCGTTGTGCCTTCCTCTTACAAAGGCAGCAGCAAGCTTTAATTTCCTGTACCTTCCAGGCAGAAAATTGGAATGTTAAACTGCCTCAAAATAAAAGTTTTTGGCAATATACTAGTTTTCAGATTATTTGTTACTTTAAGCTGGAGAAGGAGCAATAACAAGTGAATGGTATGTCTGCCAGTAGTCACCACTTGATCTGTTCTCTGAATAAGACAGCTGTATGAAGTAAGGACCTAAAAAGAGCTGCACTAGCTATAGAATGATCCATCTAACACATATACCTCTTTCTGTCCAGGGCCAAGAATTAATGCATGCTTGGGGAAAAGTAAAATAGAAAAGTGATACTTCCTTAGAGCACTCTCACAGCATCTTGAGATTTGCATTTCAGCATGTTCCGGAGCCAGAGGTAATGTCTTTGTATTTAATAGCTCTTGAAGAATTTTTCTTTCATGAACTTGTCCAGTCCTTTTTGAATCCATGCAAATTTACAGCATCCACAACATCCTGTGGCAAGCAGTTCCATGGCTTAATTATACATTGTATGAAGAATTATTTCCCTTTGTTTGTTTTGAACCCATCTCCTCCATGTTCCATTTGATGTCCCCTTGCTCTTGTTTTGGAAAAGACAGAGAACAATTGTTCATCATTTCCATGCCTCTTTGATTTCAAAGATCTCTGTCATCTACCCCTCATTCACAATCTGGTCCTTAATGAGAAATCTAAGTTTATCACACTGACTCTTGATTGCTTAAAATTGTTCTTCCCACCTAATGGGAATCCACATCAGGCAAAGAGAAGTGAAAGGGCTTTTAGAATGAGGAAGAATAAAATGTCTGGGTGGATTTGTAATATCAGCTGCCATCATCATTTACAGGGAACAATCTTTGATCTGTGGGTACTTGGGAAATTCCTCTCAACCATCTGTCTGAGGAATTATGAAGGAGTTCCCTGTCTTGCAAGTATGCTGCAAAAGCAATCAGAGGATAACACCACATCTAAATCTGCTTATCAAAACCACTATCAGGAAGAGATGACAAAAATATACTGTATATTTACCGAAAGATCAGTTCTCTTTGTTAACTTTTGGTTCACATTATATAGCCAGTAGACACCTAACACGTTATCTCCTTGAGATATCAGCGATACTGTATTACAACCTTACAGAGAGCTTTACAGACTAGTGACAAGAAGCTGAGAGTTTCTCAACTGACATATAATTATCTAATGTGCATGATGTGCCAAAAATTGCTACTTTACATGGATGAATGAAAAGCACAGAAAGAGAAACAGAAAATACCTGAAATATGTGGTAGGAAGGAGGATAAGGCAATCTCCATAACAAGGGTGGTTTCTTAAAAAATATATTTGGAAAATAATAAATCACTATCAGAATCTTGTGTAAATAATAAATATGATTTTAATTTTTAAAAGTTTTCATCATTTTATGTTAAGCATGAAATTAATTTGTGAAAGTCTTGGTGGTTGTCTTTCAGAAAACCAGCCTATTCATTCATTCTGAGGTTCACAATCTAGAAAGAATTTCTGAGAGCAAAAGTTGAACTTTTGTCCAAACAATTTTGAGTTTTATGGTCCTTGGAGATGCTCTAGATAGATGAGAGAACACATAAAATATTCATATTTGGGACAAGTGATCCGAGGGGTTTCGTGTGTTTTTGCAATTGCATTTGCAACATCAATCAATTGCATGTTCCTGCCTGGCTCATGCGATTTGCTCACAGGTCACCTCAATCACATTAATTCCTGTCCCAAAAATTTATCAAGATTCCAAGAAACAGTTGGAGACTTTTCCAGGTAGCTGCAGAAAGGAAGGGAAGGTGCAACATTTCTTTCTTAAAGATCTAAATTTAGTAAAATTAAGTATAGGCATTCAAGAACAGTGAAGACGGGCGGGTAGTCCTTCCCTTTCTTGTAAATGACTGTAATTTGTTCAGATGCATTTGAACTCAGTCACTGGTATAGAAAATATTCCATATAAACCTGCAGGTTGATCCAGGAGATCAGTGGTTATATGGGAGATTGACCTTTCCTTTAATGCTCATCAGTATACAGTGGATGTGAGACCCAGACTCTCAAATGTATTCGGACATCTATCCCTGTTTAATTTGTACACCTGAATGTGTTCTGAGATTCGTGCAAATACTATTATGGATATTTTTAAAGGAAAAACAACACACAATTTATTTTAAACTGAGGTCAAATGATCGGAAATTATAATCCAAGCTTTTCATTTCATGGCAAGTCATTGCAGAGAAAAATGCCATTTTCTGTGCCTGGAAACATGTTCATCTGGTTTCTGGCTGTAATTCTGTCCCTATCAAAAGAACACTTCTGTCCAATTTTGATACAACATACTGTCCCTCCTATCAAAATCTACTCATGTAGTAGAGACCTATACAAGAAGTGTCCCTTATGAGACAACTGTCCCTTGTCCTGGATTGACCAGTTTGTCTTTTGTATCCAGAAATAATTACTTTTCATTACCTTCCTTCTCCTTCGATTGGAGCCTTTCTGGAGCAGATCCTTCCTTTTGTTGCATGTTTCTCTGCTGTGCAGCACCCAGCAATCTATGTCCGGTTTTGCTTTTTGAGATCCTTAAGTTTGATACAACTACTGGACTCCTATGTTTACACCTAAAGATTACACACATACAAATAGTAAATAATAACATGAATAAGAACATCTAGGTCCTTGAAAATGGCCCATCCTTCCTTGCTTTTGGAAAAAAAGAGCTTTAATTGCCCAGCACCTTAAGATATAATCTTGCTTGTCCATGGCTGACTCCTTACTCTGACACTTCAGTGGGAAAGTCCCCTCTTTTTGTTTTTATTTATTTTTTGTTTTTTTCCCCCTCCCCTAGGCATGCAAGATTCTGGAAAATTGAATTCAGTTGTTGTTTCCTCAGGTTTCTCCAGCTGTTTATCTGTCTTCTACTCATTTCAGTAAAATCAGGTGTGGGTAAAATGATACATTTCTACCTTGTAGATAAAAATGAATCAAATTCTTGCTCTGCTTATTAGGCAAGAAAAAAGAAATGAAGGAAAACTAGATTGCTTTCTAAACTGCAACTTTCCCCTTAATTACAAGTTGAGAATGAAAATAAATTCAGCTGCTAGGCAAACAATTATCTTTCTGTGAAATTCTTTATCTTCATTAGTGTTAATGCACCTTCTGTGTGTTGGACCACCTGCTTTTCAGAAGTTTCATAAAAGTATTTCTTTAGGGCCCAGCTCTACCCAGCCTGTAGCTGGGCGAGCTGGAGGGAGTGAGGTAGACCTACTACTTACATGATGCAATTACCAAGCAGAACTGTAGTTCTTATCCTTCAGGGCCAACATACCTCACAGGAATCACACAAAAAGTAAGTAGAAGCCTTTCTGCATAGTAGGCTGGAAGAGGAGGTATCGGAGACAGTTCTGATTTCTGTTTTGGCATAGGGTCATCAAAAATTTGGAGGGATCTATGACTTACTTATATGAATCTTTATTTCCCAAAACGTTAAATGTGTAATTTGCAGTGCCTCCTGTGGTTTGCCACAACTGTTGAAAATCAGCTCTATCACTCCAGTGCAGAATTTTGAGTAAAAGATTCAAGGAAAAGTGGTTTTTTTGTTACCTCATGACTGTCTGGATATTTAACCAGATTTTATGTGACAAAAGGGAAAATGCATTGTACTAGAGGGTCTTTCAGACCTCTGAAGCTTTGGCTTGCAGGGTGAGCTGGTGAAAAGGGAGTTCTGACTGTAACAGGCCAGTCTGGTGGAGTCCCTCTTTCCCTCACTCTGCAAACTCACTCCTTGTTTACTCAGTGGTTGCTCCTGCCCTTACCTCCCAGCAGGGAGGAAGGGAAAAGGGAAGGTAATGTGACCTTTGGTATTTTGAAATAACATGATAACTATGCACATCTTCAAAGGGCATTACTGTTGAGGAACAGATGGGGATGGTGGTGGGAACAGCCTACCCCTAACATTCAGGCCTGGTGGAGAAACCAGAAGAACCTGCAGAGCTCGTGAGAAGCAGTGGGGAAAACTAGGAGTGGCCAGAACAACCTCATTGTCCCCTTTCATTATATCTGAGATTGACCTTTATTAGTTGCCTCTGGGTATGGAATGGGCTGAGCTGAAGCTCTTCAGAGGAGGTAGAACCCAAGTTCCTATGCAAAACATGGAAAAGGAGGAGGTGGGGTGAACGGGAAACCCAAGGGGAGGTTGCGCTGAGTGCTGATGCTCTTCCTTTAGGGCCCTGACTAACCACTGTAAAAGCTAAACACACTTTTAAAGACTCAGCTTTCCAACATCTGGGTAGAACAGGAAAAGATTATTACTCCTGTTTGTGTGAAACAGGAATGTTGAAGCAGAAGACATCTGAATGCCCCTGAGGATGCTGGTCAGAGAAATTAAATTCTAATTATCCACCAGAATCATTGCTTAATGTAAATTGAGGGTTTTTGCAAACACAAGCTTTTCTGGAGGTGGGGGAAGGGGAGGGAACACCTTTCATCTGAAAATCAAACCAACCAAAAGAAATATTTTGATTCTTGGAAAAAATATAATATTGTTTCTCACTTCATACAAAATCATTTTTGAACAGACTATTCATAAAAGACAAAATCTTCAGCAGAAATAGAATCAACTTAGAACTGAAAAGATTTGACTGAAAACAACCATGAAGGGGGGAAAAAACCCCAAACGATAAGTTTGTGTCCTTGTGAAACATCTTCAACAGCATTGATGGGTTCCCTCACCAACATGAACATGTAAAATCTTTGATTATCAAAAATAAGCTGATTTTTATGAGAAGATGATCTATGTATGAAGCTTTTGGTCCACGGAAATTCTTCATATGATCCTTATATTGACATCTGATCTCACAGACAGTACTCTATGAACAGAACCTGAGACTAAGGGCAAGATAATACATCTCATATTAGGGTTATAATTGGTTCTGCATTTGTGACTGAGTGCTTCTGATGCAGCACGGTTATATTCTGGGTTTCACTTCTTCACAGTCCTATGAAAGGCTGGGGGTTTATGTAGTGAGTCCACCATTTCTTTCTCAAGCATAGAAAAGAGAGTGGTGGAAGATGAAAAGAGCCTTGACTCCTTCCAGCATGCTCTCCTGCTTCTTCTTCCTTCCCCTCCATACAGAGTGCAGCTAGAACAGGGCAAGGCAGATGATTACCAATGTTTGGTGCTTAAAATCACCCAGCAATAGAAGGGTACTGCTTTTCAGCACCTATAGAGTCATGAGGAGGGAGCAGTGTGTGGAAACAAGCTATCCCCTCCCCAACTTCCTACGAGGCAAATGTAAGCATGGTTGGCCTACCTACTATTGTAGGTGTGTCCAGGATGACCTGGAACCTGAACCTAAATATGTACATTTAAAAAATCCTCCACAAAGTGATGTTAATGTTAAAAAAATGCATTAAATATATATATACAGAAGCAAAAAGTGTTTAAATAAGCATTTTGCTTCAGTGTAAATAGTTATCTGCTGTAAATAGGACTTATTTTCACTGTAAGAAAAATATGGTATCTCAGAGTCCCCTCAGCACTGGGATTAAAGTCATAACATACCTGCAGCTCACATCGGAGCAGCTCTCATGGCCTGCAGGCATATTCAGGTCCTCTAAGATTAGGGATGGCCACTTTGAAGGTGGAGTAGCCTCACCTTGCTGTTCTTGCTAATGCCTCCAGCTCTGCCATCCTTCCCTGAGGGGGTGTAATGATCCTTGAGGTACAATCTGGGCATCTTGCATGGCTACAATATTAATAGTGATCATAAAAAATAATAAATAAGGAGCTTTCACCACTCCCCTCTTGCACTTTCATGTTGGCCTCTTGAAATGTTTTACAAACATGAACCAAGTTTAACATGAGCACTGGGAGGTAAGGAAGAGACCCTTACAAAGGAGCTCTCATGCTACAAGACGCCAGCTAGGAAAGGTGTCAGGACGGAGGTTTGTTTCTGGGGAAAGGTAATCATTGTTTTGGGAAATCTGACAACTGTGCCGGAGGAAAGAGGCTGGTGGTTCAGAGGCATGTGTAGGCAGGCTCCCCGCTGACAGGGGAGAGCTTCCAGTGCCGGCACCCGAATCCAGCCATCAATCATGCTGAGGCCATGCGTACACAGCGAGCACTCAGCGACCAGACAGAGGCGGCACATGATGCAATGGGCACAGGTGTGCAGCAGACACCAGGGAAAGGCAGCAGGGCTTTGCATACATAAAGCGTCTTTCCTCTGAAGTTCTCAAGGCGATTTGCAAGCATTAATTAATTCTCACAACGCCCAGAGATGGTAGGCAAGGCAGTGTCACTGGCAAATTAATTTCATAGGTAGTGTCTTTGATATCACATGCTCATGCGTTCACTGCATAGGATTCAATGTATTATATTATTTCCCCAACACATGCTGCCCTTCAGCTCCTCTACGCAGCATCCGGGATGAAATTATTATTATTTCCATTATTATTGTTGTTATTATTATTATTAGCATTATTATGGCGAGACTGGTGCTATGAAGTGGAAACGTACATCTGAAGAGAAAGTCATTGCCCCAGAGAGCTCATAATCCAAACAGGCAAGATCTGTATTTGTGCAAGTCTGTGCTTGCCCTCCAAGAATGCTGGCTGTAAAATACCTGAGTAAAGTTTGTGCTGGGATTGACAAAGATTGGTCTCTCTGCAGAGTTTTTTTGTGCAGCTTTGCATTTCATCTGTGTTAGGGGCACTCTGGGCATGGTGATGTTCTGGCCTAAAGATCTCCTGAGCTGACACAGTATGGTGCAGCCATCTGAGAACACCGTTGACAGGCGTTGACATCAAGCAAATATGATGCCAATACAACTGAATTTATACGGACACTTTTGTAAATAAACAACAGTTTTGTAGAAAATTATCGAAATTAAATTTTGGGGTTTTCCCCCTCACTTGTAGACTGAGCTTAAATAGAAAAAGAGTGGAAAATGATGAAGATAAATTTTCCTTGTAATTGAAACTAGCAGGAAATGGAAATTTATCAGCCAGATCTAGCTAAAATTTACTGGGCTTGGGAACAGGCATCTTACTGATTGGATTTTACCAATCCAAGGACTCTGGGCATTTAATAACATGCCTCAAAGCTTTTTCTTACTTCCTCCCCTCTTTTCTTCCTGTTAGTATTTGCTTTTTCGTTTATTCCCCAGCCAGGTGATCCCAGGTAGGAGATACAGATTGCTTCCCTCAGCTGGCCTAAGGCATGCATAAAAAAATCAGCCACTTTCATTCAACAGGATATCTAACCTCTTCATGTGTACTGATATATCAGTGCTTTTTTATGTGTGACATAAATATTTATCTACTGGATAACAGGATGCAACTGCCATGGTTTGCAGCATTGCAGAACTGACCTTCACTTTGGAATTCACATGTTTCTTCAGTAATTTATACTATAGGTTAACCTTACACTTTATCTTTTCTCTCTGTTCCCTGAGGAAAAGCGAATAGTCCTGTATCAGGTCCAAGCAATTTGGATTCTGCGTCCCATCTCTTCTGAAATTGGTTGGTTCTGTTCTTTAGGCCTTGATATTTAGAGTAGAAAGAGACTTGGTAGTATCATATATATGGAGATATATCATTAATTTGTCATATGATATTCTGAGATCTGAAAGTGCTGATATTGCCATGGCTTTTGTTAAGGCCAGATCCTTGAACTGGAGAGTTGAATTCTGGCAATGTTAATTTTTTCCTGTCATTATAGATTGGTAGATGGTTTGTGTAGATCACAAATAACACAGGTGTGAGTATGCTCCCTTGTGGTAAGCCATTTTGTTGTCACATCATTTACTCCATTTCTTTCAAAGTTCATAATGATATAATTTGTTTTCTAATAAAGATTGTATCAGTGACACTGTGATGATCTTTCAGTATGATAAGCATTTTGGCAGAGTGTTCCACTAGCTCAGGCAAGAAAAGGAAGCAGAGATGCTGCTTTTTTTCTCACCAATAACATTGTGTTGAGAGTACCCACCAAGCTCTGGAAGAGCCAGGTTCAATTCCTCTTCTGCTTAAGGGGATTTGAACTTGTCTCTCTACTTCTCTGACTGCCCTAACCACTAGGGTAAAGAATATTCTAGGGCAGGGCATTCTCAGTTCCTCATATTGAAACCATTTCACTTTGCATGAGTTAATTAAATATTCATGGGAACAGGAAGATGGGAAGCCTATGCAAATGACCATGTATCTTCGTGGTATAGTCTTTCATTTGGGAGCAGAGGCCTGGCTTTCATTATCCACATCAATGAATACTAAAATGAAAAATACAAAAAACATTAGTAGAAGCAGGCACAGGAACTGAGGACTTCCCCTTCCAGGTGAATACTCTAACCACTAAACTAGAAATCATTTTCACTGTGACACAGGAAATAGTGAAATATGATATACAAATAAAACTGCTCCAACAGGAGAACTTCAGACAGGTCTGTCTTGAAACCTTGCATTGTGAATATTCACCCATAACTTGAGACCTGGGTTCAAGTTCCTTGAGAAGAAACTATGAGCTTTAATTACCAAGGTGTGTACAGTCCACCCCTAGTTAAAAAAAAGGGCATTGCCACTATTTCTTGCTCTTGCTTGCCTGCTTAATTTTTTATGCCTTTTTAGGTGATCAAAGAGTGGTTTTGTTGATGAATGGTGTATTTATTTTGTACAATGTTTGTTCTTCACCATATTTGAATGTTGCGTTTTTTGGCTGAGTCAGATGGATGGCTTATTGCCTTCTGCACAAGCTTCATAATAGTAGTTTTTCCACCACTTGTAGATTGTGCTGCTGAAGGGAAATTTGTGTTGCAGCTGCTGACTTCATTGTATAAGGCCTCTGACAGGAGGAAGTGGAAGATTAGATGTATTCTTGATCTTACACCTTTATGGCCTCAAACTTTGATGTTGCATCTGAAGATGCATGAGAAGTTGCATGTGAAAAGCAAGTATATGCTGGTATAGTTGTCTCACTGTATAAACAGTACAGATCCACATGAGGACTCTTCTGTCACCTTTTTGGTCAATGATTTTTGCACCAATTTCCAAAGATACCCTCTTCAATCCTAGAGAAACTGATTGGGTAGGTGAGCTTGGAAAAATCCACTGGCTAGGCCTTGCAGAGGAAGTAGGAAGAGGAACATTTAATGTGGGTTTGTTGGGTTTGCATGTGGTTTTGATGGCAGGAGGTCTACAGGGTTGGCTTCCACAAGGACAACAGAAGCTGCACCCATGTTGGACAGAGACAGTCTGAGTTGGCTGCAGGATAGAATCACGACTGGCCAAGGCTGAGCTGGTCAGTGACATTGGTAGTAGCAATGACAAGTTCAAGAGAGGGTAAAAAGTGATGCATAGGATCCGGGAGAAAAAGAAAAAAAGTGTAAAAATGTGAGACACAACCCTGCAGATACCCAGGTCAGTTAAGCAGTAGAGGAAAGATGTGTTCAAGGTGCTGGAGCAGAGATTCCTCTTTAGTCCATGGATTAGACTCTGGTGAGGCAGACTGTCCCTTTGCAGCCCATGGAGGTCCACAGTGGAGAGAGATTCCATGTTTCAGCTTGAGGAGAACCCCATACAGATGGATGTGTCTTGAAGGAAGGAGAACTGATGTTGGAGCAGAGCCTGGGCTGGAACTGCAGACCTTAGAGAGAAGTCCATGTAGGAGCAGGTTGTCTGACAGGACCTGTGAACCATTAAGGGATCACACAGGAAGAATTAGAGAACTGCAGTTCATGAGAAGGACCTACACTGGAAAACGTTTTGAAGGATAGTATCTCATGAGAGGCACCATACTGGATCAGGGGAGGAGTGTCAGGAGGAAGGAGCAGCAGGGATCAAGAGCTGTGAACTGATCACAACCCCCATTGCCCATCTAATTCTGCCACTTTGAGGAAGAAGGGGGGAAAGTGTTTTAAATTTTGTTCATATTTCTCATTATTATCCTACTCTGATTGATTGGCAATAAGTTAGGATAATTTCCCCAAGTTACACCTGTTTAAACCATGACTGTGATGTCCCATGTCCTTATACTGACCCATGAGCTTTTCATTTTCTCTCCCTGTGCTGTTGAGATGAGAGAGTGATAGAGTAGCTTAGCGGACACCTGGTACCTATACAAGATCAAACCACCACAACAGGTTTTGTCTCCTCTCACTTAAATATCTACAGCAGTTGGCTTCATCTGAGCAAATATGGGTTTCACTGTCTGTAAATGAAAGGAGGCAAGATTTTGTAAGAGGCAGTTCATCACATCCTAATGGAGGCATAATTACAAAGTAGAAGAAACTTATCTTTTAAGCCCTTTTTGTACCATTGGCTCTGGAGGAAGCCTTGAATGTCCAACTCAGATACAAGTATCTACATCACAGCTGTCAAGAATTCAGGGAGATGGCTCATTCTTCTGTATTTTACTATTTCATCAACACTTATTTGTGGTCTGTGGTTCTGATTGCCCTGAAGACTTGAGGTTGTTCCACATATTCCCAGCGGCAGAAATGCTTTGAAAAGGGAAAATACCAGTTGTGTTCATAGGACACAATTCAGAGCAGTGTTGTGAGTCGCTGGAAGCAAAGAGCAGCACTGTGTGGTGACGCTACCCCAGATGAAGAGGCAGCACTGATATGTCAGCAAGGTGCTGGGGCCATATTAAAAACCCTCAGAAAAGTTAGATTGGTTCAAGTACAGAATGACACTGATACACCCGTACTCCAGAGTGAGTCTGTACACAAGCATCTGACGGCCCTCCTCCTCCTCTCCTTTAAATACTGCAGAGATTCCAGAGGTTTTAGAACACCTGGATCTCAAAGGCACCTAGGACATGAACCTCATTTCAAAAAGCAGCAGTTAGTTTCCTGCATCCTTGTACTGCTCTAGGGCCAAGTTATTGCAGAAACATACCCAAATTAAAAGGAAACCAATGTCACAAACATTCTTTGCATTTTAATATAATTTTTCTTCTCCATTTTAATTAATATCAGATTTATTTAATGGAAATAAAATACGCTCACATCTGGCTTGCATCCCTATATTTTCCTCAGTCAGCAGACCATACTTTTGCATTTCCATAAAAATATGAAGAAACGGGGTTACCCCGAGCACACTGATAATGCTGTTTCATCTGGCAGCTTGGAGGTGCTTCCCAAAGGCATGATGCATCATTTCAAATGTTGCAAAGCTGAGTCACTGACACTGATGTGACTACTCTTAACTATGTGCTTTGATTCCATAATATGTTGCTGTAAAGTTTGACATGTTTGATGCATTTATTTCAGCATTCCAGTATACTGGCTGTTCCCACAGTGAATTTACTCATTGGGAAGACAAATTGTCTGTGAAAAAAACCCCTCAACCCTTGAAACGAACTAGGTAATTTTCTCTTGAATTTGTCTATGAACCAAATTTTGCCCTCATCAATGGGATGCAATTTCCATTGACTATACTATTTGTATATCCAAAGGCAAAATTTGTTCCTATCTATCAATCTACCTACCATTTTATCTGCTATCTGTCTGCTTAACTCTATTAATTAGTTAATGTTTGTAAAACACTCAAAAGATGTAAAGCCCTATAGAAATGCTAAGTATTATAATTATTGTTATCTGACTGCTGTATCTCTTTACCTATCTAGCTATCTACCTTCTCTATCTATTATAATAACAATAATACTTAACACTTATATAGTGTTCTTAATCTTCAAAGTACTTTACAAACATTAACTAATTAATCTAATCTAGTCATCTCGCAAACAACTCCTTTACCAAACCAGTGGTTGTTTCTATAAAATAAAATTCTTTGCAAAATAGAAGAATTGTACTTTGGGGGTGTTTTTTTGTTCAGGTTTCACTATGATAAGGTAATAAATATGTATAAAAGCAAAGCAGCAAGAAGACGGATGCAAAAAGCTCCACCACTAGGTAACACACAGTTTACAACACGTTGCAAGCAGCTACAGACCATGAAGATATCTCCTGACCAGCTTATTCCTGAGTTATGTGTTGTCTTAGTTTTAATATAGAGATTTCCTGCTACAGAAATGTGATTGTTTTTCCTTGTTTTTTATAAAGAGACCTAAAAACTTTCTACAGATTTCCTTTTTCCAGATTATATTCTGACCAGAAGCCAGGCCAAGGTTTTCAGATGGAACAGCTGAGGTTGGGATCTTGATGAGTCCCATATCTCTAAATGTATTTAGGAACCTTTCTTTGTCCTTACAGAAACTGTTGTAATGGTGACACAGAATGTATTACATTCCTTTCTCAGGCTGTCTGGTAGTCATGGATGCATTTTGCCAGGTACCAGATCGAATGTGGCACACCCATGTACCCTCTTTACCACTGCAAGAGATTTTGGAAGTACAGCCACCTCTTCTGGAACAGCCTGGATGGAAGTGTCATTCTGCAACAGGTATTTTTTAAATGATAAATGAAACAAAACAAATCAGGAAAGTGTCACTAGAGGTGATGACACAGGGCTGAATTCAGATTGCACATTGTTTATTCTGTTATTGGGAACACAATGGCATATTGACTTGGAGCAATTACGGGCAAATCGAGTTTCCAATACAATCAATGCAATAGCAGCTGTGCTGTTTGTGTTACAAATTCACAGAAGATGATCTGAATGTGGTGCTTGTCAGCCAGGCACGACAACCAGCTAGGCTGAAATCCAGGCTCAGCCACATGTTCCCCAAGTACCCTTGTACTCAAGACTTAATCTAACCCTGACCTTCACTCACATCTTGGGTTTTTTTCTAGTGATGTACTGCATAAACATAGTGCTTTGATAGTCTTAAATGTTATACCCAGCAGGCCTTGAAAATGAAAATGCTTAGTTAAAGCTATGGATGCAAATGAGAAACATGCATGCAGTTAGCATCTACAAATAAGGGATGCATTGAGGTGCAAGGTATACAGCAACCTATAATTAAGGGCTGACGTTGGAAAAAACCCTGGGTCAGGAATCTGGGAAACTTTGACTAGAAAGGGTGAAGGAACACTGAGTGTTTACAAAAAAAATTAAAGACTCCTGTAACACACTTGGAGAGGTGACATGTCTCAAAAGTGGACACATGAAGCTGGTGCAGAAGAGACTTGGATCCCCTTTAGAGAAGCAGTTAAGGAATTATAAAGTCTGGTTTTGGATAGGTTGCATGGGTGTCCCCATTTTCCCCTTGGATAAGTCCAGTGGGTCTCCCCATTCTCACTTTGTCCCCTGCATTCACTGCCGAGTGTCTTAACAAGGTCCCTTCCAACTTGGAACAACTTGTGAACAAAGTGTCTTAACAAATACATCTCCACTATTTCCAATCTCCTCCTTGACCCACCACCTCTTCCCCTCTCCTCCCTGGAAATGTTTCTGAAAAGCTTCTTTGGGAAGGGAAAAAAACCCATCAGCCTTTCTCTGAGCAAACAAATCTCCATGTGCAGAAATCCAAATCTCCTGGTTCATTCGAATTCAAGGCACTTTGCAGAGCAACACTTACTTATACACTCTCCTCAGTGACGCAGAGAAAGACAGAACATGTTTTTAATTGCAAAGCCAAATGGTTATGCATGGGTCCTGTCATGCTTGTGAGAACTTGTTCTTCCCCAGCCCTTCCTCTCCTCCCCAGTGAGACAGCCTTGCCAAAACCCTGTTTGAGAGTGGTCACAGGGAAAACATGAAGCCTCGCAGGGATTTGGGGAGTAGACGTCAATCTGTCAGGGGTGTCACCAGAACTGGATATATCTGTTGATCTGTTACCACTTGCTAATTATGGATTCAGCAGCTAATTGTCATAAATCTTGGTAAGAGATGTGGAATGAGAGAGCTTCTAAGGCAGCATGGCTTGGATGCATTTGCACTCAGCAGGAACAATCGTTCCTGTGCCAGGGCTCTGCTGCTGTGTGATACCTTGGTGAATACCTGTATTGTTGCAAGTGCCAATTTGCTCCCAACAGCATTTCTGACATTCCTTTGCAGGAATGATGAGTGTCCAGGACTGTAATACACTGAATTGTTGAAGGATTCTGTTTAATAAACCCAGAGATGTTTGCAGTCTCAGCCAAACAGATGTTTTACAGGATGAAACCTTGCACCCTTCATCGGACTGAATTTCTGGTCCACTCTTCAGACAGCAAAGCAAAACTCAGCCAATCACATTTGAGGTTTCATTCCTTGACTCTGCAAACCCAAAAACTGGGCAGTACTTCAGTGAGGATCCAGAATGCTGCTAAAGATGGTCTTTAGGGTTAACACTTTTCACATGCAATTCAGCCAGTCAAGAGTTTGAACATGGAAAGAGACTTAACAAGTTTCATGCAGCTTTCGGTATCCTTTCCAGAATTTCAGTCATGTCTAATCACCCACAATTTTACACGATCTGATTTCAACCACTCGATGCATCTTGAAAGCTACAGTTCAGAGTGGAAAGGTTAAAGCCAAGTCTTCAACATCTCACAGGCATTTAATTTACTTAAATGTTGAGCACCTTCTCAGGAAATCGAGTGCCTTCAGGGAATCTGCAGCTGAGCATCCAAAAATAACTACTTGAAAGTTTCTGTGGGTTTAAGAATCACAGGCTCTATATTCATGTGAACCAGACTTCAGGTAAAGATCAGAACTAAATTTCTGTTATTGATCGACTTGTCACTTGGAGAGAGCAGAATTAAAGCTGCACGTAGAAGAAATATCTCTTAACGAGTAACTCTTGCTTTTCAGAAATTTTGTCCTTTTTATTTCCTAGTCCTTTGCCTGTTTTCAGCCAGTTTTTGTGAGGTTTTCATCAAGTCCAAGTTTTTATCTAGACCAAGATTACCAACTGTTTTTGGAAATAAAAACTAATATCTGTCAGATATTCCACTGAAATCTGCCAAATTTTCCAGGTAGAAAGACACAACAATCTATTTTAAGACTGGTTTTCACTAGAGCTGGCTGAAAGCTCTGCAGTGGAATGTTTGTTTGTTTTCCCAATTGAAAAAGCTGATTCATAATAATTCAAACATTTTGCTGAGATGGATCAGTTTTGATTCAGGTGTGACAAACTCCAAGCAGAGTACAATTAACCTCTAATGACTAGATTCCTGCTGGGAACCAGACTTGCAATACTCTGTGGCCTGGTGGGAACCATCTCCTCTGAACACGTCAGCACGTACGGATAGTTGCTGGCAGGGAATGAAGAACCTGAAAATGTTTAAACATTTCATGTTTAGAAGTTATAATATTTCCTGCTGGGTAGAAAGGGAGAGAGAAAGAGGCCAAAACATCATTACTCAGTTCTTCCCTGAGCTTCCATGTCTGTCTGTCTAGCCTTCTAAAAGTCAGGATCATTTACTTTGTCAGGGTAAAGTAAAAATGAGGGGTTTATTCTGAATGAAAAAGGAATGTAACATTAAAATATTGAAGCCTACTGTACAGAGAATGATCCCTCTTGACAAAATACTAAGGCTCATAGCAATCCATGGCCATTAGTGTTGAAGTCCCTTAGCCGTTTGGTTAAAAAGGGTTAATCCCATTATAGAAAATATAAAATTACTTCTTGGAGATAAGATCGGGAAATTTTCTCTGTGTATTATTAAGCCCACATAGATTAAGGGTTTTCAGACTAAGTTCTGCAACCCACATTTTTATTTCTGAAGACAAAACCCTTTGTGTACCAAAACCAACCATTCTTCTTGCACAAGGCAGAGATTCACATTGGCAGACACCAAACAAACAAGCAAAGGAACCAACAAAAAATTAGCTTCCCACAAATCCAAACCTAAAAAGAAAAGGTAATTGAAAACAAAAATTGGTTGCAAAATATCTGTTTTGAAATTTCGGTCACGGTGATTTTTTTGGAAAAACCTTGAAAATGACCTGAAATACCTTCTTTACTTTAGAGTGAGATAATTTTCCATTCTAATTTCTACAAAAAAACTCATAGGAAATATTTTGGGGTTGACTTCAGGCAAGTCAACTATCCTCAGCCGTACCTCTCCTTGTTTTTTGGTAGTACTTGCAGTCCATGTAAGCCCTGGAATATCAACCTCTCCAACAGGATTGAAACAAAATATCTAATGGACTGGATCACCAGTAATTTTCCACAATGGAATTACTCTCGTGTAAAAAAAGTTATAAGTAGTCTCACAACAACACCAGAAAATTTACTTTTATTGAAGCATTAATCCTCTATTTAGTGCTCAACTCCCTCCTGATCTTGGAAAAAACAGAAGACACACTGTGACCCAAAAAATTTAAATCTCTTGCTTTGTTCTCGGCCAAGCAAAAAGCATGAAACCATTCCCTGATGCAGGTGGTTTCCTTCCAGCACAGTCATGTCCCCTCTTCTGCTGGAGAGACGCTTCCTAAACATGTGTGAGCTTTGTGTGACAGAACGTGCAGGTGCACGCTCATGTAAATCGCATCACCTACTTGCTGACACATTCTGGTCCCTCTGGAGCTGGCTGGGTCACAGCTGTGCTCCAACAAACAGATACATATGCCAAAGACCAGAGCTGGGTCTTGTACCTTCCACTGCTGGCAAACTTTTCCCTTTCTTCTACCAGGATCCAAATTCAGGCCCTGTTACTGATGACAAATGCAGCAGCCAGGGTGAGACTAGTGTTTAACTTAATGATGATTTAACACTTTGCAGAGTGCTGGCCTGGGTGATTATACATTCTTTGCATTTGTTTGGCTGGAAATATGGAAAATTAATTAGTAACAGAAGGGTATAGCTTTGCCAGCCATTAACTGAATTATATGTAAGTGTTTTCTTTGTCTGGCAATATCTTACCTTGTCATTGTGCCAAAAATATCTCATAACTTGGTATTACATTCTCTGAAGACAATCTTCTCAATGACTTTTTGAGTGAAATACTGTAATACCAGTAGGAGAGGATTTTTTCTTCTTTTTCTCATTTTTTTGGTGTTGATGAAACAGGACACTGCTACATTTCTAAAGGTCATTGTGTTTGGAATCAAAAGCTGTTTTCTAATGAAATTTTTCTTTTTAATTGGCAATGAATAATAAAAAAAATTCCAGCTAGGGATGAAAAGAAATCAAGAAAACAAGAAAGGGAGAACATTTCTTAAGTCTATACATTATTGTTTAATTGTTTTCTGGTGCAAACCAAGCTTCTGTGGATTTCTGGGGAAGAAGAGAGAACCAGGTTTGACATCTGCCTCCAGTCTTTATTTTATAGTGCGCAGTACTGTGGCTAAGATGCCTTCCATGTCTTCCTTGTTCTTGTACAAGGACTGATGTAGCCTGATATGTGCTGCAATAAAACAATATCTTTAAAAAAAAAAAGGTTGAAGACCAAAGGAAAAAAACCCTTATGCTCTAGGCATGTTTTCAGAAGGCTGTAATAAAGCAGGCAGCTCCTAATTTTACTGATGTCCATTAGTCAACATAACTGCAATTGCATTATCTTTCCTCCAGTTGGATCTTAATTCTTTGTCAAAGCTTTTCTATCATTTCTGGAGGTCTATAAACTCAGTCTGCTTTGGATGGCAGATGAGAGTTTAGGGTGTCTCCTGTTGACTACCCTGTTTCTCTGGATCAGTTATTTTCTGTTCACTGGTTGTTTAGCTGCTCATTCTCCTGGTCATAAGTATAAAATGCAACTTGCATGACAAACATGGGTCTGGCAGAGCATTTGGTTTATAATGGATGTGTTGTCAGTTGGCTCATATAACTAAGGATTGGTCTGAGAGGATGTCCAGAATATTTCTTGTTCCCCTTGCGTGTGGAGGCACATGCCATATGTCAGGCTCTCTGCTACAAATCACCCACAGGTACCTGCCTAGTTTCGAAATTAATCAGTGTTGACTTGGAAGCACTTTCATCTGCATAAACTTTCTTTTCCCCACCCCCTTTCTCTTCTGCATGCTGAGACAAGCTACCGTGGATGCTACAAGTACAGTGGAGGTGCTGTCTAGACACCCAGAGCATCTCAGCTGTGTCATGCACACAAGGCATTCACACACGAGGCTGTTGTCAGGCTCATCTCCCACTCTCTTGGCCAAATCTCCAGCCACAAAAGCCATGTCTAGTCAGTTGGATGTGCTTTCAAATGTCAATGTTTGGACTGATTAGCAAATATGAGAAACGATCTTGACTGTGGCAAACCCCAAAATTGTACAAGAGAATTTGCAAAGAGTTCAAACAAGTTGGTCTGCGTAGAGTTTGTGGAGTTTTCTTGCTCTGTAACATAAAATGATCTAAATTAATTGTTGTTAATGAGTCTTTATGGTGTCCATTCAGGAATGATGGAAGAGCTGTTTGGAGGGAATGTTTGGAGGGAATGTCTGGAAGTCAGCAGTCCCATCTCCACCTTGAAGAAGGTTCTTTTCCAAAGTAGGTCAATCATGGACTTATCTAGGTAAGTCTTAAAACCCCCCAAGGATGGAGATTTCACAGCTTTGCTGTGCTGGAACCTGCTGGTCACAATCCTCCTAATGGAACTCAGAACAAAATCTGTTATATTTACTGTTGTCTTGTTTGATACCCTGTTTGAAGCTGAGATGTTATTCAGCCTGTTCACTGCCTCTACCACTTCACAGGGTTTTTTTCACAGAATCACAGAATTAGTAAGGTTGGAAAAGACCACAGAGATCATTGAGTCCAACCTATCACCTGTTGCCTAACCTGATGTCATCCTGCTACCAACACACTACCCTAATATCTAGGTCATGCTACCAAGTACAACATGCAACCTATTCTTAAACACCGCTAGGGACGGTGGCTCCACCACGTCCTTAGGCAGCCCATTCCCCTGAGGGATCACCCCCTCTGTGAAAAATTTCCTCCTAATGTCAAGTCTAAATCTCCCCTAACACAGTTTTCAGTCCAGGTCCAGAAGTTTATACTATGTTTTCCATACTTCATGATGTCTCTGTTGCCCAGGTCTTTAAGTTTCTTAAAACCTGCCTGACTTGAATCTCTGTTGTTCAGGTTATCAGCTAGTTGTAATATACTTGTTACCAGCTGCTAAATAGACATTGAGGCATATATGACAACCATTTGAATTCAGTGTCACGCCAATTATCAACTTGTCTAACAGTTTGTTCCTTCTTCAGCTTCCTAATGGTAATGCTCAGGATGACAAAATCTTAACATATTAAAGTTATGTACCATCTACTGATCTTCACTTGCCCTTATAGCCAGTCATTTAATTACAGAAGGTAATGAAGTCAACAATGATTTGCCTGAAACAAATCCGCGTAGACTATTCATTTTTGTTTCTTGCCTTTCAGTAGATTGGAAGTAGACACCAAGAGGATGTTCTCCCAGACATTTCCTGGGCCTGAGGTGAGACTGACCAACGTGCAGTTCCCTGGTCTTTCAATAATTAAATATAGGTATTATATTGACATTTTCAACCCTTAAGAATTTGCTGTCCCAA
>WEKX01006835.1:222887-252283 GCA_013390025.1 Pitta sordida
GGCCTGCTAGACTGTGAGGGATCTAGGTGGTGTTACACTCTGGGATGTGCTCTCGGTCTCTGTACGGGTGTTAGGTGGTGAGTTGGACTAGATGATCCTTGTGGGTCCCTTCCAACTCATAATATTCTGTGTGTGATTCTGTGTGTGATCTCCATGTTGCAGTCAGCTATGTTTGCTCTCCAATATTTGGCTTCACATCTGCACTTCTGGATTCCTGGACTGCGTTTTTGGTGAGAACCAGAGTTAAAGATGGTAATATTAAGTTTCTTTTGGACTTTCAGGAAAAGGTTCTTAGGTCACTTTTCTCATTTCATGACAGTACTGCAAATAATTTTGAAAACTAAGTACAGAAAATTGTTATGTGTGGACCAAAGAACAAAGCTCTGTAAAGTTGCTTTGATTTGTGAGTATGATTAATCTTGGTAGAGGTAGCCTTGATGATCAAACACCTAACATTTCACTTTTGAAGTAGTATTTGAGACAGAATTATTCCTTGAAAAATATTATTTATCTCATGTAAAGATCAGACTTTGTCACCCTGATACTATGATTTTGATGATATTTAGACTGCTGCCTCCATATCAAACCAGGAAAGTGCAATAGTCTCCATTGACAAATGGTGATATTAAAAGAAACAGGACTTTTCTAGGCCAAAAGACATCATTTTCTAACACAATTAATCCCATTACTGTCCAAAGAAAACGAAATTGCCTGCTAAACATGGATGGAGTTTGTACATTAAAAGTGTCCTCAAAAAGTACAGCTCATGTTAATTAAACTCTTGTTGCTAACAGCTTTTGTAAGCCTGGTAAGTGGAAGGATGCTTAAACATCTCTGCTGTGTTTGTTTTTCTCACTTGTACTGAGGTCAGGCTGCATGGAAATAATGGAGGTACAGCTCTCACCCACACATGGCAGCTGCTTGAAACCATATATCTGAGGTCAATGTTGTCTTCGTATTTCCCTCCAATTTTATTGTTTTAACAGCAAGATGACCAAATAGTTCATGAAGCAGCTTCTGAGTTAGTACACTACTTGACTCAGTGGCAGCCAAAATAAAAATTAGTTCATCAGCCTGCGATATTAAAGTACACTCAAATCATGTGTCACAATACTGAAAAGCAAGCAGCAGTTGTTCATGCTCTACTTCAGATTCTTCCTCTGAGCAGCAGCAATCTTGGAAGAGAGACAGTATGGAGAGGGGGGAATTTGAGAAGTTTACCATCACATTTTGATCTACTGCTGCAGCAAAGCCAGCACTAACGTCAGTCTGGGGCAAGGCTGCTGCAGCTGAGATGAGCGTCTGACTCAATGATTCTGCATTCATGTTGCCAGCAGGTTTTTTTTTTGCACTGGCGAAACACCAGGTCTTTCTGTAGTAAAACCACCGCGTAACATTGCTTCTGGAAGACAACCACAAAACCTAATCCCTTAATCCCACTTGAGAAAGCTGTTTTAAATGGGAAGCGGAGTTGTGTTCACTTCCATGATCACATGACTGATTCTGACCTCAGTTCTGCCAGCACAAATTGAAACACACACTCTAACATGGCAAAATTCGCTCTTGATCTGGCCCAGATACTGTAACCCCCGTCTGTGCATAAGGTTCTCCTGCCATGCTGCAAAGATAGATGCATCAAAGGCACAAGAGACAATGAGTATCATATTACAGGCAAAGGCATGAACTAAATTAAGAGTTATATTTTCAAAAAAGGTTTCGGGTTTTTTTTTTTCCGTCTTCCCACAAAACAGAGGAGTGTGAGGTCACATATCTGCAGTATTACAGATTCATGTTCAGGATCATAGGGGATCAGCTTTAAACCGACAGAGAGAAGGCTTAGAGTAGATATTAGGAAGAAATTCTTCTCTGTGAGGGTGGTGAGACAGTGCCACAGGTTGTACAGAGAAGTTCTGGATGCCTCATCCCTGGATGTGTTCAAGGCCAGGAGGGATGGGGCTTGGAGCAGCCTGGTCTAGTGAAAGGTGTCCCTGCCCATGGTAGAGTGGCTTGAACTAGATGGTCTTTAAGGTCCCTACCAGCTCAAGCTAGTTACGATTCTGCGATCATGTCTGCTTGCTTTGAAACAAACTCTTAGTTTTAGCACAGGTCCTATTTTGTAAACCATTCTCAGATTAATACTTTCTTATTATTTTTCCATAATCTATGCTCTATAGTGTATAAAGTATATAATAAATTCCATATCACTCCACAGCACTGATGCTGAGATCCAAAATTGTGACTCTTTTTTGAAAGTTGTGCAAAGTGGTGATTCCAGTGGCTCTACATCTTGAATGAGGGTGTGCATCTTTGCAATGAAGAGCATCATCTCTTAATGAAAAGGACTTAGAATATCTGGGTCACATGCAAGGGTTATACAGGAAAAAAGCTGAGATAATTTTTAAAAATAAAAGGGGAAAAGAAACAATAAAAATCTCACTTTTCTAGTCATAGAAATGAGCAAAATCTTTGTGTTCCGTCTCATTACTTTGGGATACATGAAGTGGATTTCCCTCCTACTCCCTGTGCTTTTTCCATTCTGTCCTTCACTATGTGTGTTGGGTATCATGGAAAAGCAGAGAGAACTAGAGAGTCTCCAGAGGGAATCAGGAAATGCCTGCTGTGGTTCATAATGGCTTGACCAAATCAGCGATGACATTTAAATAGTGCTCATAAAGTGTATTTAAGTCCTTGAGTGAAGTGAAAAGACATTATCATTAATATATTAATATCCTGTGGCTTCTTATGAGGCTATGTTTTTTTAATCTTAAATATAAGTGTTTTGTAATAGTTTTTCCAGAAATAGTCTTTCCCCTCCAACCCACCCGTGGAACTGACACTTTTTGCTAAATACCCTCCAGCTGTCCTTGTTGCAACTTGGTGCTGACAGGGACAAAGCAGGACCCCATGTATGTGATTTCTTGATCTCAGGAAGAACCTGAGAGCTCACGTTTTACTTCCAAAAGTATATATTTGGTTTTATTATATTTATTGCTTCAATGCCTTTGGGTAGGATTAATTTCACTTTATTCCGTCCATCAAAAATTGCTGAAATACGCACCTCCTGATAGCAACTGGAAATTGTTTTCACCTAATTTAAAGCCGTATCTTAGACTAAGAGGAATCCTTTCCTTTCAGAGTATCCTTTTTAATGCAGATGGATACCAACCTAAGAGTTTTAAATGAGGTTATTATTTGGATTAGTAATGCAAGATGGTTTCATAACTGGTTTCCACAAGGCAAAGCACACAATGTCATGGAAAATAACATTTATTAATACTAAAGGCCAGATTTGATCAAACACAAGGCAGAGGAATGTGGTGACTAAACTGGAAGCAATCCCAATACCCAGTGATGCAACCTAGCACAGAATCAGATTACTAGAAATGGGAAAAAAAAATCACAGTTTTTTTCTGCAAATGCTAGGGTTTTTCCTTGGGAAATTATATGTTTTGACTTATTTATATGTGCTAAAATCTAACTCTTTCATTATTGCTTTTGACAGACTCTTTACAGACAAAATTATTTCAATGTGAGAAAGGGACACTAACACAAGTCTGCTCCAGGACAGAAAATGTGTAACTGTTCCTCCTCACTAATCACTCATTTTATCACGAGGTTCTTGCAATGTCAAACAATGTTCCACAGATTTATGTCTGCAGTGTTTAGTCCTGCTCACAGAAGTATCAGCACAGAATCACACACAGAAACTTGTAGATTCACTTCTGAGTTTTGCTGTCCACAGATGGCCATTTTAATTATATTAATTATTCAAAATCCTCATTAGGACTACTGTAGTTTCTCTGGTCCTATTCTATCCTATCCTATCTCATCCTAGCCTAGTCCATCCTATCCCACTTTCCATGCAATAGGGAGCTACTGAAAGTTTGTTACAAGTCTCTTCTTTACCGTTTTCAGATAACCAAACTTCTTGGTCTGAATTTGTAAAGAAATTCTAGAGTGGAAGTTAGTAATGATCAATGTTAACCATTTTGCCTTGTTAATAATTTTTGAGAAATGTCAAATATGACTTTGAAAATCATATAACCAGGCAATGGCAGATTTGACAAAAGAAAAAAAAAAGGATGGAAAAAATTTTGTAATTTTTTTAAATTGAAAAATTATTTTATAAAACCAGGAAAAATATTCCTAAAAATATCGATATTCACTCATACCTTTATTTTCAATTTTTACCAGCAGAGGTAAACAGATTTTGTCTAATTATTATTTTGTACTTTTCTTAAAATTTGACCTTATATGAAAAAAAAATTATTTTCAGTTGTTAAAATAGTGATGGATATTTTAGAATTAATTTTTATTACAAGTCCTATAAAATATTCATTAGAACATCCAAATGAACTGAAGCTAGGTCCTCTCTTAATTCTGCAAATGTGAGATATGCTATCTTCCCTAAAAATTAAACTTTGTTTCATATAGTCATGATTTAATTTTTGCAATTTACTTAATCTGCCCTGTAAAATAGAATGAAATCAAACAAATAAACTCTTAATATTGCATAGTGAGTTAAAAAAAAACCCAAAACGTGCACTTAAGCTGTATGTATAAATATTAACTTGTTGTCACATTAAATAGTGAAAATTTGATTTTTGGTTAGAAGGGTAATAACATAGATACATATCCATATGCAGGTCAGTAATTTCCCAAGATTCCTAAGTGTGAGAATTTAAAATGTAGATTAATAAATGAGTATTTAAATATTTAAACACAGGAGTACTTTTCAAAAGTGCTGAGAATGTTACGTTTCCCAGGTACGATGCTGCTCACTCGTAACTTTGGGCAACGACATCCCTCGTTAAGATAATTAAAGTATGCAAGGCCAACTTTAGGTCTCATTGTATTTTGCCCATAAATCAGTATTTTAACTCATGTCAACACTTTGAATGACCATCTCCTTCAAATAAAATTATACTAATGGACTTGGAACCTGACTATTATCATCAGAAAACAATCAAACCCCCTCTATTTTCATGCTTTTGTCACCACTGTCATTAACTATTGCCATGCGTAAGAGCACATAATGCACACTGGGCACTGACTTCTCTCTGTTCCACAACCAGCCAAAGAGGAAAACCCTAAAAGCTGCTTCTACCTCTACCTTTCTCTAAATACCTTGGCTGCTCAGGGTTGGTGTTCAGTAAAGCAACGCATCAGTTTCCCTGCTGAAGAAAGATACCGTTTAAAGAAATCAGCCTTATTATGTCCCAATGACAAGCATAATTAAGAATGTCTGTCTCTGAAAGGCACAAGAATAGAGGGAAAGCTTTTGTTCACCTGAGCACACTACCATCCTTGACCCATCCAAGTAATTTAAGCCTTGGTTGAATTGGACAAGGACAGGTGTAATTGGGCTCCAGTCTCGGCTGCTTCCAGCCTTGCAATTAGCCTAATAAGGTTGTCTGTGGAGGGGTCAGTAGCTAGCGGCCAGTTTGGCTGGAGCCTTCTCAGGCTGTCAGCAGAAGGAGAACAAGGAGTCCATTGGGTCACAGCACGAGAAAAAATGAATGCTGGTAATTGATCTAGTGACAGCAGCGTCTGTCCGGAGATGAGAGAAATGGCCAGCTGCAGTGAAGGATGCCAAAAAATCCCCAAACAACAACAACAAAAAATCTCTACAAAAGAACTTGTATGTTTCTAAAGATGTGGCAAGAGGTGATGTTATGTGAGTTTTGAGCAGTTACGTGGCATTAAACGTGGACACTTCACTCAGCTACGTGCAGCTATGTTGCCATCTCTCTCTGTTTGTGTGAAATGAATAAAACAGGCCTTTCCACAAGCTTTTAAACTCTGCCCTCTCAACCCACTCCCTCCCGAAATCCCCAAAGGCATGTGCAGCCCATAGAATAACATTCACAGGTAATGTTGACAGAAATGCAGCTATGTTCTCTTGGATCCTTCCAGGAAGGTTCTGGATGTACCCTTGAAAATGATTTCCCAACTAGTGCTGTGATTCAGCATGTATGTTTTGAGCTTCATTATTTCAGGTGGGCTGAAATGTAATTTTAATTCATCCTTCCATCACTCTGTTCTTGTGACAGTTTTTAATTAAACATAGTCTTTAATCAATTAAGTGGCAGCTGCAAGTAGTGTGTTAGTGCTCTGAATGTGTCTTTAGAAATATCCAAACTTGCAGAAAATGCAAGTTCAAATACCAGCAGGGAAAAGAATGGCTTTCATCCATCCTTTGAATTCCACAAAATTTCCTGTCTGGGACTACACATCAATATCTTGCCTAGACATAAGAGACGGACTTTCAAAAACAATTCATCCCTCCTCCCTTTTCTATCTGCATGGTAATTCAGGATAATAGAAATACTACTAATAATAATGATAAATATTGAAGCTGCAGTTCAAGAAGTTGGTTAGAGATGGCAGCTCTAGAGCTTGAAAATCCATGTTTATTCCTGGCAGAACCTAAATGTTTGAACAGGATGTTGATAGTGTTGATAAAACCTTTGCTTATCATCATTTTAACTTCAGGGTTAGCATTGAATATGCATGTTCCTGTGCATAATTAAGCTTATGGTTATATGTAATAATGATAACAATAATAGTAATTGTTATTACTCTGTAGTTGAGGTTAGAGACTAATTTCAGCTACATTTTATAAAAATATAACGAATTATCTACACTGACCTTAGTTACCCATCTAAAATACAGTAGAATCTCTGTACATTTATTTTTTTTTAAATTGAATAAATATGAGTGTAAAAGTGAGAGAGAACAGAATTGCAACTGTACATGTGAGAAATGAGAACAGAGACACCAGTAGGTTTAGGATGGGATTGCCTGAATTGAGAAGGTGGAGGTGCAACTGTTCTCTTTAATGATTGGAGAGAAGCAGGTGACAGCAGCAGAGAAGTGATTCAGCCTTCAGGGAGGTGGCTAGGATTAAAATGAATTAGGATAAATTCTGCCTGGAGGAAGCTCCTGCTCCCCATCCTATCAAGGGACTCTCAGGTGTGGATCTCAGTTGTAGATGCTGAATCTTGAAAGAGTAAGACATGTTGGCACAATCCTGCCTGTGACTTGAATATGCTCAAACTTGGAATCTGTGTCATGGTTAAAATCAAGGCTGACTTTTAATGCTCAGTTATGGGTGACCCTAAAGCTAAGTGTCTTTGCAAGGGCAGATGAGAACTTACTAGAAGGAAAAGGGAAGAAGACCACATACTACTATTACTTTGCATTTCATACCTTTTGCCATTACATTCCACATGGAGACCCCTAACTTCCAAAATGCTGAGATCTCACACCACTTCTTGCACATCCATTTCTATTAGGATGGCAAATTGCAATGATACAGAGTGTGAGCTGCCATTTTGGAACCACATGAGTTGAACAACCACATGGAGCCTCTGTGAGTGTATTCCCAGTGGTGTCAACATCCTATAAGTGGTGACCTGCCTGGCAGGGAGGCCACTATATAAGACACCAACTTGGGGAACTGGACAGGCTTGCTTTGAGAGCACATCATGGCTCAACGGACCCTACAGCTACCATCCCTCTGCCAAAAGGAGTGCATGATAATAATAATAATAAAATAAATGCTAGCTTGCAGTATTTTTCTGTTTCTCATCCTTATGTCATAACACCAAGGAATTTAGGGATAATGCTGGCTATCAGAATGATGGATTTATTACTACAGCTGACGCCATTTTTCCTTTTGTGAATCAGAAGTTTTAAAAAACAGGCGTGTATCTCATGTACAAATAGCCTACATTAACAGTGTGCATCAGGATCTCAAGTACATGTCAAGGGCCATGCTGATCTCAGGCCAGAAACCAAGTTCTTGTCTACTAGTACAAAACTTCATACACCAGAATCCTACATGAAAATCCCTTTGGTGCATTAAATACACTGAATAGAGTCTCCCTTCCCTATCAAACATATCTGGGAGTTGAACAAGAGAGTACTTTTGGGGATTCAATCTCTCCCTATATTACATTTTCATTGTTTTTGCAAGTTCTACTTAAAGATATTTCACTTAGACGCTCTTTCTTCTAAGGCTTTATTTTGGGGTACAGAGCATATTTAGAGTTCAATCATATATTGAGGTAACACATTTGACTTATTCTCTCTACAACAACAAATTAATCAAATCAACTCTTTCGGACATAACAAATATATTTGCAGTATTCTACTGGTTTGGCTGGGATAGAGTTAATTTTCTTCACAGTAGCCGGTGTAGGGCTGTGTTTTGGATTTGTGCTGGAAATAGTGTTGATAATATAGTGATGTTTTCCTTTTTGCTGAGCAGAGCTAACACAGCGTCAAGGCCTTTTCTGCTCTTCACCCCACCAGGGAGGAGGCTGAGGGTGTACAAGGAGTTGGAAGAGGACACAACTGCGACAGCTGACCCGAACTGACTGAAATGATATCCCAGATCATATGAAATCATGGTCAACACATAAATCTGGAGGCAGAAGAAGGAAAGGGGAGGGCATTTAGACTGATGGTGTTTGTCTTCCCACCTTGATGTTACATATGAATTGCACCTGGGGTGGCTGAACACCTGTCTGCCCATGGGAAGTGGGGAATAATTCCTTGTTTTACTTTCTTTGTATGTGTGGCTTTTGCTTTACCTATTGAACTGCCTTCATCTCAACCCATGAATTTTCTCACTTTTAGTCTTCTGATTCTTTCCCTCATCTCACTGGAGGAAAAAGTGACTGACAGCTGGGGCTGAGTTGCCACATGGGGTTAAACCCTGACACTGGTGTACTCAGGTAAAGCTTAGGCTGAGATGTACACACATTGGTCCACAAAACTGAGTATAAACCTCACCCCAGGGCTTGGGTTTTTACTAAAATTATTTGGAAATGTAATTAATTTACATGTAAGCTTTTCCATTCACATGTTCAGAAGGATTTAAAGAATGTAAGGTAATGTCCTGAAGTCCACATTTTAGTGAGGAATAATGTTTGCAAAAATTCAAGAACAGTAAAATATTTTCACCCTACTGAAGATGACACCTTGCTAATTAAAATCCTAAGTAAGGAAAAAAAAAAAAAAAAGAACAGCGAATAACTTAACATTTTGCCAAAAGTATCACAAAATTGGAAAACCTAAAAAGGAATTAACAGAAACTAAAGAATGAAGAAAAAACCCACAATACAGATTTAGAAAGATGCATTGGAGCCAAACCATATGAACATTAAAGTGGATTGTCTTTCACTCCTTAAGGACATGCAGACTATACCCCAAAGCAGCCACGGTGTTTAATGAACACTCCTCCAGAAAACTGCAGCTTCTGGGCAGCCAAACCATGAGCACTGGCAGCTCAGCAATCAGTCCACTTTTCACTTTTTGTTTTCTTTACATCTCACTTTTCCTGCTGGATATCAGACTGTTTTCTTCCACTTCTTGTGAACTTTTCTCATTAGCTTAAAAGTCTTTGGACAAAGGGATTTTCTGTTACATGCCTCTTCTGTGCCTCAGGCAAAGGGACCCCGATATCTTGGTCAAAGCTTCTACAGTTGCTGTAAGAGCAGTATAGTTGAATTCCACATGGAATTTAGTTAGTGTACATATTGATCTTACAGATGTGATATGTTTAACTGCCAGTGTATATACAACAATAAGAAATGAACATGGTCTCTCACTTTTTCTTGGCCTTGGTTCAAATTTGTTCAAAACAGATAAATCTGGTATATTAAACCATTAATGAACAAGAAGGAATGATTTTTAATGGAGTGAAATCTAAACTACTTATCCTCAATTTTTTTTTCTAGCAGAAGACATGGTGGAGCTATTCAATAGGCATTAAATGAACAAATTGATTATCCTTACAATAATAGTACCAATCTTGCTTTGTATTCACTATTCATTCAAGCTAAACATACACAATTCGCATGGGGAAACTATTTATTCTTTGGAGTAACCCAAAAATAGAAACTCAAGCAAAATTATTACAATAACCAAAACTGCACAACTGAAAACATCAAGTAGGCATTTGTGTTTCTTTACACTGTTCTCAGAAAAATTAGTATAGTTTGGAATAACAAGCAGTGATGCCACATTACTTAATCAATAAAGCTACAGTTTAACACAGCTTTTCATTAGTTAGAGTAGTATTGAAATCACTGGAAAATTTGTCCTTGAAATCAACAGGAGATAGGTTAAGTGTGGTGTACATACCATAAAACACAAAAATCTCTCAACCTTTCACATTAAGTTAATTCTGTTATGGTGAATCTTTTAAATCCCTTGATAATTGCACTGCAACTTGAGATAGTCCAGGCCTCAGGACTTAAAAATTCTGATCGTACTTATGTCTCCACCTAAAAATTCCAGTCTGGCTCTGAATTTGTGTCACCTACATGAGCATACTGCTGACCACAGCTCAGTGACCCTCATCCTGTTGAGTGCACCAGTTCTGGTTACCCTGGAGTAGTACCAGTGGAAGTTTGGTCACCTCCATGTATTCCCTCCTCTCAGTTTTCACACTCTAGTTTGTACTTGTGTTACACTCAAAAAGCCTTTTCGCCTCATTCGGGTTGCAGGTTGGCTGGGTCTCACTCTCTGAACAGCTATTCCAAATTTTGTTTGTCTTCATTTTTCACTGGGTGGTCTTCTCCACCATTATTTATTACCTGCTGATGACAGAATGATTGGTTTCCTCCTGGGCTTTTCCATGGTTCTCCTTGCTAAACGTTACTGGAAATACTCCAGCAAAATACTATCTTTTTCTTCAGAATCTGTTGATTTTTCAACACTTACATGGTTTGGATAGATGCGGTAGGATTCTTTTTATCTACTTTTGGGACAGTAGGATTCAGTTCACAGACTGAGATGTCTATTTTCAAATTTTGGTGTACAGGAGTCTCCAGGCAAGCTGAGTGTCTGAGCAATGAGGATCCGGACTGCATAACCAGTGAAACCTTCAGGGTGATGATACATGTAAGTACTTGCTCCTTGCACTTTCTGGTCTCACTGAGGACATTGCAGGAGACCAGGGAGTCTGCGAGCTCCTCCTAAAGCCACCAACCTCCATGACATCTCAGTTCAGCTCAGGCTGAGCCACAGAAATGACTCTTGCTCATTTGAGTGTGCTGGATTAAAATAAACAATCTCCACCAACCTAAGCATGTAACAGCTTAATAATGCCTTAGTAAGTCCTTCTGGCCTACTCAGTTGAAATTTGAAAATTGCAGATAATTACAAACAACATAAAAGCAGTCTTATAACAGGAAGTGCTGGACAGTATTAATAACAGGTTTCATTAGCAGATCCACCTATATTATACATGACAGCTGTATTCTGGAAAAAAAAATCCCGCAGAAGATTAGACACTCAGCATGAAAGGTATTAGGTAATTAAGTAAGAAAATTTTCCATAAAAAGTTACAAAAGTCTTTCAGCTTTATAAAATCCACATTTTAATCTGTAAATAATGGACTTATGGGAAAGTCAAATGCATTCTAGCAGTTATGAAAGCAGATTGTTATAAAAATCTATAAATCAAAAAAGTAAGATATAGAATCATAGAATAGTTTGGATTGGAAAGGACCTTTAATATCACCTAGTTCTAATGCTCCTGCCATGGAGTCACCTTCCACTAGACCATGTTGCTCAGAGCCCCATCCAGTCTGCCTTTGAACACCTACAGGGATGAGCTATCCACAGCTTCTCTGGAGTCCAGTGCCTCACCACCCTCACAGTAAAGAATTTCTAATATCTCATCTAACCAGCCTGAACTGTCTCCGACTGTCTTCATAGGAGAGGTGCTCCAGCCCTCCATTTTGTGAAATACAGCAGAGCTCTCCCCAAGGCAGATGAATTAATTTTCTTTAAAAGTTTCGACAGATCAGCTGTGTCCAAGGAAACAGAACGCAACAGAGGCTTCGGCCAGGACTCAAAGATTTGGATCATTTCTGCCTGTACATCTCTATTTCAGTCTTGAAGAAAAAGTCAACTGCACGCATGATAGCAAAGAGACAACAAACAAATGAAGACCAGCGACACCAGCACATAAAGAAAAGCATGGAAGATTCGTAAGTGGGAACACTGATGCTGCCCTAGATACCTTTTGCCCTTGCCTTTCAAATCTCCGAGGCTGTTGTCCACAGATGGCACAGCCATGAGTGCCCGAGGTTGCCCACACCTTGCCTTGACTTTCGGGTATCAGCTGGAGTGTACTGTAAAGCAGTTAACCACTGTGAAACCGTATAAATTAAACCGTGTTTAGTCCACATAAATCTTAAGGCTGGATATTGTGTTGATGAAAAAAATGAACACTTTCACAACAACATATGGATCTCACAGTGTAATAGGGAGAGGGAATGGGGAACACAGTGGAGAAGAAAGGAGCCAAAGCTCTTGTGTAGCTTTTGAGTGTCCAGGGTGCATCATGGGCTGCAAAGTTTTTAATCTGTGGGTGTGTATCCTTTATGGGTATGATTGTTCCCTTCAGGCATGAGCCCTTTGTTCACATCTTGGTCAGTCAGCGGAATGATGAAATATTGAATCGTGGACGTGCATTGGCATGAAGGGCACAATGAACTCTGTATTTTTATCACAGAGAAGACTGAGCAGTGATTTCAGCTTGTATACACCTACATGAAAAAGATACCTTTGGTGATATTTTTCTTTAGCCAGAACTCCAAAAACATCGAATAAACAAAAACAGGAAACATCAAAATTCAGATGGAAAACAAACAGGGTTTAACCATGATCCCCGTTAATACTAGCAATAGCAAACTGATGCTTTCAAAATTCTTTTTCCCTATTGTTGAACATACAAAAATAAAGACTGAATATTTTCCCCCTAAAGAGCACGTTTACCTTCAAAGTAGACTTTAGGATATGTATGGCCTGGGCTATTTGGTAGGTCAGGCATCCTTTTCTAATTAAAAAACCTTCAGTAACTTTCTTCTCTGAGAAGGTGTCTGTTATTGTGGAGGCATGGATGATAGGAGAGGTAACAAGTTTAGTACTTTTCCTTTTTTCCCCCTGTTTCTACAGGGAGCAGACATAATGAATAGTACCAAGAATGCCTGAATCTTGCCATCTACCCTCCACAATTATGCCTTTTGCCAAGGGCTGTAATGAAGTCGTGGGATCAGGGAGAAAACTTTGACTAAATTTCAGGCAGTGTGCCTTGTCTCTCACACAAAATTATTCCTGAAAACCATAATCTTGACCAATGTCTGGGTTGGTCCAAAAACCAGACTATGCAGGTGAAGGTGAATGAACAAAATTGTCTACATACACCTTAGAGAAGACAGAGATTATTTTTAAATTTATGTATGTATAGATACATATATATATTAAATTTTAATTGCCCAGGGCTTGCCAGAACCAGATTGGATCTTTTTGTTCCCGTTTTTATTCTCATCGCACATGTTAGACCAACTCCTTCACCTGGGTGTGCTGACACACAGGTGTTTGCTGGCACACCCTGGGGGAGGGATACGCAGAGGGTTGGAGGTGGCAGGAACAGAACTGCCCACAACCTGGCAGGGATCTGGATAAATACTGAAACATCTGTTCTGGGTTGCCTTAGGTCTCTGCTGCTGATCTGCTGGATGATCACAAAGGCACCAGACTCCCTGTGTCTCACATGCCGAAGTGTGCCATGGGGATCGTAATATTTCCTTGCATTTCCTAGTTATATGATTTTCTCTGTACAACCCCCTGGCACAAAAGATTCAGGTAACAGGGCTAATATTCTGGCTTTATGAAAAGGCACATGTGGATGTCTTCGAAAAATGATGACCTGAAGACTGCTTTCTCCTGACAATGATGAAGCCTAGAATCCCTTCAAGGCTCTTCATGCTAAGAGTAGAGCAGTGTAATGGCTTAGGAAAGAACACGGACTGAATTATAGTAGGACTCCTCCTACTATAGGAACTCCAAGTTCCCTTTAAATGCTGTTCGTTTTTCTGCTGTGCTAACATGATTAAACAAGACAGGTCTGGCAGGGCTCTTCCACATTGTCAAATCTTTAACAAAAGGAGTAATTTTCCTTTTTCTTACAACTCCACACAGCCTGCTTATAGAGATGGCAATTACTCACAGGCAGTGTAACTCAAGATCTTTCCAGTGTTTATATCTCCACATGATGCACACACTTACATGGCAACGGCATGGGACAAGACATGTCTTTTCATTTTCCCATCATAATTCATAGCAGGACCTTGCCAAAAAAATACTGGAGCTGATTACCAAGTGTGACTACGATCGGATCATTTAGCAATTTGAGTTTCCACACCTTTTGTGTGAGGCTGGGCTTTGTTTTACTTAAAGCAATAATTGCATTCTAATTTCATAATATAGGTCGTGGTTGCTTCATCTCTCTGTGCCTTCAAGGAAAAGAAAAGCACAGAACACAACAAACATTTTTTAATTAATTTTTTTAAATGAGCTAATAAATGTTTACCTGCTTCACAGGTGTGCTTGCTGCAAAGTGACTTAATTATCATTCCCACAGTCCCCATACGAAGGATCACAAAGGGATTATACATTGGTGTTATCCTCAGTAAGAATGAATTGCACTTTTATGAGGAACAGAGTTCGAAGAAACATTTTTAGGAGTAAAATATTTTAAAATAAAAGTTATTAAAGAGGGAGTTAAGTTAAACCAGGCAGAATTTCAAAACAGAGGAATGGACAACTTAACAATGGACAACTGAAAACAGACTTGGACTCCATTGTTCACAGTGCTAAAATTTGTCTACATGGCTCCCTCTGTGAACAAAGAAGAGCAGGGCACCTCTCACATCCCTGTAGAATAATCCAGAGTTGACTGGAGACCTTTTCCTTTCTTCTCATCCAGAGCATGATACTCTATGCTTTAGCTGGAGTTGTAGGGTCATTCAGTTTATCAGGTTGCATGACACGTGAAAGGTCACGACGTGTCCCAGTTTGTCTAGTTTTCATTGGATTACTCATCCCCATATCCAACACAGCAACATGGGTTTCCACAAGTCTTCAGACCCAGGCACTGCATGACAAATCTAGTCAATCAGTTCCTACCTTCATCCCTAAGCACAGCCTGGAGGTGCTGACAAGGGTGAAGTGGGCAGTGAGAGCCTACCATGTGTCTCATATTTAATCTGTGTCTAATATTCAGTCTGTGATCCTTCTATTTCCGTGGTCTTCAAACCAGGCCTAGTTTGGAGTCGTTTCCTAGACAGCACAGGAAATCAAGCTGCCTGAAAATAAAGTCCAGACTAGCTCTTCTTTAAAACAAATAGGAGAGGCATTTCAAATCTTTATCATGTACTTTTTAAAGATGGAGCCACTTTTCTTTCTTTAGGGAACTATGTTCCAGATCTCAAGTTTGCCATAATTTTCTCACTTTATCTCAAAAACTTGTTACTTTTATAACTTCTGCCATCTCTTAAGTTACCAAACAGCAGTGTTCTTTCTGTCCTGATCTCCATCACAAAACTCATCTGAAGGATTCTGAGTGTTTTCTTCGAATAGAAAACTGTAGTATATCTATAACACATCCAGAATATCTGGAAATTATGTAAAACCATCCTGGAACGATCTACTGTGTCCTTTTTTTTTTTTTAAAACTGTATTTCCCTGCAGAAGCATTTAGATACTCAAGGCTCCTACTTATGTTTTGGAGTTGCGACCATCAAAATATAGAACCACCATAGAGACCACTTTCTTTAACAAGATGCACTAGCTCTTTTATGAAAGTTTTTTTATACATATTTGAAAAGGCTTTTAAATTACTGTACCCATAATCCTTCCTAGAACCTGACGGAGAAGGTAACTATCCACAGTCAACTCTTCCTATACATCAGCAAGAGGTGCGTTTGTGAGTTTCCTACCGCTTGGAAGGAGCAGTGTCAAATTTAGGATTAGGATTTCAAAACATCTAGGACTTTCTTTCTTGTGTAAACACCCGTGAAGAATTTGACTCCAGATCAGAGAAGGGTCAATCTGACCACAGCCACTTAGCTCAGAGACTATTGCATGCAAAGAGTGTTCTTGTGCACCTTTGTAGGCAAAAAGGGGTGAAAGGATTCCTCAGAGCATTATATAAATATGCAACAGAACCCTTGTTTGAAGCATGCCTTTGTCTTTCTCTTCCTATATAGACAATTTGCAGACTTAAATTCTCTAGTGTATCTATATAAACATAGGTAGTATAGATACCTTTCTCTAATGTCGCATGACTAAATGCAACCATTTGCCTTCACCCATTGCACAATGCTCATGCCCAGCTGCTTATGTAGAATACGTTTTAATTCCAAATAATTGCTGGCTTTTGGTTTTGACATACTGAGTAGGATTCATTTGCCTAAGCACAGGCATTTTTGACATATATAGGAGATATTGCACTATCTACAGCTGCTGCAGCTGAAGGGTGGTACAGGTCTACCTGCATTTAGGCAATCTTGGTCCATTTATTTGTAAACAGACTCTTTGATGTCGTCAGAAGGCACCAACTATTCTTCTTGGATGACCTGTGAACTTGTGACTTTGGATCTTTTTATTTTTTGATCAGTTTTCCACACACCAGTAACTCAAACTATGAGAATGAGCCTGGTTCTCACTTGCCAAATCTTCCAAGCAGTTTCATGTAGGTTTATGGTCTGTCAATAATTACACTGCGAAAATTTACAAAATAATAGAAAGTTGTTCCTGCTTTTAAATTCACCATGGAATTTAATTCAATTTTCTTTCCATTTAATAGTTTGAATAATATTTTTGTCATTGCTCATTCCTTCTTTTGGACTTTGACCTTCTTGGGGCCAAAAAAATAACTGAATGAGAACATGGGCTTGTGGATGCTTTGTAACTCTGTTGAGCAAAATGATTTATGATTTAAAGAGAGTTAGCAGAATAATTATCACTGATCAGTATTGCAATAAAGATCTCTACGGGTATCTCAATGGCATTTTTCTTTCGAGTCTAAAACACCCTAAGAATGAACCCTTTTTAGTTTAATATTCTTCCTGATAGCAGTTACCCAGAGAATGGCCATGTTGTGTACTGGCTATGATAGGAATGCGCTTCAGCTCTCACTTTGTGTGTGTCTTTACCTTCTGATGTGTCATGAGACAAGCAAATAAATGAAAAAGGAAAGGGCATATCATTACTTTATTTCTTTTAATTGTCTAAATAGTAATTCAGTCTCACCCGTGTTAATTCAGATTTCTTTGAGAGACCTCTTCTAGAGATCCTTGAGATAGAGAGGCACTTCCAGAGGCTAGGTCTTCCCTCTTCCTGTAGGCACTTATTCAGTGACCTGGGTGGCTGACATGGCTACTTATGGACAGCTATAAAATAAGAGAGATGATTCACACCCTTAGTGACTTTCCAAATAGAGACAGCAAACCCTCCCTAAAAAGACTATCACAAAACCAATATTCCACAACCATTTTATCAGCCCTCTGCCCAGGATGAAGCCAGAGTTTTTAGATGAGTAAATAGAGCTGGAAAGTGAATCCAACTAATCATTAGCATGAAGGAAATAAGTGATTGTCTGGCAAGAAATCTAATTTCTTAGTCTTCTTGTTTAATGCTCCTAGGCATTGTCACAAGTTTCCTCATAGCTCAGCTTATTTTGAACTTGGAAATACAACAAGCAGTGTTCTCCTAATGTAGGTCTTCAGTTTAGTTGCTGATACATCATAGGGCATCTGAAACATCCACACAAAACTACTAGAAATTATACAAAATCCAGAGGAGACCCAAATTTTTCTTGTGAAACAATGAAAAGCCAGGCAGGAAGTCCCAAGACATTTTAGTTGGGAATAAAAGTTATTAGGAAATGAAAAAAGTATGCTGTGGCTCAGAGTCTAAGACATCTTCCTTTAAGTGACTTAGAAGATCTAGGTTTTCCAAACTCTCCTTATAAATAATACAAACCTAGTGCTTAATTGATAGGTCTAAAAATAGTTGCTGTTCTAGCATTAATTTATTGTTATGCACCTCAATTAGAAAAGCCTTTAGATTATCACATTTTAAGAAATGAGAATCATTTCAATATTGAAATATGTTTTTCTATGAAATGATAGAACAGATAAACTGTTTTGATGTTTTTCTCTATTTAAAGCAGGAATCTGTTTGGGGTAGAGCTGTGCTTATGTGGTTTGTAAGTGTCTCTTGCAATACAACCACAATTACCCTTCCGACAGAGATATAGAATCAATATAGAATTGTAAAATCATTTAGGTTGGAAAAGACCTTTAAGATTGTTGATTCTAACTCTTATTTCTGCACTACCAAGTCCATCACCAAACCATGACCCTATGCACCACATTCACACAAATTTAAAATCCCTCCAGGCTTGGTGGCTCCACCACTTCCCTGGGCAGCCTGTTCCAACACTTGACAACCCTTTTCATAAAGAAATTTTTCCCAATATCCAATTTAAAAACTTCCCCTGCTGCAACAGATATACGTATCTGTTCCATCACTGGCCTACAAATTTTACAATGCAGACAGACAGAGGGACAGAGAGAGAGAAAATAAAGGAGGAAAAAAAAAAAGAAAAAAAAGTACATTGCAACAGCATTGCATAACCAGCAATAATTGTAATAGAATTACTGACATTATGGGCTGCTAAAGGAACAGTTAGTAGCTTGTCTCACTTGTCTGTAATTTACTCTGTGTCTATTTAGCCTTGATGTACAACCTGGGTCAATTACTGTGCCACTTTCCTATCTTCCTGTTTCGGAGTTATAGAGAGAAATGTGTGTCTCATGAATGACTATCTCTCCTGGTCAAGCTTGTCTCTCATGCCGTTCAGCAGTGCCATGTGTTAATAGATAGTGCTGAACAGTTAATATCACAAGCTAATTGGCAAAGCATGTGTGAAGCAGATGTATTTAAATATAGAAAGAGGAGGCTGAAGGAGTAACTGAAATGCGTAAGTGATAAGGATTTATTATTAGAGCAGATTAATGAGCCCACCTTTTTCTCCCCCCTCCCCCTTCATCTCTCATCCTCTTCCCTGACCAAGTGTATTTTTAATTCTTGCATTTCAGGAAGATTTTATTCTACTGATGAAAAAATTCTGATGACAATTTTGTGTTGCTGGTATGGCAGCACCAGCAAGGCCAAATTATTTATCATGAAGGTGAAGAAGTGGTAAGTGAAGAAGGGAGAGTGACAGGGAGAGGTGTGTATTTTTCTAGAGCAGATCTGTTGTCTCAAAGACCTAAAATATTAGGCATGATCTTTGCTGAAGGCTCAACCCTCTGCTCAGCATTGTCTACTTGGAGGCAGCCTTCCACTGCCTCTGCTGTGAGGGGTCTCAATGCTGCAGGCCACTCTCTTCCTCTAGTTTAGTCTGCAAAGGGAACTGAGGTGATTCTGGACATATCCTCACACCCATTTTTAGCTCTCATGGAAACTTCCAAGCTAACTACCAAAGTGCCTCCAAAATTGAAGACCTGCTTCTGGAGTTTGACCAAGCTGCACATCCTTCAGTTTACCCTCAGATGGGGAGATCTGAGGTTTTACATCTTTTCTAATGAAGTTGCTTTTTACTCTGAGACACCCAGACCACTTCGTAAACATCCCTCATGCTCTCTGAAGCCATGGTGTGTATATTTGTGTCCTCCATTTTGCAGCTGGAGATACTGAGATACAGACAGTTTAAGCTTAGCATTGCCTGAAAACTGAAATCTAAATTAGAACTTAAATATTGATCTGGAATGAAAAATCGAAGAGAAGAATCCACAAGGGGAGATGTATTTTTACCACATTATTCTACCCCACCTACTATTGCTCTCTACACCATTTTACCAAGTGGTTGGTAGCCAGGCAGCTGGTACAAGGCAATTCAGCACACAAACAATCATGCCCATGTTTTTATTACTTCCTGTCTTAATGTTTGCTGTCAAGAGGTCATGATCCAACAACTACTGGATTACCTGACAAAACAATATCCTTGAATTCAATTTATAGCCAGGTAAATGGAATGTCCTTGGTCTCGGACTGGACAGTTCAAAGTTAACCCACTTCTCATTATCAGGCTTTTGGTTCCAAATAGGTGAATAATTCCAAATAATTTTATTTATTAAATGTGTTTATTTTAACCATATTTTAAGTGGTAATATATCTCTGCAAGACATCCAAGCTATGCCTAGTCAAGCAGGCCTGAAAATGCTTGAGCTGTGATGTGGTGCTGACGAGATGTGTCCCAAGTAGATTCAGAAAGTTTCCATGTGAAGGAAGATTTTGTACATGGATTAAATAAGGAGATGTAACACGTCCCTATCTATCTCTGATCAGGACAGGACGGGACTTGGACACCTTGACACAGCGTGGATTGTCTGCATCCATTGCCCGATCTACACATAGGTTCAGCAGCATTCACCAGGCTTATGAAATAAGACTGTATTAAAATAAATTTAAAAAATGTCTGCAAAATCCTATCCAAATGAAATAGTAAATAAGCAGGTTATTTTCATCTTTCAGATAACCCACTATGTCTATGTGGAAAACCATGTAAGGACCCAAATCATTCTCAGTTTTACCCATGAGATCACAAGAAAATGAAATAAGGGCATGATTTTCCCAGCAAGGAGAAGTTTCTTTGTGTTTACTCCACACTTTGCAACTTCTCATGGTTCAGTGACGTGATTTGGATTGTTATCCATTGCAGAGTTTGCTTAACTGAGCTTGGTTTTCAGCACACCAAAGCTCCTCTAAGCTGTGGCTTTTATTTTTATTGTTTGGGTTCTGTTGGAAAGATATTTACAGTTATTCTAACATTACCCTTCATAAACAGATTACCATTGCAAATTGCACTAGGGGGAAGTGGTGAAAAATTTTGGGCAGGATTAAGGCAATCCTAAAACAAGTGAGTAAAAATCACATATTAAGTGCTCTATTTTTAAATGGAGACAACATGAGACACATAATCTCTTTTAATAAACTTTCTGGAGCAATAAGCCTTTAAACCCAATATACAAGATAGATGCATGTTTATGTGTGTGTGCCTGCGTACAGGAGTATTTTCTTAAACTTTCTTTTGCCAACATACAAAGCCCAGCTTGTCAAAGTTACATCATGTTTATAAATCTCCTCTTCAGTGAAGTTTGTCTGACATCAGCCTTCAGCTCATGCAAACATTAACCTTTTTGGCAGACGAATGTTTGGATTTGTCTCTTTATTTTTTTTCTCGGAATCTATTTTTAAAATTATTATAATTTTATTGACTTTTTAATAAAGGTAATAAAAGGCTCAGGCTGGAGAAATTAATTTAATGTTTATATTAAATTTAAGTCTTGTCCTCCTGCTGTCTGTAACCACACCATCAGTAAATGAAGGCCAGATTATTTTTTAAAGCTGATACTATACTCTTGATATTTTTTCCTCTTTTGAAACATGTGGTTTCATATAGATGTTTTTCTCCCATTATTTGATTAGGAGCTGAATGTTATCCTAGATATTGTGAGTGACAAAAGCTCTGTTGGCTTCATTTGAATGGAAAGAAATGTTTAATGCATAGGATCACAAGCTCCACCTGAGTTTCTAAAACAAGGGGCAGATTGTACACAGATTAAAAAAATGCCATTACTATATGGGGCAATTTATCCTACCCCTAAGGCAGAGTTGTCATAACTCCATGGTGCAAATTGTTGCAGCTGGAAAGTGGAATTGCTACAGCCCTATCTTGTAATGAAGGCAATTTATATTGGCTGAAAATCTCCTCCAGTGGTTTAGATCCTGATCTTGTTTACACCAAGGTTGATGACAAAATTGCTGGTGGATTCAAATGAAACCTGAAGTCAAATGCCACTGAAGCCTCCGGGACTATTACAATTGACTTGAAAGGCAACCAAGAGAATGGGTTCTCTTATGAATTTACTGTCATGGAAATTACTTGAAGGAGGCAGCTCTGCCTGGTCTACCACTGTATGACTTCACATTGTCAGGCAATTTTGCCTGTAGGATCCAGCTGGATTTAAGACAAGATCAGATTCTTTGCTCTTTTCACCTCCCTGTTCTTTCTGTCTGGGCAGCACACTAACTTTTGTCATGTGTGAGGAGTTTCACCACAAACACTCTTAAATCTTTTGGTCTTTTTCTTTTTAATTATGACTTCCTATTTTTAACAGCCACTTCTTTAATTCCAAAAAGATAATACGTACACTGATCTGAAATCCTGCTTCAGGGTGGCAGCTAATTGCATATTTGGCCAAGTACTGGACTTCCTCCCTTATAATGTTTATCTGAAGCGCTCAACGAAAGCAATTTGTGGTGCATTTTACTAGCCAAATGTATATAATATTACATATTATTAGAATGTTATTAAAGCAAAGACTTTTGTTGTTCTCCTGCCAAACACAAAGAACTCTTTTCCCTTGTATAAAGAAGTTTCAAAGTGAAAACTTCCTGCCTCTTCAAGCATCCAGCGGTGTCCTGACCTTAATGAACTGGGAAGGCTATTTTCCTCATTCCAGGAAGAAGCTGTAGATATTTTCCATTCTTGTGACTTAAGGCAGGACAAGGTGTGACTGCACCACGTGTGGATACTTCTGAGCTAACTCCAGCTGAGCTGTTTGGGTAGTGCATGCAGGAGAATGCAGAAAAAAGCCCAAAATGCAAAGTCTGACGGAGGAGTGTGGTTGTAACTCTGCTCAACTCCCTGCTGCCAGCAGTGCCGGAGGAAGTCGCTTTAAAGCTAAATGTATTACAGACACATCTTAACCTTGTCTGAGCTGTCTCTTACCTTTTCACCTTCTTCCAGCTCACTTCTGGCTGTAGTCTCTGCTTTTTGCCTATTCTTGCTTCTGTAAGAGCAGAAGCAGGCACTCACTCAAGACCCAAAATAATTTAGAAAGTTAGTTCCTCTTCCAGATCAAGAATCTGGCTGAGACAGACATTTTTACCCAAAGGCTGATCTCTGGGGGAAGAGAGCAGGAACTGTGTAGAGGGGCTGCAGGCCTGTAAAATGACATTTGCACATATAAGAATTTGGGAATTGGACAGAGCTGTGACTGCAAATGGATCATTATTTGTAGCCTAACCTGTTGCATCCCCTGTAGTGGAGGTTTCTTTGCTTTTTCTGCCCTGACTTTTTCCCTTCACCTGCTATATGCATTATAACCAGGTCTCACTGCCTCACTATCCCACTCCCTATGCCAGTCTTTTCTACAAACTAGCATTGTATCAAGCACTTCCTACCATTCCTCTCTTCCAGTGGCATTACAGTGAGGGGTTTTTGAAACAGGGATGACTAGGAGACTGGAAAATATTCCTGGTTCAAGTTAAAACCATGCACAGATCAAAAATCTTGTAGCAGAAACTTCACATCCTGGTGAGGAGATCCTAATGGCCTTCGGTTTTCATCAGCAAAGCACTCAGTAGAGCTCTGTTATTTTTCCTAAAATTAGTGTAGAAAAGTCATTTAGAAATTCCCACATTTCAGGGTCCCTCATTAAAAGAAAGAGATGCTGGAGCATGCCCAGAGAAGGGCAACGGAGTTGGGGAAGTGTCTGGAGCACAGGTCCAATGAGGAGCAGCTGAAGGAACTTTGGGTGTTGAGTCTGGAGAAAAGGAGGGACCTTATTCCTCTTTATAACTATCTGCAAGGAGAGTGTAGCCAGGAGGTAGTCAGCCTTTTTTCTCAAGTAGCAAGTGACAGGATGAGAACAAATGGCCTCAAGTTGTGCCAGTGGAGGTTTAGGTTATATTTTTGGAGAAATTTTGTCCATGAGGGGATCATCAAGCATTGGAACAGTGGTGTCATCAACATAAAAAAAAAATATTCAGAAAGCATGTAGATGTATTGCTTAGGAATATGTTTTAGTGATAGGTCTGGCAGTGCTGGGTTAATACTTGGACCAGTGATCTTAGATGCCTTTTAAAACCATAATAATTCTCTATTTCAATGATTCTATAGTGATGTCAGCAGGTTGTAGACCTGTTAGAATTGTGTTGGAAAAAAGGCATCCAAAGCTGGCGGGATCGGATCCACGTCGTTTATAGGCATCAGACCTTGGAGTGACGGATCTCAGAGCTTTTCCCAAGAGACCTGTTAGTTTGACGACACAGACATAGCCCCAGTGTCCACATTTTGCCTTTCAAGAGCACTAATGGGTTTGTGTCACTTTCCAGTCTAAGGCTGGCTGCTCTCCAGGTTGGCAAATGCCTGGACAGTGTGAGCTCGGGTTTAGAGAGAAACACAGTCTGTTTGCTCACCTCCCACATCAGGGCTCCCTCACGCACCAGAGGATAGGTGTTGCTGAGTCCTGTTTTATTTTGGATTTTCCTGTAGATAAGTAACATGAGAAAGATGGGTTTGTGAGCCTTTCTCTTCAGTGTGTACAAGATTTAAGTGGAAATATGATGTATTTCACTCATCACTCAGGCTTTTAAACAAGTGTAAAATGATTTTGAAACATTAGCTTTTTTTCCCTCCCACTTCGCCTTGACCTAAATTTAGGCAACCGACAGATCCTTTCCACCCTCTCTGTTCCCTGTAAGAAAAAATAAAGGTTTGGATTTCAGCAATTTTGATGATATTGTACTTAAAAGGTCCAGTTTGAAATGCAATGAATAGCTTGTTGATGACATTCCAGTGGCAACTGAAGTTAATAATGGTCGTAAAAAGTCATTTACTTCAATTGACTTACTGCAAATGCACAAGGGCTGTTAGCTTCATTAACGCAAAAAATGTAGGAAAAAAATCCACCCTCTTTCCTTTCCTCTTTTCTTTTTGAAGTTGCAAATATGTTACAAATAAACTGCTAAACAGATTTAATATTTGACATAAAGAACCTCTGTCCCAGATGTCTGACATTATTTATAAATTACTACACTTATAGAAAGTGTGTTATTGGTATACATTATTTTTAAGGACTGGATATTATTTCTTGAAAAACAGGGAATGAAATAAGACACCAATAACTTGATAATGTCCTGTAAACCCAGGTAGCAGCACATATTCTATTCAGATTTGAGAAGGGCAGGTTGAGGATGAGGTATGTAGAGTAAAATGTAGCATGACAATTTTAAGAGTCTGTCTTCAAATATTTTTAAGTCATTCCTTAATTTTGTTAATGTTTCAGAATTGTATTTTCTGGGGACGAGGACAAAGCAGAAGGCACTGTGTTACCTCTTCTGTGAGGTGGGCAAACTATTGTTGCACTAAGTCACTCACAAGGATGAGAAACAATGTCTATAATGCCGAAGATTTCATCCATGACAATTAGGATTCCTTTTTCCAGTGACTGCATTTTCACCTTCAAATCCCAAAGGTCACAGAGAGGTAATGTTTTCATTAAAACATACCTGCTAAGGTGACCTAAGCCTTAACATAAACAAAGTCTTTTAAATGCAGACACCTGAAATACCTTGGTTTTCAATCCTGGCTCCAGTGTTTGAATCTGAAAGGTGAAGAAGGCATACAAAATTCCTTTGAAGCCTGGTTTACTAACTCTAAACTACTTACCAGAGGTAGATTTCCACTTGAAAATCATTAATCATTCACGTGGAAATCACATTTTTAGCAAATTTAATATATGTGGTACTGCATATGTATGTGTGCCTTTCCAATTTTTAAAGGTAGATACTTTTTAAGTAAAAATATTCCAGGTATTTTTAAGAATATATCTTATGTTTTTACATGAACCAATGTATAAAATTATCAATTATATCAATTAAAGTAGGGAAGGGTAATCCCAAGACGGAGCTTTTCAATACAACAAGCAATCTGTTACTAGCTACCAACAGAGGAAGAGAAAATAGCGTCAAGATTTTGAAGTGTGCAAATCATCATAAAACTATGTGCACAGTTTACAGAAATCAATAAATTAACCCCAGGTATCCCTGGTTTCTGTAAGGGTGAAGCAGTAACTTTTCCAAGACCTCTGCATTTTAATATCATCAAAATCTCTACAGTTCAGCAGAGATATCATCTATGCTCCTGCCTGACCTGCAGCCTATATTTACTTCCTCCAAACCCCCCTGGGAGTCAGATGCCAGATTTATACTTCTTCTGTTTGAATAAGGAAGCAGGATAAATGAACTTTAGGGTTTTTCTGTCCCTACATCCTCACTCACCTACAACTCAAAAATATCTATTTTTCCTTTAATTATCCTGGTCTGCTGCTATAGAGTATCAATTCTATGTATGCCTGTCCCTGTCCTTTGGTCAGTGGATGGGAAGTGCAAAACATCCAAAATCCATGGCCTTTGATAAATGGTGAATACAGGCAGCAGGAGAGAATAGGACTCAAAATTCCTTCTTAAAATCTCACAGAATATGTTAAAAATTGCTAAAAATCATGGTTTACAGGGGAAATATTTACAGCTGCAGCCCAATTTCTTCAGACTGCAAATAAATGAAAAATGTTTCACTTTTGTTTAGTCAAGTATGCATCTTCAAGGGCAACAAAACTGCCTATTAAGCATAACTAGATTACTATACATTAAATACTAGAACCAAAGCTGGTCATATCACTGGACTGAAATGCCATGTAAAATAGAAGCTGGTAAAATATTTATTACATCACAAAACAGTTTAATGATTTAAGGAAACAATAAGGTTCCAAGAACGAACTGAATTGTGGCCCTGTCCTGAAAAACAGGTACAGATCTCCTTACCTGCATATTTTTTCCACAGAATAAAAAGGGATTGCCCATCTATTTAATGTCCATGAAGCTGCATACTAGCAAATGCAGATATAAATTGGGTCTACTTAAGGAAGGAAAATCAAGCAAAAATTAATTCCAAGGGAAGGATTGAAACAATTCAAACCCTTATATATTAAAACAGTCACTTAGGAAAAGACTGAACAAATGCATATATGACAAAAATGCCAATACTGAATGGCCCCAGGAGTTTGAAACTGCCTTGGCTCTTATTTCAAGGGCAGTGACAACCTGTGGACTCCACCAGGTCATCAAAGATCCCTCAGAGTAATCCCAGCACTCAGGAACACTGACCAGACAAGTTAAATAGGCAGCATGGCCATGGCTGGTTTTCCATTCAACAGGTGATTCATATCTATGATCATTCTTGGGGCCATGTCAATCGCACCAGCTGCAGATCCAGCTGGATCCCAAACACGAATTTCTGATGTTTGTTATGCTGGATGAGATTGGAAAAAATGGGAGCCTGTACTGGGATACTCAGTCTTCATTTTTCATTTCTGCTTCTTCAGAGTGAGAGAGAACAAGAAAGAAAATAAGGTGAGCAACCTTAATCATGCTATTTAATTCCCCAGTACGTGATGCCCAGATAGGTCAGTGACACAGAAACATGATTAAGCCAGAGCAGACTTAAATTTTGTCCAGCTCTAGAAGAAGATGCCGAACTGGGAGTCTCTCAAGAAGATCTTTGTGAAATGCTATGGGTGAGCTCAGGTTTGAAAACTTTGGGGGTCACATATATACAACATTGTCTATTGGTTTTAAAGAGGAACTTTGGTTCATAAAATAGTTTCCCATATTTAATTGGATTTGATTTTCTTATAGCTTTTCATGTTCAGAGGGGTAGACAGGACTCTTTGCTAGGGTATTTCCTTATACATTGCCTACATTTCATGTTTGCAGTCTCCAAAGCTCTGAAAACAGATGTCTGGCTTTCAAAGCAAGTTTTATTTTTTTGGGCAATGCCAGATATTTTACAGTAGAAAATATAAACCAAAACCAAAGCCAACGACTATTGATATTTTCTGTTTCCTTATCACCCTTTCTTATGCTTGTTAATCAGGGTGACTGGGAGTATTTTAAGCATTTATAATGTGTACATTTCTTCCCCCACCCCCAACATCTATTTATTTCACAACAACATGAACCTTGGGGAAGAAAAAAGTAGCTGCTATTATATATTTTTTTCAATGTGAAGAAGTAAACATGCAGCTTTCACATTTGCTACATCAAACGGATGCTATTTATTCAGTCGCTTGAGGCAGGAGGCCTGATCTGAAGAGAATTTCTTTTATGGCCTAAGGTGGTGAACTATTTTTAATAAGAACAATGCTTAAGGAAAAGAAAATTCCTAAAAAAACCTCTTAAATCAGTTGGAGGGGAGAGAAGGGAAATCCCCTCTTGTGGTAAGGAGAGGTAAGGAGCTCTTGCTCCATGACACATCCAGCCTGGGCTACTGTAACCTTCCTGCGTTAGAGGAGGGAGATGTGTCACCAGACGTCATCACGTTTGGAAGTAAAAGTGAAAAACATCACACATCAAGAACTTGCCGAAAAGTTTCTGTTTCTCCCCCTTGTAGAAGCAGATGTGGGGAAAACCAGATGTGAGCTCGATGCCTGTTCTGGAGATATCACTCCGCATGTGATGTCCGACCACTCATCCTTTTCCACCAAATTGGGCTTGTTCTGCTCATTAGTGCATGCCCAAGCATCTAAATACTTCAGAGAAAATAAGAAATGCTGAAAATGATAAGTGTGGAATAGTTTTATTGACCTCCAACAAGCAAGAGAAATGGCCCAAGGTAGAGGAAATTCCTGGGTGAAAATCGCCCAGGAACCAGCTCAGGCCTCGACCCCAAGCCTTGCACAGACATAGAGAGACATAGCACAAGATCTTTCTTTTTAATTTGCCACCAACATTCAACCTAAAATTGGGTTGAGCTAAATGAAAGCTGTTGTAAATAATTGCAGACCCCAAGACTATTGAGCTCATTATCAAGAACCATAAGACTGACAATAAAAACAGGACATAAAGGTTTTATTTTTGTATTTTCAGAATTAAGGCTTAACTTGGGATGACACGTTTGTCACTTGGTCTCTCTCTTCGATGTGAGCAATTCATTGAGTGCAAACCCAGGCCAGACTGTGCACAGCCAAACTGAAACACAAAAGTTGTTACACCATGTAAATATTTTAAGAATATGATAGAATGAGAAACTTGAAAATTTCTTTTAGGCTATCATTACTATGCTTGGGTAATAGAAAATATTCTGGAGGCTATAAACTGAATTATTAAGTCAGAAAAATGTTGGAATTTTACTCTTTAGGCCTAAGATTTCAGAGTATTTCAAATTATGTTTTTAACCACAATGAAAGCTTTGTCTTACAACCGCGTTTCCCATAAAGTATTTTGTTTTCCATCTGCATATGGAGCCCTCCAAGCAAACAGATACAGTCTGCTCTGAAACCCATCCCTTTGGTGAGAAAATGCACTCTTGCTGTCTTGACTAACAAATAGTAACCAACATGTTAATTGGAAAAGATAAAACACGACTCTGAAATGCTCATTTGGGTCCAAATGAGTTTATTTCCCAGGGCATAGGGAATCCCAGCTGAATTGGTTGCTGCAGTGACACAAGAAACATGCAAACTGTACCCTCGATTAGAATCTGGGAGAGAGAGATAAAAGGTTTATCTGTGTGACAAGAGCTGTTTGATGGACTATTAGACGACACTTTTTTTATGTTTGCTAAAATCTCACAGTTTCTGTTGCTGCTTTGTCATTAAACTCCTGCAAAAC
>WEKX01006835.1:260094-274490 GCA_013390025.1 Pitta sordida
AATAATCATCCCCCTCTTTGCCCATCATCTATTTTTGGGCGAAGTGTAACATTCTGTCTGCTCATGTCCCTGTAAGACAAATTCAGATCATAACTTGTCCTTTTTGATTATTCTCTCCTGTGCTCTTTATACCATTATTATTATATATATTATATGTATCATATATATTATCATATATAAATTATATATATTATATATTTTTTATCAGCACTTACGTCAAGTGTTTCTTGATGTCAAATAATCATTTCAGGCCCACAGTGCTTAAAATGATGCTTTTGAGTTACCAATACGCACCAGGTACCTCTGGATAACAGGTCAAGGGCTTCTGCACTGTCTCTCATTCCACTTCTGCTCTCCAAAGATGAGATGTCAGGTGTTTCAGATACCACAACTCTTTCCCAGCCAAATTAGTCCTGAACAAATAACACTAGTCTAACCCAGGTTTCCAAAATGTACAACCCCTTCCTGACAGTGTTCTGTCAACCTCTGATGAACATTGCTCTCCTGTTTGGACTGCTGGATGTCCTTTGAAAGAGAAATGTTGTTGCTGGCTGGAGACAGCAAGTCCATTAGTGGGGGCAGAGGTATTTCCTGAAGACCAGCTGCCTGACCCTTCTGGGGGTATTGCATGATTGAATTTGTCTCAAGCAAGCCAGAAACTTCGATCTGTTGCGTGAACTAGATCCTGAACGGTTTTCTGTTCCATCTAGGAAATGTCCATTCCACTAAAATGGACTTCTAGTTAAAGCAAGAAAGGGAAAGAAAGGGGATATTTAACTGAACTATGTTCTGAGGACATAATTTGGTTTTCAGGTGGTCAGGGCTCTTCCAAAAAAAAAAAAATTAATTTATTCCTCAATATGTCAGGATCAATATCTCCAGGATGTTGGATGGCCAAAGACATGGGATGTCACTGGCAGAGAGGTCTTGGAAGAGGTTCCAGGTTGCCCTGTGAAGAGTTTGCAGGGAGTACATGAGACCAATTTTATGTCAACTGGGATTAGGAGGCCATGTCCTTGATGGCTCTTCACAGATAGGTGCAGGCCTGAACTCCAAAACCTCATGTTCACCCAGTGTAAAAATGCTCACATATGAACGCCAGGATTATTTTCAAGCGAAATACGATATAGAAATATAGCACCAATGACACAGAAAAGTTATGGAAAGATAAAACACTTTTCCAATTCATGCCCATGTTTTCTTTTTAAATTATTTTTGGTAGGTTTTTTTTTCTTTCTGACCAATATTATAAGGAAAGTCATAAAAATACTTAAGGCATATTTTTAAATTCCCCAATAAAGTATGAATTAATCCTTTAAAAGAAGGAATGTCACATCAAAACCTCTGTGCAACATCAACTTGGTAACTTAGATTATTTTAGACTATCCACTTCGGTTTCTCTGAGCTGGCACAACAAATGGAAAGATAACAGTTGTGACTGGAGCTTTGTGGTATGACAACACTTAAGACAGCTGTTTTCATTCTTTCATCATGTGACACAGAAATAGTCAAGTAAATTCTTTAGTAGTTTAATTCACATATGCGTTTTAAAAATCACTTGTGGTCTACAATGTAACTGAAATAAAACAACACTAAACCTCAGGACTCACTAGTTAACATAACATAGATGACTTGGCCAGCTCATGGCCAATGATGCTCTTATTTCTAGTTTCGTCCTCGTGCTTAAATATATTAAAAAAAATGCAGCATTTTCCTACCTTTATGTGTCCATGCCAGAGATCCTACATTTGGTACCAGAGGGATTTTGCTCCATGAGTGGAACCTTGGATGCAACATGTAATTTTACTCTTCTACAAGAGGAATACAGAGGTTGTCCCAACTAGAAGTAGCAGCAGAGTGAGGTTTGGTGTTGACAGAGAATTTATCCTGCTCCAAGTGGAATATGAGAAATCCTGAACCACCTTCTGTGTGCTCTGGTTGGAGGATATCTGTGCTCTCGAGTGTGCGCCAGACAAGTGTGCTCAAACTATCATGCTGCCTCCTTGGCAGTGGGAAACCCACTCACCTCTGCCAGGCTCTGCTCCCTCTCTACCTTCAGAAAAGTGGCTGTACTGGGCAGAACAGTTGATTCAAAAAATAATTATTCCCACTGAAATTATACAAGAGGGTAGACAGAAATGTATTGTGAATTCGTGTTCATCAAAGAGATCTGTTTCAATTGACAGGAGAAAAACAAAAAATGCAGCAGCGAAATGAGAAAGAGGTTTTGGAAAAAAATGTAAATGTTTTTTATTTGGATGCTTTCAAAGCAATTTGAGGTGATGTTTCATTTAAAAATATACTTCAGTTTTATTTAGAGAAGAATAAACATCCTTTCAAGGGCTCAGAGAGGCAACATTTCATTTCAGCCCGGAAAAAATAGATTTGAAAAAACCTTGCTTTTGCTACTGTTCTACTTGCTGTCACCTCTCAAGTTTATGCCATTAATTATTAAAAAAAAAAAAAGGAGTGAGAAACTATGAAAAAAAGTAACTGTGAAATACAGAAATGTTGAGGTACGCAAGTTTCCTTTTTGGATTTGAAATCTCGTTCCAAATCTCATTTACTTACATAGAGAACTGCTTGGGTTATTAACATTTTTTGTTCCTCTGACTATATTCATGTCTATGGAGAAACGCACAATATAGGAACTATCTTCCACCAAAATGAGTGATTTCTCCAAGTAATTGTGGACATTATGTAATTTCTGCTACTGATGGTACTACCTGACCAGTAGAAATCCGAAAACCAGCTCAGACCCCTCTGCAAAGGGATAGATATTGCTTGCTTTTTTTTTTTTTTTTCAGAGACCCATGAAACTCATTTCCAGTAGCTTTCCTCTTTTCTTTTCCCTGCTTGCCTTTGGAACAGGAGGTCAGGTCAAATTTCTGGCTGCTAAAATAGCTAATTACATCCCCTATTTGGCCTAGGATGCAGGGTGAGGCATAAATTAGGACCTGATAGCTTAGTTGGTGCCATGGTGCGTTATTAGATGTGTGTCAGCGAGCAAAGTTGTGATCAAAGCCCACAGAGAGGCAGCCAGAGGTCGTGAAGCATGGCTGGGGACTAATTGCTGGGCTGTGTGCTGAAAGGAAGTTTGCAATGAAAGGCCATTAAGCCTCAGCCTTTCCAACCAGTGGAGCAAAGCTATAGAGAAATGCAGATTGCTGAGCAGGCAGGGAAATGAGGGGGTCCGGTGTGGGTCCTGATCTGGGTGATGGTGATGGCTCTCCCCATTTCTAAAGGGTTTTCTCTGGGAAGGGGAGGATCTGCTCCTAAGTATCAGTCCTGAAAAGGGATTATTAACCCATCTCCTCGTTTAAATCGATTGCTCAAATGAAACAAGACTCTTTTAAGAGCTTGCACTTACAGAGAAATTTGGCTGGTTGTAAAATTAGAGGTAACAAAACTTTGCTTGTAGAGCAAGGAATGGGGAGGGCAGTGGGTTTAGTCAGGCACTTGAAAACCACACCAAGATCTATGAATGACAGCTCTTTAGAGAAAAAGAAACAAGATAGAGAAACATTTATAATTGATTTTTAGTCTCAAACATTTTCTACAAACTCTGCACAGCATATCAGATACATATTGCCTATTTTACAAAGGGGGCAAAATGAAATAAATGTCACTTTTAAATTTTTTTAACATTCAGATTCCCACAACTCATATGTCCCGCAGTCCAAATGACATAATTAAGCTGATTTGAAGAAGAATAGAAACCTCTTTCCGTATTTTTTCCCCTTCTGTTGTATAAACTAATCACTTGCGACCTATCAGTCACTTTTTCAGTCTTGTTCCCTTTCAAGTCTTTTTCCGAGCTCTGAAAACTTCCCAGTTAAGTCTTTCTCAAGGATAGTATCCATCTCAATTTCTCCCTTCTCTTCCTCTAAAATTTTTAATAAAATATTTCACAACTCTGTGTACATTCAGTGTAGATGAAACACTTTCATTATCTGAACATCAGTATAATTTTTATCTATGTGAGTACTTTAAATGTACAAAGTATTTAAGTTATAACATGATGTGAGACCTTAAATAGCAGAGACCAAATATTTTCATGAGTGTTTGGAAAGGTCATCTTGAATATAAACAACGATAAATAGTTAAGAAATGTCTGGTGGCTCTAGCCAAATATAGATTGTCAGAACCAAAGCTGGAACTTCCACATAGAGAAATTTCCACTCTCTTAACATTTATTTGCAGTCTGGTTTGGGACAAAAAGTAACATTTTTGGGAAAGGAAAAGAATCTCATGAGTCAGACATGTTGAAATGTATTTGTGTCACTTTGACTTTCCACTGCTCCCAGCTATGCTCTTGCAAAGTTAGAAGAATTGTAGCCTAGATGAGTCATGTCCAGCATTTCCTCATGAGTTTTTGGCCATATATATATTTCTCACGAACTCACGTGTCCCAAATCAACCGTCGGTTTCTTGATCCATAAGCCAATCTCCATCCCGCCTGTGGAGCTTCATATAAAATGAGACTTGCAGGAGGGACAAATTATGTCGCTTAGAAAAAACCCTTTCACAACCTCTCACCTGCTGAGAATCACTCCTCTCTTCTCCTGTACCTTGCACCTGGCTCACATCTTCCTTTTTCTCTCCCATGTCCTTGGGGGAGGATGAGAAGGTGTCATTGGCACTGGTGATTATTGACTGGTATACTGCAGTTATCAAGGAACATCACCAGTCTGTCAGTGAACTTATACCTGTTAAATTTACAGTTATTATTTAAAGGTATAAAATGATCCTTTAAAAAAAGTAAACCATGGCTCTAGTTTTCTTTCTTTGGATCAAAGGTATTTTAGTTCCATGTAAATTAACGAATTAATGGAAAAACACTGAAGCAAAGATTAAAATCTCTGTGTGGTATTTCACAGGTGAAACAGAAAACAGGGAAAACATTTAATAGCTTCCCTAGCTGCTTGCAACTTATTTTCTTTTAAAGAAAATCACTCAGTGTTAAAGCAAAAAGGGAAAGAAAATTATGTTATTGTTGGATTTGTCTTTTTGTTTCCCTCGGTATTGAAGAAAATGAGAAGAGAAATCTGTTTTATGTCTCTTTCTGTGCTTTTTATACAACTTAAATAGATTATTAGAAATGTTCAGTAAAAATCTATAGATGAAAGGAACGTTAACTCTTGAGTCTTTATTATGATTAAGGCTTGAAGTCATTTGAAAATTGTATGTGGAACATGATCTATTACATCTTATGGCAAATAGGAGCTCATATATTTAGGCTACAGCTAAAGAGTAACATCTGCCTATGTCTTGGAGAACTAATTGTTAGCAAAAGAGAAATGAATATATTTGTGACTTTGTATGGTAAACTCAGCAGTAAAGAGAATAAGGTCCTGATGTGGAAAATTGGAAAGTCAGATGTTCTGCAGAAACAAACCATTCTTCTATGAGAAGTAATGGAAAAGATCTTTTTCTTTCATATCCTGAGAAAAAAGGCAAGCCCAAGACTACCCTATTTTAAGTTGAACTTTCAAACCTATAGTTGATAAGTTGGTTTCAATATTTGTTGTAGTAATACTGCCAACAACAAAGATGCTTTGTCTACAAACCTGTTCATGCTGAAGTCCAAGATAAAATCCTTTAACCTGTAGTATCCATCATGGTATTTGTGTATTACAGAAAGGAGATTTTAAAGCAACATTTGAACTTCCTTAAATTCAGGCCTAACTTGTTAGTGGGCTTTAGGTTCTGCTTGCTGGGAAGCCAGATTGATGCCACTTGAAAACTTCAGATCTGGATCCAGTTTTTGATTTAATGCACTCTCAACACTTCAAGTTGTGCAGTTCCAAGATTTTAGTTCAGGTCTTTCTATTCTCAGTTTTGTAACATTGTACTTGCAATTGTTTGAAGCCTCTAGAATGATTAATGTGCATGAAGTGCTATGAAAACATTCTTTGGTGTTCCTCCAATTTGTGGTTTCATACATGAGAGTAAGAAGCAATGAAGAAATATTATCCTTCGCTTGCACTGTAGCAAGTGCCACTAGTCATGTAAATATAGCCCCAAATACAGCAAAAATTACTCAGCTCTATTTGAATCACTGTTTGTGGAGCTCAGCTTCATTTCATTAAACCAGCTGTTGGAATCCAATGTCTTTAAATAAATAATTCACTTGTATGAGGAAAAAAACGTGAGTGAGTTCTTCAAGTGATGTACTCCAGTGATATACCAGGAGAATTGCTGGAAGTGTGCAGGTTTATTACCCAGAGCTTTTTCACTGGGTTTTTAGTACTTGTAAGCGATCTTAAAGATCATTTAGTTCCAAACCCACTGCCATGGTCTTTGATTTCCAGGTTGAAGTTGGATCTTGCATGTCTAGCCTAGTAAAATAAAATTCTGGATTCTTGTTGAGCAGCAGGTGAACTGTGTGGAAAGACAAAGGCTTTCCCAGCCTGCACAAAAAATAGTGCAACACTCACATGCAGAACATGGAGAAGTTGCAAACTTATAAAGAGATCCTCCTATTCAAAAAGTAATCAAAATTATAGATGAGTCTGCAAAAAAAGAATCACCATGAACTGACATCTTCATCCACAGATCCACAGCCAGGGCAAATCCTGGACCATACCCAGGTGTAAGGTAAGACTGCCTGGAGCCAAAGATATCTCAAAACTTCCCATTCAGTCAGCATTTCCTGATCCTACTCTGCTCAAACTCCTTTTCCAGAAAAGAAAGAGCAAATCAATAGCTAGTTAGTTTATGTATTTATATACACTTCTCTTATGACAGGCTAGAGATACACTTGTGGCAATGCATTAACATTGACATGGACTCGACTTAAATATTGAGGGCACTCAAATTACGCAAATCTGACTGTAGAAAAGGTCAATAATTTTAAGCCCTTTTAATGAACTGTAAATACTAGCACAATATAGCAAGTGGGGACAGACTTCTTAGCAGCAAAGGGTAGTGGGTTTAAACTAAAAGACAGTCAATATATATTAGATAAAAGGAAGAAGTTTTTTTACAATGAGAGTGGTAAGGAAGGGTCACAGGTTGCCCTGAGAGGTGGTGAGTGACCCATCCATGCAAACTTTCAAGGCCAGGCTGAATGATTCTCTGAGCAACCTGATCCAGTGGAAGAAACCCTTGCTCATGGCAAAGTGAGAGAAATGGGTGTCCTTTAAAGGTTCCTTCCAACCCAAATTATTCTGGTGATTCTAAGTCATGCAAGCCCTCATTTTCTTCAACACATCTCTCCAGTGTGTAAGTGAAAGATAGCTTTTTGTTCTGCACTCTGGCGTCTGGGTTTAACTCACTATTGATAGGTTATTAGCTCAAGCAACTTAGTTGGAAAATGTCATTTTAAGTTCCTATTCAATGTGTGTCATGTCTCTTTCGTAAGAGAAGTTATAAATCTGGATTAAAATCCCGTTGAATGCACCATTAAGGTGCCATTCTGGGTTTACAATGCTGGAAATGTGAACGATACTCAATGCTAAGTTACTGAGTGGAGGACAGATCTTTATTTGAAGTGAGTAAAATTCTGGCAAAATACATGAGAAATACCCTGCATTCTGGGTCCTCTCTCCATTTCAACCCACCCCTCCCACCCAGATATTCAGCTTCCTTGTTGGAAATTTCTGTTCTCCCAAAGCACCTGCCCTGCAGGGCTGCACTGGTTTGAAGCATATCTAACACAGCAATTGAGAGGTTTGTTGGGTTCACACACACCAGAGAAAATAATTTTATTTTCATACTTGATGTTCTTGCGTACATCTGACCAGAGTAAACGAGTGCACAAGTTGTAATCTTTCCAAAAGCAGTAGGTTGATATCAAAGACTCTGCAGTGAAGCAAGGAATTGTGGCAGTACTTCAAGGAACAGGTTTGCAATTAACTGTTAAACACAGATTGAAGGAATGCCCTGCTTGGTTGCTGCAGGCTTTCCTTGTGCACCAACGATGACTGAATCTAAAGCACGGAGCATGGCAGGATGATAACCTGTAAGCAGGGGAAAAAAAATCAGAGTAGAATTATTGAGCAGTTGATAACATGCAGGCTGCTTAATGGTTTCAGAATTTTGTATAAAATAATAAAACAGTCCCTCTGAATTGCAATTGTGTTGACCAAAAAAAAAAAATAAAGGAAAATAACCAACTCACAATGTGTACATGTGAGATTTCTTTCGAAAATCAAAGCAAGCTAGAAACTGCTCAGTCTGCAAGTTCATTCAGCCATCGAAAGATATGACAAATTACAGTGTAAATAACCTGGAAAAGAAAACAATACACTTTGTTGGAGAAAAACAACCCCAACTCCTACTCATAAACCCTGAGATTGCTTTTTTATTTGGCTGTGTAGCCTGGGCCCAATGCACTCAGTGTTTCTAGTTCTAGGACAAGGCACATTGGTAGAATATTTTTAATTCTGTTTTCTGTCCCATTCTTTAATTCTTAGACTTGCCTGTTGCACAGTAAACTTCTATTAAGATGGCAAGCTCCATTATTCAAGGGATGTTTTTGTTGTGTAGCATTTTGTATCATGACCAGACGTATCTCAGCTTGAGAGACCTACTGTATAGAAAGCCATGATTTAAGATATAGAACAGGTAAAACTGTGATTCCAAGGCTTTACTTCTGTAGCAAAGAGAGAAAGAAAGCCTCGAGTGAGTTTCTGATTTCGTGCTCATGGTTATAATTTTCTTTATATCAAAACCTCTGGATTTTCTACTTTTCCACAGTACTTGTTGCAGTGTGTCCCGTGTTACTGTGAACTCTATTAGTAAATAAGAATATCCACCTTTATTTTTGTGGTATGTCTGGGTGGATAAGCATGCCTCTAATAAGACCATTAGTGTAACTGAAGGGCTTTGGGATTTTTGGAATATCATCCTTCTATGTATCACCAATCAAGGGTAAACCTCAGTCTGAGGATGTAAACCAAGAACTTCAATACCCAAAGAGGTTGCAGATTTATAAATCATCAAATTCTTCATTTTCTGTGACTATCCACTCCTCAGGGTTTCAGAGACTCACTATGTGGGCAACTATCACATTTGATTGGAAAGGAAACCTTTGGATGTACTGCCTTTGGATACATTTTCCCCAAGAGTTTGTGGAGGGTCCTTCTCTGGAGATATTCAAAAGCCATCTGGACACAATCCTGAGAAACTCGCCTTAAAGGAGCTCTCCTACTTGAACAGAGAGCTTGAACTACATGACCTCCAGTGGTTCTGTCCAACCTCACTAATTTTGTGTTTATGTATGATTAAGAATCACAAAGAAATAGGATCTGAAATAAGAGTTTGTTCTTGTAGATTCTGCTTTCCACACTAAGCCCAACTTTGCAGATTTGTTAAGGATCTTCAAAATCAATTAACATCAGCAGAATTTACAAGGAATTTTTTAACATGTGTCAAGTTTTGGCACCAGGTTTATGTCATTTGCTTAAACAAATATTTTTCCTGTGCAGTTCATGCTTTGGCATGAACGTGAAGATTGGGACAGAAGAAAATAGGGAAGCTTATAGTGAAAATTCATAGTGATATCTCTACTTTCAGAACATGGAAATAACACAGATAAAGGAGGATCATAGCTGACCCTGCTTTGGCCAGGATGTTGGAATAGACAAGTCCCAGCTGAGTTATCCTATGACCACACAAAATTTTGCATATGGAACTCCCTTGTTTTTTCTCGCTGAGATAATGGTCAGCCTCACCTGAAAAAAGAAGACAAATTTGGACCAAATGCCTCAAAGACAAAATTCCACTGCTTTGGCACTCATACCTAAGGAATTTTTCTGACATTTTTTTCAGAAAAGTCTCCTTTGAGACAGGAGTCACCCCAAGTTATATCTTAATTACAGGTTTTGTGTCATTGTTACTACAGACAATCTGCCAGTGCAGTGTTTTACAAACATCAGGATTTAATCTCCTCTTCTCATCCTGGTTTTGTGTCTTCCATCCCCAAGATCTTAAACCAAACAGTACATGCCAATAGAGCAAGTAACACCCACACATCTCTATTCAAAACTAGCCTAACTGCATATCTAAATGTCAGTAACTGCTGATATTTGGAATCAGAGCCTGTGCAAATAAAAAATTATTAAGTGAATAACTTGGTTTAGATTGTACCTTGTACTCTTGATTTCTGGGGAAATACTCATAATTATGCTGAAAATATGAGTTTTCAGTAAGGTTTGTTTGAAATCTTTAACTTCTAAATGTTTTGATTGTCATCAGAATTGGTATTGAAAGGCATATTAGGCATTTAACTCAATATAAAATGGTCTCCTAACTTTAGAGAATTTTATTTTCTTTAGTCATTGAATCAAGTCAACTCAAACCAGAGATTTAACTGGAAATTGCTAACAGCTAAATTTGAGTGGAACTGGGGGTTTTTGGGCTCCAGCTCTTCTGCCCATAAGATCAGATGATCAACTTCTCTTGAAGAGCCAAACTTCAAAACTACTTTACACCCTTGACTGGAAAAATACAAATATTCTGTGTTGAGTTCAGGTGTTCTCATGAAAAAATTATTAGCACAAAGCTTTCATTTTAATTTTGTAAGGAGAAGCTCTACAGGATTAGCTCCTGTCCTGTGCAAATAGAAATAAAAACCTGGCACTGGTTTAAACAGCCCTTGGGCTATTCTGCCAAAATACGGGAAAATGCAAGTGGGATGAAGGTGGAGAAAGAAAACTTGGGAACAGCATGGAGACAGAACCTATGGGTCAAGAAAAGTGAAAAGAGATGTTTAGTATGAGGTTATTTTCATTCTCCACTTGCTTGAAGTAACTCTGTTTTGGACCCTGTGCCAAAATAATTTTGATAGGTTTTCTGGCTGCAAATGTACATGTGGAAGGAGTTTTATGATTGAGAATTAGTTTTATTTCCTGAATGCTTTATACTTATTTATTTTGTAAATTGTTGATATGACCATCACAAAACCCCAAATCAACTCCTGATAGATTTCTGTGAAAGATATGATAGTAAATGGACCCAAGTTGCCTTGTGAGGAATTACTGGTCTGCAACATTTTCCCTTTAAAAATTAGATCTTTCCCTCCTTGTTTAGCCTGGAGTTATGGATTCTTCACAGTCTTTTATATGGGAGTAAAAGAAGTCAGTGAATAACTTTTTAAAATGTTGGTTGAACTGCATATATGGAGTAGTCTTAAAAACACAGCCCCAGCTGTGAGCCTGAAAAATTTGTCCCTGAGCACTGCTGAAAATGCAGTTTGTCAAGCAGTGACTTGCCTAAATGCTGGTAAACCAGAAGATGAGGAAGCAGTTTGTCTGCAGCATCCCACAGTTTCACCTCCTGCTCAGGTGCAACCTCAGTATGGGTATGTCAGGAGGTAGCAAAGCCTTTATGAGGGACAGTGTGATGGACTTGACCTTCTCCTTCCTCAGGCCAGCAGTTCCACCTCCATCACAAATCCCATGAGATGTTTTATCAAAGCTGTATTAACCTTTTCAAAGAACCTTTTACCATGGGAAGTTTAGATTAAATATTAGGAACAATTTCTTCACTGAAAAGTTGGTCAAGCACTAGAACGGGTTGACTGGGGAAGTGTTGGAACCACCATTCCTGGAAGTGTTTAAAAAACCATCAGGATGTGGTGCTTAGGGACATAGTTCAGTGGTGGACCTGGCAGTGGTGGGTTAATGGTTGGACTTGATGAGCTCAGAGATCGTTTCCAACCTAAACACTTCTTTGATTCTCTGATTCTATGAACTTGCCATGGCCATGTAACCAGTGCTGCTGGCAGGGTGGCCTTGGGTGAATGGCAAAGACACTAGAAACTCCAAATTGTAGTTAATATAGTTAAATTGACATGAGGCTATGAGATTAAAAAAACATAGATCTTTTTCTTTCTCTTTATGCACAAGAACACACACTCCACCAAAAATAATGCTATTAATTTTTCTGATGAGTTTAACTATTTAACTACAAGGTTGTCCAAGGGCTAAAGCCAAGAAATTCCTGCTTAAATGCCTGTGCAGTGTGCCTGCATTTCATAAAGTCAGAAAAGTGTTCTGTCAACAGTTAGCCTGAGATAAATGGGAGGTTGGAGTTTTAGATCATGTTCCCAATCACTTGCTAACTGCATCCAGTCACTGAATTGTCATGTTCTGGAGATTGCTTTCACATTCTTGTGAATTAGTGTAGCATGTGTCAGCATTCCTGAAGAGGCAACTTCAGCCCAGAAGGTTTCAGCCTGTTATGAGCTCTGTCCCCCTCTGAGCAGGAGCTCTGCACATGCAGTACCTCATTTTGGAGAAGAGAGTCATCAATCATAGTCATGCCTTAGTCTCTTACCAGCAGAAACAACAGGAGGTGTATCTATTGACTAGACTTTCTAGAAGTAAATGAGAAAATATCCTTTAATATTTGAAATTGCATAAGAGTACAGAACGTAATCTCTTGTTGAATACAATTTTACCTCAGTTCAGAGGCACCTGGATTGATTGTCTTGGGTCATCCTAAATCGTGGTATAAGGTAAGGTCCTGCAAAATGTGAAAGGTGAGATGCACAAGTTGAATATCAGCAGTGTTCACACTCACAGCTCGCATCTCCAAGTAGCTGCAAAAATAAACCAGTTAACTGTATTGTTTGTCAAAGGAGTTTGAAAAAACTAGCTCAGATGCAGAAGTCCAGGTTATGATTTCCAACCTAAATATACATACTATTTTATAACATCTTATACTAGGAGAAGTGTCCCCTCCCTTTCTGAAGTCATTCAAATTCTGAGGTCAGTCAATTCAAGTGTGTATCACTTCTTGTGAGAAGGTAACGTCCTTTCCTGTGGGAGCAGTGTGGTTAGACTGTATAGAGAAAAGGAGAGGGAAAAAAAAAAACAACATTGGAGAGAGAAATTGAAATGAAGAAAAAAACAGACAGAACCCAAATTTCCAGAATCATAATTACAGCACTCTGAGAAATAATTGGGACCTCTAATAGCTTCTTCATGCATGCTGGAATGTTTTTCTCCCCAGGCAAATGATCATCAGTGCAAAATGCGATAGGTGATATTAGCAAGAGACCTTGGAACAAGACCCAGTATGCTCCTCCAAAGTGATCTTAGTCTGCACCAAGATCATGAGTTTTCTTTCAGCTTGACCTTGCTATTGCAGGTGTTTCCCAACATCAGGAGGAAGGGTAGAGTATTTTTGTGCCAAATATCCTCCAGCCTGGATACTATTAACAAATTTCCTAGGAGATGGAAGTAGCAACAAGCTAAATTAGGAAATGAACACTTAAGTTTTCCAATGTTTAGACAAGTGATCTAGCCTAAAGGTTGTGGTATAAATGCCAAGGTGACTCTGCCAGTCTCAAAGTAGCAGTCAGCAGTGCTTCCAGGGCTCTTGAGCCTGTTGATTCATGTCAGAAATGCTCTGATGATGCCTGACAGTCTGGCCTCTCCATGAGACCCAGGCAGAGTAGCAACTCATCATATATTGTGAGGCTGTCTAGACACAAGTCAGTGTGGTTCTGCCCTGCCTTGCCAGCAGAAAAACACTTCTGGGCACGTGCAGTCTTAAATGTCCAGAAAACTTAAACCAAAATAAGTGATGTGAGGCTGAGTGACCTCTAGTATTAGGGAGACGATTTTAGGATGGCAGTTTGGGATTTGGGAATATGTTTGTTCTGAAACTGGACAGGAGATTGCATAAGAACAACTTCCATGGACTTCAGTCCACACTAGAAATAGGCATGATCACCCTACATGTGTGTGAAGCTTTGGCATTGTCCCCGGCTTCTCATATGGTGAAACATCACCTGTAGTTTGGAACTGTCCTTGCAGGAGTAACAACCCTTTCTATTCCATTTTGTAGGACCATGGAATCAATAGGAAAAGATGTCCAAGGTCATCATGTCCAATTGTTAACCCTGAACTGCCAAGTCCACCAATAAATCATGTGTTGAAGCACGACATATTTTTGTCACCTTCCAGGGATGGTGACTACATTAGTTTCCTGGGCAGCCTGTTTGTCATGGGTTTGATGTTAGAGGTTTTTATATGTTTACAAAGGAAAAGTTTTAATAGTTGTTATGGTTTAGGGGTTTTTCTGCTATGGACCAAAGAGAGAGAACCAGGACCGCAGAATCCGTCTAAGCATTAAGACTGAAGATGGAGAGGTAATGCTGGACAAACTGCTGATGGTTTTGAAGCCCCGAAACAGAAGCCTGGAGCTAGCTGAGAGCTCGGCAGAGCTCCTTGGACAGACTTTTTGTGCCTTGTGGTAGGATCTGATCTGTGTACTTTTGGGTGGGCAATCCTGGCTGTGACTTCTGGACAACAGAGAATTTTTCAGAAGAACTGTCGTCCTCAGGTCGAGATCTCACTTGGGAGGGGTCATGAAAGACCTTTCCCTCTTGAGAGAGAGAGAACTTTATGGAAGGGCAGAGAGATGGTTCCTACCCTGGA
>WEKX01006835.1:281555-343625 GCA_013390025.1 Pitta sordida
GAAACTGAAGGAATAGTTTCAAAATAAGAATATATCAGCATCTCCCCATCACTTAGTCCATCAGCAATGAGCCCATAAGATTTCAAGTAAAGTCCTTTCTGAAATGATGGATACACAGAAGGGAACAGTGAATCTGGTCTCCCATGGCCAGGACAAGTTGTCTGGCAAGAGTCCACCTAATTTTGGAAGGCACATGAGGGATGTCTTTCCCTTTCTCTTTTAAATACTTTTTCTTACTTTCTTCTTCAAGTGTTCAAGTTCGGAATCTGGAAAACATGAGGGTGTCTCTTCATAAATGTAAGAAAAAATCTGTGTCTCATCCAGCTCTTACAGTTTGAAATGCTGCACAGTCAGTGTCTCAGTACCTTTATGTATGTAGATCTTGCAAAACCTTTTTGATAACAATTGGGCTTGCGGAAAAGGTATAAAAGTGTCTTCTTATTTCACAATATTTTTCTGATTCTGCATCTTAATATAGTGAATAATCTGATTTGTTTTTCAAGAGCTCATTTACTAAACTTAACAAAAGGAACAACATTTGTCTTTCCTGGGAGTACTAAAAGGTTTGGATTCCTTTCATGAATGCATGGATGTACCTGCAAACAGGAATGTTCAAGAGAGGAACAAGAAAAGGTGATTTATTGGAAGAAGCAGGTGTTTATATTTAACTGTCTTTTTTATTATTGATGTATTTTAGGAAACCTACCTTTCTTAGGCTCTTTCCATTGTCAGTCAAGCAAGACTTTTCCCAAGGGTGTTTCTAAGAAGCCATTTGCTTTGTAGGTTTCCAGTCACATTTTGGCAGTGGCACTGTGCATCTCCCACCCATAACCTTCAGTGTTTGGGCAGGGCTGTAGAGAGTGTAAAAGGGGCCACATTGCCATCTGTAGGCATCTGACACTCTGAAAAAAGATGGCTTTTCCTATTTTCTCACGCTAATCACTGAGCAGAGGGGATGGCAGCGTAGGTTTTCATCTTTCTGCTGTTAGCTCAGACGTTTGTGTTTTTCCCTATTTCTGCAAATAAAGTGGTTACGTTAAAAGATAGCTTCAGAGAGGAGTTAAGGATGTAATTTTGATGGCTTGTGTGATCAGTTGTGCACCACCATTGGAAGCGAGTTGGCTCCAGAGTTGAGTTTTTTTGTGTGTTCTCACATTTGAGTTATGATATGAGTTGAGGTAGATGCGGATGTTAATGTCACTATATCTGGTGATAATCTTGGTTTTGAGTGATTTTGTTGATAAGAAATAGATGTCTTTGAGTAACCTTAGATAAAGCTTTAGGTTATGTTTCTGTAATACTACATTTGCTACTATCTCTGATGCAGGTTTTTTTTGAAATAAATGCAGAATTGTGTGTTCAGAACAGTAAATTCACAAATAGTGATTGCAAGATGGGATTTGAACTGAGTGAACTCTGACTTGTCAGGATGCTGGTTGTCAAATACAGTCCAAAATTTTATCTTCTGGCCTGATGTGGAAATACTTCAACAGAAACTGGAAGGACATATTTGGGCTGAAATGTTCACCAACTTTTGTTAATGAGTTTAAATTGCTTTCATTATTTACATTGCCACTTTGAGGGTCAAAGACTTCTTGTGAGTGGGGTTTACCTCCTCTTACTTTTCTTGTCTAAAGGTAAGACATCAAAGCTCACTTTCTAGAGCAGAAAGGTAGAGAGAGGTAGGTAGCAGCTCCAGAAGAAAATGGGTGCTGCCTATTTTGGACAAGATGAACAAGTCCTGTTGATATCCCACTTTCCTCTGGTGGACCAGATGATTTATGTAAACTGAAAATCAAAACATCTCAGTGAGAAGACTACATCTGAACTAATCTCTCAATTCCCTTTGCAGTCCATGGAGAGCACAAGTATTTTTGGCATGAATCATCCCATCTATTTGAAAAACCTATTCTAGAGTAAGATGTCTGAATGACATCCAGTCATAAGGACTAGCTCAGGTGACGCCACTGACTCTAGACTTTGACATTCTTAAATAATTATCTTTTTTCCAGTTGAAGACAGGAGAACTCAATTTGATCTTCTATGTAAATAGAAGCAAAGATCATGAAGACACACCTAATATAAGATGAGAACTAAGACAATGCAATTTCAGCACAAGTGTGGACCATTTGCCAGAATATCCTGAACAAATGCTGAAAAATATTTTTCATTCTTTTGTTAATAGGACCAGCTGGGTTGCTACATTTTGATTATGTCAAAACCATTCTGGAAAAACAAAAAAGTGAATTTTTGCAGACAAATATTGAAATGGTAATATAATTTTGTGTCTTATTACCACACAGGAATTAATTTTATGACAAGTGCAGGAAATGTATCGCATATCTTAAGTGCCAGACCAGCCTTTACTCCAGCTTCCTTTTAGTCTACCTGGTAATACCAGGAAGATATTATTTTCTAGTGAGCTAGGCTGGTGAGACATGGGGTTAATATCAGCAGTCAAAATTACATACATATTTCTCTTTGTCTTGGTATAAAAAAAAAGTGTATTTTATTTTATTTTATTTTATTTTACTTTTTAGTTTTCTTATCTTTTACTAATTAAGAAACATGTTATTATTTCTTTTTATTGGCTTGGGTTTATTTATTTATTTATTTTCTCTGTGTGTGTGTATGAAATTTCTTTAACTGCAGACACATAATTTTTCCAAGCTAGACTTCTCTTATATGGAAAACGCTGTACAAGCCATTTGGCTTCTCTGGTATATATATCTGCTGATACTCTTTGGTTCATAATTTAGTATTTCACGACCCCTGATAGAGTTTTGAAGGACAAGACACTTTTTCTGAAGAAGGGGTTAATTTACACATTTTTAGGGAGATACATCTTTGGAACAAATCCAATACTTTTCTTGAAGTACTTAAACATGCATTCACTTCTGGTTTTGTTTCCTGTAAGTCTGGTCGTACAGGAATGAAAGAACTTTTCCCATATGCAAAGAAAAAGGAAAACTTCTTTCATAGTAATATTTGTAAATATGACTGCTCCATTTGCATCTATAGAGCCATATAACCAAATTAGAACTTGCCACAATGTGATGGCTAAAACAGCTTTTCTATTTGTTTTCTCAAGTAGTTGTAGTTTACCTCCTTCAACTCTATCAACCAAGCATCACCTTTTAAACTAGCAATAAGAAAGGGAGTTGCTTTGGTTGTGTACATGTACAATTAAGAAACTATTTTCTTAAAAATGCACACAGAAGCAAAACCTGTAACCTTCCTTTCAACACTCTTGTCCTGTGTCCCAGATCAGTAATCACAAATTAGGGAATTTATCTCACAACAAGGAAATGCTATATTTACAATGGTCAACAGGGGTTAGACCCCTTATGGTTTTCTCTTATTTTCACATATCTGCATTTTTTTCCCCCATAGACATATGTTTACTGGAAGGCTTAAGTAAAGCTTTGTTTCAGCAGAAGTCCCCAGAATAAGTTGTCAGTAGAAAAATTAGTCTCATGTTGCCTTCAAAAAGATGAGTATTACTTCATTTCAGAAGTGGACATATCAAAGTGTGGAAATGTCAAGTGACTTATCGGGTTGCCTAACAAAAATCTTATAGATTTATGGAAGATTTTAGAAGGCTAGACTTTTATGTCAGCTCTTTGTCCTCACAGATTTAAGCTGATCTTTTGGGTTACTAGACCATATATTAAAAAGGCAGGGTTGTATATCCTTATTTAAAATCTGCAGAAAACAAAGCCAACGTGTAAAGCATGATCCAGGCACAAACTTGCAACCTCAAATTTTGAACAGAGCACAACAAAGCAAACACAAAGTGACATGTCAGAATTAATATCCGATGTCACGTGCACAATATTTTACGACATCACTGCAGCTGTAACTGGGATGAGAATGACATTATAGTGACATCTGACTGATAGTACTACTTGACTTTGCATGGGGGTGCTGCACAGGGAAACTGCTGCAATCCAATCACAGCAAATTCATGACATTCACATGAATGGAATTTTCACAGCAGAGGACTTCCCAGAGTGATTTAACTCTAGCAAGGAGTTGCAAAGTAGGAAGTGAAGTCACTTGTCACTAACACCACATTGGCCTTCTTAAATTCATAGATATTTTACTAATAGTTTCACTCCAGGAAAGAAGTTCAGCTCTAGGATGTTTTGGAAAATATGGGAGCTAGAGGTTGGAGAAAAGAAATAAAAGAAAGGATATGGATACAGGAGCCAGAGAAGTTGAAAGGGAACATAAGTGGAGATCTGTAGGAAAGTGAGCACCCCATCCTTGTTTTAAACAATAATTTCTCATATTCATAATTGGGGAAAGTAGCTTTTAGAGTGCCAGCAGCACTGCAATTCCTTAAACCATGAGGGCAATAAAAAAAGAAATACTTCAGATTTTTTATTTCTTATATTTTCATTATTTGGAAAGAGAGTGAAAAGGGGATTTATTCATGACTCTTAATGCTTGAATCTGGCAATCATGCTGCAGGGCTTGGGCACAGAATTTGCATTACAGATTCCTGTTCTCATGGGAAACCTGCTGAGTACTGAACTCCTTTCAGAGGTCCTCATAGTTTTTGATAATTCATCCAGCACAGCTAGAATCACCATTGGATTCTTCAAACCTTCCCTAAGTTTGTGTGTCCTTCAGGATCCTTGCTTTACACAAGTTTTTGATCTCTGTTTTTAACTGGACAATTCCAAAACCTGATATCACAGATTTGTCCACAACACAAAAAGCCCAAGGTCATCTCATGTAATACCTTGAACCACTGCTCAGATTTTAGTTCAGAGAAAGGTACATGAAAACTACAGTATTGCATATGAAAGCAAATTATCTCTCATTATGTCTTTACCTGATTTTGTAAAGTTGATGGGGTCACCCTCTGAGCCATGAGGCTCCTTGCCTCTCCCTATCTCAGTGCTAGGTTATACAAAACTCCCTAAACACCCTCTCCTTTTATCTTATCATGGGATAGTTTTGTCTGAGCTTTTTTTGGTTTTGTGTTCTGTTTTGTATTTAAATTATTATTTTATTTTTAATGTCATCTATTTATTTTCACAGGAAAACCCTGTCATTTTCTGCAGAAATAACCAGATTATCTGTTCTTTTCAGCTTGTAGGGTCAACTCCAAAGTCCATTTAAGTTGATAGTTTCTTTCCTCTGACATAAATGAGCTCTGGATGAGGCCCCAAATGAACATAAGTTAACTCAGTTTGATAGGATGGGTATTAACTATACTGATTGCTACTGGAAACAAATTTATGAGCCTCTCACTCTAGGAGCCAACCACAATAATTTTAATTATACAAAAGGAAGTATTTCTTGTGTAAAAACATTCCAAATACTTCTATTTCTTTTAAGCTACTTCAAAAGTGGGCAGAACTACAAAGTATTGTTAAAAACTCAGGATGGGGTGGAAGGGTATTTCCCTTCCTCTGAAATTCCTCCCCCGTATATGCATACTACTAAACCATCCCTAGCAGGGATTACTTTTATCTCCAGCTCATGAAGTAACTTCTGAAGGGCTGTTTGCTTTTGTCCTTGGAATACGCCACGTTGTGCAAAATGGCATGTGAAACTTTCTTGAAGAAGGAACCTGAGCACCTTCTTCCATGTGTTTTCCCTCTCCTTCCTTTGCCAGTATCAAGGTTCCTGTTGTGCAGGATATAATATAGAGTATGTGGACCCCTGTTCAAGTATTTCAAAGTGAGCACCCCGCTGAAGATCACCAAACTACTGGAGATGTACTTAAACCTGCTAAATTGCATATCCTGCATATCGGGTGAGTAGCTATGGCAAAAATTATCCTTCATCTGTGTGTAGCTCTGCCAATACCGTGTATTGAAAGTTTGTGCCTTCTAGGAATCTGAACAGCTTAGGGTCAATAACCATACTGGTTTGGGCTGAAGGACAGTGTTTTGACACTTAAGAGAAATGAAGAGGGATAATTTTCTTCTATCAGCCAAAATAGGTCTTTTTGACGGTACTAAGAGCATCCATGATCTTGTGTTTGAATAGAGGTTACTCATGCTCCGTTTTGGTGTTGACTGACATACCTTCCAACAGATCTTGCAATGTATAATACTTCAAATCTCTGCCTCGGTTGCCTCCCTGCACCACAGTGCTCCGGGTTTGGACTGTAACCTTGGTTAGGTACGACGTTTTCATTCAGGAACTGCTTCTACTTGTCACAGGCAGACTCCAGTCTCAGTTGGACCTCTGAAATTTTCTCTTCCTTTCTGTCTCACTTGCTGGTCTCCTGAAATGCACATGAATGGGAAATCAGGAAGGAGTAGGTTTTTCTCCTCTCGCATCTACGAGCCTTTGTTCGGGTGCGTTTATATGGGTAGCAGGAACAGACAGGTTAATGAGGAGTATTCTTGCAAGATGTTTGGCTCAACATCTCTCAGCACACCACCAAAACAGTTGCTATTCCATGGATTGCAAAATTTCCCATTAAATGTGGGAAAAAAATAAAAATAAATGAATCTTCTCAGCTTGTGCGAAGAGAATCCTTTGTGCTCACACAGACCCAGAACAGTGTGGCTGCCTTATCTTTCATCTGATGATTTCAAAAGGATTTGACAGAATTTAAGGGAAGGAGCATCACCGTGTCCTGTCCTGAGAGGAAGGCCAGTCTGGGGATGAGGAGATTATCCCAATCTCTCCCCCATAACCTTGCACCGTGGGACTGCCTCACCCCTTCTGAGTGGCAGAAGGAACAACCCATGTACAAGGTGAGCACAGCACCTTCTCCACTGTTCTTTCACTTCTGAATGAATACCAAAGCTAGAGGCAGCATGTGAAGGGTGCAGATGCAGCCATGGAATGTTAAAAGCAGCCATAAGAAGGTAAAGTGATAGTAGGAAAGCTGAAAGAAGTAGCAGGAGCTGGAGACAAAATGGCTGCACTTTGAGAGTGGCAAATCTACTTCCTTTCTCTTCTCTCTGGTGAAACTAGAGGAACAGGAGAGGCATCAATGTGGGCTAGTATGGAAGAAAACAGTGAGTGCAGGAATATGTGCAGCTCTTGAGGTAGATGTTTCATATACATAAGCACTGTGACTTCCTAAAGTAACACAGGAAGAGGAGAAGACACAACCTGAGCACCTTGACTCTAATGATGCTGTTAGTCACCCTAAATCCCCTCCCCTGCCAAAACAAACGGAGTGCTCTGAACCCTTAAATATATTCTGCTATAAAGATAATATTTTCCACAGGTAAGAGGGCCATATATGGTGTATATGAAGCTAGAGCCATCAATAGTCTATTCATGCTTTCCTTCCTCTTCTCTATGTGAGACAATTCTAAGAAAACAATTTTGATGTAAATGAAAATTAAAAGACATATAAAGAAAGGAACCACATAATACAAGCACAGAGGTACTGGTTCAGGGAAGGGGTTTAGACTTGAGAAGCAGCTGGTGCCTCACTTTTCATCAGAAAAACACTCCCACTTACAGGCTTTTCAATTTTTGCCTTTGGGCTGTAACAAAGCTCCCTGCTGTTATCTTATTTTGCCAAATGCCTGCACTCTAATAGAAGGAAAGATCTACACCAATGGGGATTGAGTGCAAGTATGGATTGAGTGGGGATGTTTTCTATAAGGAAAGTAAATGTAAACATTTTCAGAAGGGAAATATAGATAAGGGAATTCATATTTTATGGAGGCCAAGCAGGTGAGCTTAGCTAGACTCAGGAGAGGGACTTCACTCTTACCTGTCTCATGCTCAGCGCCTGCATATGGGATGCCAAGAGGAGGATACAGCCATAACTTTCCTTGGAAATTCACCTGAAGCTGGAAAGACCACCTTTGTAAGCTCAGGGGATATTTTAATTTTCAATCAGATGCCATCCACATATGAATCTATGTATATTAGTTGTATAAATATATGTATAAATAATATGTATAAATATTAGTTTCTTTGACTCGAGACTCCAACAGCTCCAGGGGGCTCTGGAGTCTCCATTGCCCCCAGCACCCTTATTAACAGGAGTTTAGATGGAAGAAATTCAAAGAAATTTTAAATGATATAATGGAATTTTTAAGTGATGAATTAAATCAGGTAAATATTTTCTGTTAGACATCTAATTTTATTCTCAAACTATTGAAACCTGATTTTTTCTCCGAATCCAGCTAGGCTGTAAGGGTTGAAAATAAATCAAGTGAGATTTTTGAATCTAAATTTAGAACTGTAATCCAAATAAATTCCATTTAGCTGACATTCACCTACATGATGTATATGTAGGAGAACGTTGCAGGATCTTTCTGTGATGCAGAGTCTGATGAAAATGTCATGGCTCAGATCCATGTTGTAGAAATCTCATTGTTCAAAACAGGCTACTTGCATCTAAATTGTTTATTTGGAGTGGTCTTCGACTGTGGTAACTCCCCAGCTATTCCTGATCTTTTTTTGGGAAACTGCTATCTGGCTCCAGGCCTAAGCAGTGACGTCCTAAGGATGCAGTGATGTAACTGCACTTGTCTGGGACTCAAATCGTAAGTAAAAATGGAAATACATGGTTGGGATCCAATCTCGGGTGGAGACACCAATATTTAAGTGTTTTGATACAGACAACTATGTACTGAGGATGTAGACGTTGATAACTGAATGGAGTCTGTAGAACAATTCAATCAACAAAATTTTGGTGTCAATTTTCAGGGGGAGTGACTACCTCTCTAGTCTCCCCTGAGCATGTTAAAGGTCTGATTTAGTTGTCCACACGGAAGTGTATGATTCCACTTGATTTCCAGTTGTTACTACAGGAAACAACTTGTCTCCTATGTCCTTCTCACATCTGTCAAGTCAGTACTGTAAGGAATAGGCCATACTGACCAGGACATATGGCTCACTCAGGACCTTTAGTTTATGCCTCAGTATGCTAAGGCTTCTCAAAGGGAGTAAATATCAATGTGGGAGCAGATACGTCCAACTTATCTCCTGACTATGATGACAGACAAGATTTCCTGCACACATCGTATTGAAATTTGTCTATGTCTTGCTCTTCAGCTGAAACTTTCCTACAGGGTGTTTTTCTTTGAAAACCTCTCTTCTGAGGGCCTCATTCCCTTTGGGGTCCTCTCCTCAAAAAAAAAAAAAAAAAAGGAAACAAAGAGCCTCTAGTTCAGGCATCACACTCTTGGATGAAGAGTAACATAGTCTTCACACCTTTGCGTGACAGTCTTTCACTCAACAAGGGGAAAAACACAAACCTAAACGAAACAGAAAAAAAGATGTCTTGTATCAAGACATAGTACCTGCTGGCCAAACAGATCTGTAGAAAATATCATTCCCTGCAGCACTAAGTTAATGTGCGCATTTTCCCTGGCTTGCAGTGGGTGTAATGTAGTCATGACAAGGAGTGACAAGCTGAGCAGCAGAGGAACTGTGAAGGTGTAAAATGCAAGGAGACAGTTCTGGAATGCCTTGGTTTGCTGTCTGCTCAATTTGTGTACTGTGGCATACCATGAGATTCCCACCCTTAAAATGACACTGGAACAAGGGTATTTTTTGTGGCATCCTCACTCAAGCTCTGATGAGACCCTCAGTTTCTGCAACCCCTCATTGTTGTGGATATGCTTTAATCCAATGCTGCTTGGGTAAAATATTCTCATTTCATGAACGTTTTGGCAATGCCAGTTTTTAATGTGTGCCGGTCGCTGATTCTGGAAACCTGCTTCCATACTCTGCCAGGACACCTTCTTAGAGCCTGAATTAAAGTGTATATTGGAATTTATCAAGTCAGGAGGTAAATAGAAATAGCAATTTTAAACTGAGTAATACCTGAGCTTCCTCTGGCTCAGAGGGAGCAAGGGGACAGTAACTACAATAAAGCAAATGGAAACTTCCCACCTCCCACCAGGAGCTGCAGAGCAACAGATAATGTTTGGTGAGGATATAAACAATGAGCCATCCCCCACAGATCTGAAATGCATTGCACCACCAGAGGGATTGTCCAGAGGAAAGTAAGATTGTCTGCTAGTTGGTTTGGTTTCAGTATAGCCAATAAAACAATAGGATCTTCATGGAATTTTATGCCATGTGTTTGCTAATTTTGTAGGAAAACAGGCCTTATTGGACATAGTGTGTGGAGCTTTTAAGTTCCTGCATAGGAAAAACAATTTCTACTATTTATCTATAATGGCTCGTATGGGATTTGAGTGAAGAGATTTCCCAGGCTCAGTCTGTTTAAGGGTTCCAAAACAAGGGTCTTGGCATTAACACTGACATCACACATGTTGGTTTCTTCTGTTTGGGATGTGTTCAGTCACAGTATTGAATTCCTCCACTATTGAACCACACATTAATACTTAGAGCTGATCGAAAAAATATGAGGAGGAATATTTTCCTTTTTCTTTTCCTTTCTTTGTGTGTACGTGTGCGTAGGAAGTGATGATAAGGGTATAATTCAAAATAGCACATATCTCAGGGACTGGAAATTTTATTTGGTGAAGTATATTATAGTATTTGAGGGGGGCAGAGGGGAGTAGCAGAAGTCATAGACCTTATATCAATATCCTTTATTTGAAAAGTTTCTGTCTAGTTCATATATGGCTGGATAGTGGTTATCTTGTCTCTTCTTGCGAGACCAATGCTCTCAGTACTACAGATTTATGGAGCGACATCCTGTGAGTGGTAGTACCAGGGTTAAGTAAAAGCACCACTAGGAAAGATAACCTCACACAACAGATTTTTCCCAACTCCCTTTCCCCTTCAAAGACAAACCATACACTCATCCTTAGTACAAGTAATAGTGAAGCTTTGTAGTTTCCCCTGAAAAATCAACAGACCTTGGCTAGCTCAGGGGAAGAGATCAGACAACATTTAAAAGAAAAATTTGGCTTTACTTGCAACAATGCTTTACTGCTTAACAAACATAGCCCTGATCTTGCAGTAAGACCCTTGCAGGCAGATTGCAGAACTCAAGGGCTAAATTAATATTTTAAATGAGCCAAACTCTTTCATTTTAATCAGAGCCTCATTTTAATTAACTTATTTTGCCAAGAATAAACAATTCCTGAATAGTATCTTAAACTCCCCTCCTATACACATATTCCAAAGCTGTCAAGTTACACAAGGGAAATATTCATTAGACACCTGAGGAAGTTCTCATATAACTTTTATGCCATGGCCTTATTTTGATTTTTTCCCTGTCTCTCCTGAGATGCTTGAGAATTTTCCATACCAGTTACAGTCATGTGCAGGTTCACTTCTGACAGAAGTGACAGATTTGAACCCTGCACAGGAAACCAAAGGAGAGAGGGAAAGATGGGGAAAAAACCCAAAAGCCAAAAAACCACCGCACAAAGCCCCAACAAAAACAAAAAAAGGAAACAAGCAAAACACAAACAAGCAAAACAAAGCAAAAAGAGAAAGAAAAAACCCTCTTGCTTAGATTAGGTCAGGAACTTCTTGGCTCTGTCCAAATTCCTCTCCAGCACCTTTCCTTCTTGCTTCATCTTTGAAAATGAACAGAAAGGAGATAATCAGCCAACCCCCAGTGCACTTTCACAATTTCTGTATAAAATTTCACTTAATGCAATTGTGGCGCCAGGGCTGGGCGTATGATGGTACCATTCAGAATATGTTTATATAACATGACTGCATGCCACTGCGATCCTTTAAATTCTTTTCTAAGAGCTTTACTCACTCCAGGTTCACTCATCCAAAACCCTTTATAATCTCAAATATCTCTGTTACTTTCTCCTTTGAGTAGCAGGGCTGGAGATGGGGGAAGGGCAGAAAGACGAGGGCACTTCTTTATTTTCCATTTCTTTCTCCATTCTTACTTAGTTCTTTGTCTATCTTGCATCCCATAATGCATTTATCAGTGATACAAGTGGGGCTAAAACATTGTATTACATCTTGGACAGTAAGTAAAGACATGTCAAGTAGATTTTTCTTCGGGAAAACAGTTCTTTAAGCAATTTTTTTTAATAAATATGCTCTTCCAAGACTATTAATGGGCTGTTTAAATGCATATTCTAGCTTTTGACTCAGCTTGTATAATTTCTTCATAGTTTGCTTTAAAACAATATTCTAGCCAGACATGGAAATAAGTGTGTCTTTTTCCACCAAGAACAATGAGAGCCTTTCATTTGGATGGTACATTGCTCCGTCAATTTAACCTGGGTTTAGGGATTAAGGCTTGCAGGTTCTCATCATATGTCAAAAAGTACATTAAGCAAGTGAAATATATTACACTGTGGGATGCGTTACTTATTTGTATAAGCAATTTGTATATAGAAAGATCAGTTCTGTATAAATAGGAGTTTTGTAGGGTATGTTACTGCTGTACATTCCCAAAAAATTAATTTCTGAGTGAGAAAATGTTTCCAAAGGCAGGTGGGAATGTGCTATTGCATAATCATGGCACAGAAAAATAGTAAATTCCCTCAAGATATAAAATATAGTTCTTTCAGAGTGTTATTGGTTATTTCCGTGGAGTTTCTGGGTCACGGCAAATGAAAGAAGACCAATAAAGGTCCTCACATTGCAAGTCTTTGTTGCCATTAATTCAGCATGTTAGGGTTCTGCTTAGTCATAAAAACAATCTGACTTCTGTTGAGGACTGGTAAATGTAAGGATCACAGAATCATAGAATGATTTCTGTTCAAAGATATCTTAAAAATCATCCAGTTTCAAGCCCTTCCATGGGCAAGGACACCTTCCACTGAGCCAGGTTACTCCAAGTCCCATCCAACCTGGCCTTGAACACTTCCAGCAATGGGGCATCCACAGCTTCTCTGGACAGCCTGTTCCAGTGCCTCACCACCCTACAGGGAAGAAATTCTTCTTAATATCTGATCTGCACCCACCATTCCCCTTTGTTCCGACAAGAGCAAGATGGTTGCATTGCCAAACAGAACAGAAGCATGAGTGCTGGTTATTGTTGTGTCAAGGTTTTATCCCACTTTATTTATGATTTATGTAGTGATCCTGTGGTATCATCTGCAGCACCCAGCAGCTGGTTGTGCATAGAAAGCTTCTCACAACCAGATCACACCAGTATTTTCAGGGCAAATAACCACAAACCTGCATATATGAGGAAGACTTCAACATGTAAAGATAATTTCTCTTTTGTGCTAACAGGCAAAAAGCTCAAGGCAATAACTTAAGCAAATCCTAATGGAGGCATTAACTTCTCCACGGTGCCTTTTCCTGATCGCTTCCCAAACAAATAAAATAAATAAAAATTTTACTCAGAAAGAATAAATTTCCATGTTTTCAACTCATAATAATTTGAATTTTTCCTCCCCTCAAACTGTACAATCTGGAAATGTTAGAAATGAAAAAAACCCCATCTTCTACATCAACACGACTTTTTAATTTTATATTTTTGCTAATAAAAATTGACCCGAATAGAAAAAATATGGTCAAATATTGTTTGAAAAACATTAAGTTAACCAGAATTTATTTGTTGGCTAGTTGTTCTTTGGGATTTTTTTCTTGTTGTTTTGGAGTGCAGCAGTTTTTTCTGAAATCTCAAAAAACATTATTGGATAAGGAACTATCATTTACACAACTCGATTTACTGAGTTGCGGCATATTGGAACTGACTGAGAATCCTCCTTTGAATATCTGATTATCTGGATGTTCTCTGAACACACTGAAAATAATATGAACTTTAAATGCATGCCTTAATTCTTATCATAGTGGTGCAGGAAAAGAAAATTTATTTCCATGCTGTTTTCTTCATGGGCTTTTTGCTTGCAAGTAAACACATCCAGTGATCATTCTGTGGATGTGTATGTTTTAATAGGCATTTTAATAAAGTAATGTAGAATATGTTTACTGCCATTCATTAAGAGTTTGATATCAAAATGTCTTACAACCTGTCTAAATTCATAATAACTGCATACTTGTGAATATTTTAGCTTTGCCTACAACCACCTTGGAGGTTTATCACATTATGCATAGAAAAATATTGCGGGAAAGCACAATAAATATAATCTCAGCAGCTATTCCCTTCAAAGACTTTCAGTTTTATGCATCTTGAATTCTAAATAGGTTTACTGCCAATTATACATGATGATGAAGCACTAACATGGAGTATATGCCATATATAAGAGACTCAGACCAGCAGATGCTCTTGTAAATATATTTTGCTTCAAACCAAGAAATCAGTATTGTGAAATCCCCCCAAAACCTTGTCGCTGCACTTTCTCAACTCTAAACTTGTAAGTATTCTTGCTCTTTGATGGATGGCTTCTTATGAATTCTGGCCAAAATCTACTGTGACACAAAGCCGCTTGTTTATGCCCCACATTTCCATCTTGCTGTAGCTCTGGAGGTGTGTACAGAGCTCAGGAGGAGCTTTGATAAAATCCTGTATCCAAACAAAATTTGCAGTCTTAGAAAATAAAGACAATAGGGCTAGAGCGTCACTCAGTGCAAGGCATCCTTTGCTGTCTTGCTGACAAGAACAGAGGGGAACAGATTACTCTTTTCACCCCTCTTTTTTTATATTAACAGATAAATTATAAGTCCAACCCCCCCATGGTATGGAGGTTGCAACTGGATGCTCTTTGGCTAAGAAGGCCAATGGCATCCTGGCCTGCATCAGGAAGAGTGTGGTCAGTCCGACCAGAGAGGTTGTCCTTCCCCTGTACTTGGCGCTGGTCAGACCACATCTTGAGTACTGTGTCCAGTTCTGGGCTCCCCAGTTTAAGAAGGATGTTGAGCTGCTTGAGAGNCCCTTCTCGACCTTTTTTTGTTTGTTTGTTCTGCTATCTCATCCCTAGTCCTGTGCCATTTATGCTGTAGTTTTTCCGGGTGCTCTCCTGTCTCATCCCTTTTTTAAACCAACTTCTTCAATATTGAAAACTGCATTTCAAATTAAACGAAGCAGAACTAAAGGGCTGTTGCACAGGCTTTATTTAAATATAGAGTGCAAATAGAGACAGAAAAAGAAGGAGGTATATTAGGCTTACATTTATACATCTGGAAGTGTCATAGAGAAAACTTTAGGTCTTGATCTTGCAGATACCCTCAACTGAATTCACTAACTGGGATGACCTATGGGATTGTTTTGAGGCCTGAGCAACATGGCTAAGTGGGTGTCCCTGCCTGTGGCAGGGGAGTTGAAACTAAATGATCTTTAACGTTTCTTCCAGCCCAATCCCTTCTTTGATTCCACGATCTTTGATTTGATTAGCTCCAGGCATGCACCTAAATATTGCTGCAGGTGGGAAAAGTGGAAGGCCTTCCCAGCCCCATGCCAAAGTAAGGCTGTGACTACAGTCCAGCACTGCCTAGTCTGAATTCAGTGCCTTAACCACAAACCAACATTTTTTTGTCATTTTGTCTTGTTGTTCTCCTTGTTTCCTTGTTGTCTTGTTGTTTTTGTTTCCTTGTTTGATTGTTTGTTTGTTTGTTTTCCTGTGAAAGAAATGGTTTCAGGCCTTTCGGAAGCAGATATTAATATCCACCTGTCTGTTACAGAAATTTTATCTTGTTTTATCATAGTGATTTCACAATTTGGTTTCACTGTTCTCAAAGCTGGCAAGACAGAAACTAGCTCCCTGGTGTCTGTGGTAATTTTAAATGTGATGTTCCATTAGTGTCTCCCTTTGTGATTTGACCCAGGAATGTATGTGTCCATATTCACAAGAACTCCAAAGTTTTCTATAATTCTGAGGATATTGTCTAGTGGTAAAATTTCTAGCCCTACCTAAACGTCTATTTTGTTAAACACAGACAAACGAATTGACATTAAAGATAGAGTAGATTAAGGAATGGACAAAATATGCCAAAATATGCCAAAATCCACCAAAATCCGGAGTAACAATTATGTGTTTTTCAAGTTTGAGATGTGGGCAAAATTTTACATGGAAATTTCAGCCCAAAGGTATAAAATTTTATTCAAACCTTTTGCCCCTTCATTGCACCCTGTGAACTTACCAGGGTCTCTCTCCATTTGTGTGCATTAGCACATGTAACATTCATATACTTAACATCAAATAAACAATAATGAAAATTCATTGCACATCTGAGAATGTATTTCCCATTCAGGAAAATACATGGAAATGCCTTTAAGCCTATCCATATTAAGTACAGCATGTAAGCAAATAACTTTAATCTTGTACTAAGTATAAGCTTAAATAAATGAAGATACTTTTCCAGCCTGTATTTTTCACATCGCCTATAAGCGCATCAGAACTTCTCTAAGCTTCACTTATTGGCATAGGAAGGATCTTATTGTTACAAGCCCAAAGTAGGAGGTCTAATAAAATTTCCTAATCTGATGAACCACACAAAAAGAACCAGAACAAACATAATTTTATATCTCTACTGGGGGGAAATAACAGAAGATGCGGATGGAAGCTTGCCTCCAATCTTTTATTGGGCTGTAACTTAAACAAATTATATCAAGCACTGCAATAAAATGAAACCGGATTTATTTTTAGGCACAGATCTTCTTAAATATATGTAATTTTTTTAAAATCCTGTGGGAAGTAGAAGCTGTACATAAAATTACACTGGATTTAGAAGGAAAGCAAATAAAATACACAAGATGATATTACACATGGTGATATTACAATGTTTTAAGATATGTATTTATCACGCGTTGTTATTTTCCTTCCTGAAAGCACATTGTTGTAAGCATTCCAATAAAAATAACAGGTTTTGTACAATGTAATAGCAACTAACTACACAAGTGTAACCTCTACCTGAATATCCTCATAATGAGACAATATGAGGTAAAGCAAAAGAACTAGAAAAAAATATAAATGAGGACGAAAATGATTGTTTTGAAAACAGTCCAAGCTTTATATTTCAGCTGTTAGTTGTTCTCTCACTGATGAATGGGAAGGAGGAAGTTTACCTAGCGGTAATCACTCAGCTTTGATTCATCTTGCTAACATTTAGTTGTCTAGGTATCTAAAAATTAGGTGTCTAGTCATGGCTAATTATCTGTGTTCCTTCTGTAGTCAATAAAGAGAGATAAGTACTTCTGGAAGGTGATTCAGTCTACCTATCTCAGGACATTTATCTTGGGGTAGAACAAGACTTCTTTCCCTCTGCCTATTTCTGTTTGTTCATCAGAGGGAGCCAGGGTGGGTAGCTTAGATTAGATGTCTCACTTGTAGATAACTAAATTTAGGTGAGATGATTCTCGCCATAAGTAATTACTCTTATTGTTGATACTGGGGATAATTTCCACTGATACCAAAGCGTGATGTTTATCTGTACACCCTGTGGGATTTAACCAACAAAGTATAATGCTTTCCAGAAATGGAAATTCATGCCTAAATTTGTACTTGCCCAGATCATCCCTTCCAGTTGCCGTGAAGAGTAATCTGTGCCTTCCATCTTAACCTATTGTGTACCAGTGAAATGAGCAACTCCCACAATCCACTCCAGTAATAGATGTATTTCAGTGAGGAGTGAAATGGCAGATATCAGTAAACCTAGCAGCACTTAAGCTTTGTCTATTGCTCAATATGTAAGTAAGTCTTCTGAATGATTATAAAATTCAATTTTCTGCTAAACTTCTAAGTGGCCTCAGATAAGAAATGCAGTAGTACCCAAAGTGTAACACAGCCCTGGATTCAGTTCTGCAGACAGAACACTCCCTGGGCTTCTTTTACGCTGGAAGAAGAGGACATCATATGAAGAAGTCTCTCTCCACCTCTCTAGTTCTTTAACAGACACTGTGCTTTGAAGCCCTACCAACCATCCTTATGACATACTCAAGGCACTGAACCTATGCCCTCAATGTCACAATGCCCTCTTGGGAAAATAATAAATAGAAAAAAACTCCCCACAACAACTGTTGCACAATTTTGTCATTAGTGAAGACATTATGAATTAAAAACAGCCCACCTGCTGATAGATGTGGAGGTACTACCAGAGACAGGAGAGGACATGGTATGAATGCTAATGCTTTTGGGTGGTCCAGTGTAGACACAACTGATTCTGACCACAGTAGGTGCAAGCCAAATAGCAAAGGTTGTAAATTACATTGTTTGTATTTTGGAAGAGAATCAGGATTTTTCATACTGAGCATTTCTTTTAGACATTAAAATCCATAGGAATTCAACAAAATTTTCTTTTTTCACTCTGCAGAACAATTTAACAAAACTAGAACTGGACATGGTTGGTTAATACATATATGACAAAACATGTGAAAAAAATATTAAAAAGATTTATTATCTCATGACATTTCCCACCCAAAATGTTCATATTGGATAACGAATTCCTTTGACCTCCCCAGTTGCTCTACCTCACAGAATCAAAACCTTAGGGCTTGCTATTCAATGTCTTTAACTGTCAGGGGAATGGCAAGCCAAGAGCAGGGCAAACTTCCAAGAAATTCTTAAACTCACTTCTGGTTTTCATAGTCCAGAGTTTAACTCCTATGTTCAAAGGGATGAATCAGTCTTGATCTGTGGTCATCTTATAACTCACTGAATTACTGACTGATAATGCCTATGGATGTAAAGAACGTTCTGAAGAAAGAGATGATAAAATTAACTGAGGAAAAAAGGATCAAATACGTCTCCTGTCTTTCTGATGTGGAAGCCTTTTGGCTGGAATAAGCTCCATTGTGCCTCAGAGCCTGTTTTTTCTTGTTGCTGTTTTTGCTTCCCAGCCATACAGGTAAGTCTAACAGAAGCTGTATCCTCTCTGCAGACCTGTAGACATGCTAGAGGGGTCTATCTGGAAATAATTTGTTTTATTTGTGGCTTATGAGAAACTAATTTTTAAGTTCTCGGTCCACTTCTTCCTTAGTAATATTTGAGTATTGATTCTTTCATAGAGATTACTTTGGTTTCTGCAGAACGTCAAAGAATTTTAGTAGATCAGGGATATTTCCAACCTTGGCCATGATTTTAAAGAGGATAGTTAAAAATTCTATTGAAAAGAATTTGGGTGTGTGAGTATATGTCTTTCACTCATAAGAAGATTAAGTTATACGTAGTTAAACAACCTATGACTACATATTCTTTGGGGCAGGAAAAGTCTTTCTGCTCCAAGTTTAATGACTTAGAGAAACAAGCTTGTGGCTCTTAGCAACTGCTGAAAAACAAAAGGTAAATAACTGTGTTTAGAGCTCAATCTAGGCCTTTGCTCTACTTGGCAGTTGTTTATTTAGGTGATTCCCATGTACTTTGGTGTTACTGCAGGCCACATTGTCCCCTAGGTACATATTTCAGAACTGGCCCAGAAAAAGCAGACAGGGCTACTCCTTATTGCTTTCTGAGACCAGAAGAAAAGATTAAAAAAAAAAAAAATCATCCTACAGGTTTATTATTCTGGCCTTTCTTTGATCATTTACTTCACTTAATTTAAAATTAAAGGAAGATCAGAAAGAATAAATGCATATTAAATTAATAGCACCTATTCAAAAGACTTGCATATTGCAGATAACAAAGTAATGTTCGCAGAAAAGATAGAGATACAAAATGGGATGGAATTTCCCCTACTTGTTATCATTTTCAGATGTCCGTATTCATGCTCATTTAATCATTACCATAATCTGTATAGAAAAATGGCCATGACAATCTGTATCTCTCTAGACACACACACATGTATATTAGTTGGAGAGGAAACACATGACCTGTTTCTTTTCTCCCTTATCTAGGCATTATGCATACAGGGTTGTTTGTCCAGGGTGTGGATGACCCAAATGCTATTATTTCTTGATGCAAAGGGTCTTCAAACTCCCATCACCTTTTATCCACAGGCATTACTAAGTTGCCAGCCATCAGTTTATATCAGAACTGGAAGAAAGCAATGTGCTTTTTTGCTGTGGAGGCCAGAGTTGAGGATTCATGCTGTGAGGACTCTATAATTCTATGTCTGTGGCCTCAGTGTCATGGTGTTCAAATAAAAATGAACAATCTTGAGTTTTAGTTTGCACTTCAGCATTTTTTATATTTTTTTAAGTTACTGGGCTAGCTATGGGATGAGCAAACCCTGCAGTGTTAAAACTGAATCCAGTTTCCTGTCTGGTTTTTTTGAATGTTGATACTCCTGTGCCCCAGAGTGTCACTGAAACCTCCTTGGTCATGATCATAGAATCACAGAGTGTTTTGTGTTAGAAGAGGCATTAAAGATATCTTGTTCCAACCCCCCTGTCATGAGCAGGGATATCTTCAACTAGACCAGGTTGCTTCAAGCCTCATCCAATATGGCCTTGGATGTCTCTAGGGATGGGGCAGCCACAGCTTCTCTGATCTTTGATTAAACCTGTCTAATTAGTAGAAAGTCTGATATAGTTCTTATGTTCTCTTCCGTTTAGTTGTTTTGATGTGTTCCTCCTGCCCCAAGGAAGAAAGACAAATATCACAAGAAGAAAAACAAGCTCTACTAGTATCTGCTTTATTGTACTTTTCTTTACTGGATATTTTCCCTGTTTCATGAAGAGATGTAGCATCTTGATACCTTTGGTAAATACTCACCTCTTATATCTCTCCAGATTTCTCATTTGTCTGGATAATGGCTCCAGCATCATCTTGCATCATGAAGGATTGAGCTCAGACACTTGCGGGAAATTGTGGCATTGGCTGCATCAGGAAAATTATCCTTTTAACATATCTCCTTTGAACATGGAGCCCCAAGAGATCTCACACACTTAGGCACATGGTGCGATTCTTGAGATAGTCCTGTGCAGGGCTGAGAGTTGGACTCAATGGTTTTTGTGGGTCCCTTCCAAATCAGCATATTCAGAGATTCTTGCCCCAGACTGAACCAGTGGATAGTCACAGATGGGGCTAGTGCAGACCAGACTCAGTTCAGGGTACAAAAAGCTGTGCGGAGGATTGAAAACTGGGTGGACCACAGGGTAATGATGATGTCAGTGGTGTACCCAGCTCAGTGTGCAACATGGTGTGCCTGGGCACCCCAAGAGATCAAATTCACATGTTGAATTCAGAGTGACTGGAGCTTCTTTGGTACTCTCAGCCCCAAATCATGCATTTAAAAACAACTTTCATCCCTTTAAAAAATGATATTTTGAGGTATCATGTTGGACATATCAATAGAGGCTTTGTTCTTGAATTAAATGAGGCCAGGATCAGGATGTCATTGTTTTGCCAGGACAGATTTTGAAGGGGGGTGTTCCTCAAAGGTAGATGGAGGTTCTGCACAGTTTCATGCTGTACAAGCCCCTTTGATTAAGCTCTTTTCATTTTAAAATTACTTAATTACCATTCCTCTTGCTTTCAAATCAAAACGCGCAACAGCTTATCTCAGTCATTTGAGAAGGCGAGTAAAGAAGGCGATATCACCAGGAAATTAAAAAATAAAATAATGATAATGCCAGTCGGCCTCAAGAAGAGAATGAAAATTGACTCTTACTAATGTTATGTATTAATTACACTTACCCTTGTTTAATGTCTCCTTTATATTCCACAGAGCAGTGCTCAATAACCCTTGTGTAAAAGACAGACTTGTCTATGGTGCCAGTTAAAGATTCACTTCTACACTCTGCTGTCTTAAAGAAGCAAATTTCATTTATTGCTTTTGTGATACTTCTGTTCCTTGAAAATAATTTATCTTTTTGAAGCAGCATCAAAATTCATCTATATTGGACAATTTGGGTCAGATTTTAGGCAGACATAATTTTCAGATCTATCTAGACTATGCACATGCCAGAGTGGGAAGCCAGTAAGAAACTAAAGGGAGTTTGATCTCAGTTTCCCAACCCCCAAATCAAAAATATAGTATAAATAACTATAGATTTTTCATAAGTATATTGTGAAGAGAATTTTTAAAAGAAGTTGTCAAAATTTTCTCAGTAGGTGTTGGGTCACTGTGATATTTCAACATTGATACTTTTAAACACTTCGAAGTACCTAATTTTTTTCTGTGAAAAAAGCAGATATTTGTACCAAAATGTTCACTGATGCCACCTACAGTTTGCCAAATGCTCATTCAACAGAAAAAAATAAATTGTGATTACTGATAGAGAAATATCATCTTCAAATCACAGAATGGTTTAGTTTAGAAAGGACCTGAAAGATCATTTAGTTTCAATCACTCTGCCAAGGGCAGGGACATCTTCTGCTAGACCAGGTTGTTGGAAGTTGCATCCAACGTGTCCTTGAACGCTTCCAGGAGTGGGGCATTCACAACTTCTCTGGGCAACCTGTGTCAGTGCCTCACCATCCTCATAGGAAAGAATTTCTTCCTAATACCTGATTGATGAGGTTTGAGGCAAATTGGGACTGAGCCAAAGAAAAAACCAAATTAAACCACCCCCCCCTCCCCTCCAGGTTCAGAAAAAAACAAGGAAAGTGTGAGAAGTACAAACTATTTACTTTAGTAAACAGACAAATTAAGATACAACGGTACTAAACAACAAAACCAAGTCCTGTGATGTGAAGAGTCCTGTGATGTGGAAAGTCCTGAATGTGAAGAGTCCTGTCGGTCTTGATAAGATTCCACCAGACAGTCCCAGAAGAAACTCCTCAGGTGCACAGAGAGCAGCTAGAGCTCAGAGTCCTGATGCAGGCACTCCNTACATACACACCACCCTAGGACACTAATCTAAACCTGCCTTCTGCCATTCCCTTTGTCCTATCACTAAATTAATATAGAACTACGTTTTGATATTTTCTATGGAAATTTTGTTTCTTGAGAGTTCTGCAGTTTTGCCTAAAATTTTTCTGCATATTTACTGAAGATATCAAGTAGAAGAAACCTTTCATACTTGAAAGAAATCTAGAATGCATGATATCAGAATGAGTGGAAAATGTAAAACCCTTGATTTTTTTTTTCTTAAACATTTTCTTTTCCTTCAAAAGAAAGGATTTCATTTTTACATAATACCGTAAAATAACCTCCCAAAATGAACCAACAACCACCACCACGGAAACCTCACACAACCCTATTTCCAATTTTTTAAAAAATATTTTTTTCATATTTTTCAGAAAGTTAGGACCCACCGTGCCCCAACTGACTAGAATCTCTGTGCCTAAATTTATACTGAGGAACATATGGTCTCTGGAATGGCTGAGATTTCCCATTATTCTCACAAATAGTGGTAGGGATCCTCCATGCTCTGTGAACACAGCTCTTATCCACTTAAGTATCAGTTCAACCTTACTCAGTTCCAAGCAATTTTTTCACTTTCTTGATAAAAACTCTTTCTNATATCAGTTCAACCTTACTCAGTTCAATAACTCAAGCAATTTTTTCACTTTCTTGATAAAAACTCTTTCTGTCTTAGGTTTTCTTCTTTACTGAAAATGCACCCTGGCATTTAAAAAAATTGACCAGCTCTTCTTTTACATCATTGTCCAGGATAAAATTTTTGCTGTAGAATGGATGATTCAAAAAGTAAATAGTTAAGGGCTATAAAGACAATACAAACCATGCTGGTAACCAGAAATGTTGATTTTAGTCACTCAGTGGCTTTTAATTGTTTCCTCCAATATCTAGAACTTCTCCCTAATTATTATTTCCACAAAGACACTTTTTCCAGGGTGACCATGCAGATTGATGTTGAAAGAGCACTCTAGATCAGACTCTGGCCCATGGCTGGCATGAACATCACTTAGCAGTGCTCATCTCCTGGGCATACAACACTTTGCATACATATTGAAAAGTTACAGGTCCAGTGGAAATCTATATCCTGTTCGGACTAGCCTTAAAAATCAATAGAGTTGGCGAAGTTTCTCTGTCTGTGACCTCCTAATACTGTAATTACAAAGTCACAATGGATGTAATTGCTCTATAAAACTTCCACATACCATGGAAGTACATAATCACTGGAATGAGATTGACAAAGTATACTTTGTATGTTATGATTTCTTTTTTTTCCTCAGGACAGTAAGGCTCCATTTAGGATGTGTTGTGGCAGGAGGTCTGGACATTTTTTTCTTCCTGGAATGATGAACTGCAAACAGCTCTCTCTTTCAGACCTGGAGGTTACAGGTGTGCCACCATCTTATCCATATCACTCTGCAGCATTCTTCGCTGGTATCATCATGCCCATAAAATAAACCAGGCTCTTGCTCATGCCTGAGTATATACACTGTTAAAAATTTACTGTCACCTCCCGATTTATGAGCTTGCTTTGCAAAGTTCTGAGTTTAGCAATGGGTGATGCAGCTCTCGTTGAGGAGTTTCATCTCTTTTCTCGCACACCATGATAATATGATGTATATGTTTCAAGGAGGTCCTGGGCTCATGTGTCGTCATAGAATTTTAGAATAATAGAATATGCTGAGTTGGAAGGGACCCACCAGGATCATCGATTCTATCTCCTGGCCCTGCACAGTGCATCCCAACAACCCTAACCCTAACCCACCATGTGCCTGAGAGCAGAAATGCTTCTTGAACTCAGACTTGGCACTGTGCCCACGTCCCTGGGGAGCCTGTCCCAGTGCTCCCCAGTGAAAAATATTTTCCTTATATCCAAGCTAAACCTCCTCTGACTTAGCATCATGCTCTTTCCTCGAGTCCTCTAACTGGTCATGAGAGTGAAGGGATCAGTGTCTTCCTCTCCTCTTCCACTCATGGGGATGTTGAAGGCCACAATAAGGTCGCCTCTCAGTTTCCTCTTCTTCAGGTTTAACAAACCAAGTGACCTCAGCCACTCCTTTATAATGCTTCCTCCCAAAGACCCCTCACCATCCTCTTGGCCCTCCAATACCTTATTGTATTTTTTTATTCCAGTGTCCAAACTGCACACAACGTTCAAGGTGTGACCACACTAGTGCAGAAGTGTGGTCCTTCCTCATCTGACTAGTGATGCTTTGCCTGATGGCCCCCAGGACAGAGTTGGCCCTCCTGGCTGTCAGGGCACTGTTGACCCATATTCTGTTTTCTGTTGACCAGGAACACCAGGTCCCTTTTCAGAGTTCTACTCTTCAGTTAAGGAGTGGAGAGAGCCACCTCTAAAAATTTCAGGGAACGATGAACCATAAATGGCTCAGGGATTCAGAATGAGGACAAAACTTCAAATTTCAGGAGATTTTTTTTTTAATATTCAAAGCTTCTAGTTCCTCAGAGCCCATCAGCATCTTTTGAGAACTCCCTTATTTTTTAAAAATATCCTTCTGTTTTCAGCTACATGAAGAAAGGGCAGTTTTTCCTGCAGATTGTGAGTGTTTACTGACCTAAGTAATGTAAAAATCATTTAGCTCTAAGTTTCCTTCAAACACTTCCTTTTTACTGTATTATTCTCATGGACAGGTTTATTTCTTGCTAATGCTGAATCACAGTTGGGTTATTTTTTTGTCATGTTACTTAACTATTTCCTTTTTGAACCATTCATTTCACAGCAAAAACTCAACCCTGAACAATAATGCAGCAGAATTTTGCCAGAGAGAACATCTGACTTAAAAAGGACATCTGGTGATTATTTTGCAGCAAATGTACAAAGCATTGGTGGAAACTGCTGTTGGTCTTTTGACTAATAGATCAGACACTGTCAAAGCTGGCTTTCTGATTATGTACAAAAATCAGTTCTTCCGACTCAAGAATTGTTGAACTTCCTCATGGTACAGACAATGTTATGAAGAGAATCTCACAAATACTTTGAATATCCACAAGCTTGTCTGTAATATTTTCAGTCACATCAGTCTCTCAGGGGAAAGGAAGAGGTACTTTTAGAGTTGAAATCATGTGGCCCACTCAGAGGGCTGCTTTTCAGTGATCTGATTGATCCTCTACACATATTTCTCTCTTCCTGTCTTGATATGGGAAAGCTCAGTGGTCAGCTCACTTAGGTGCCTGACTTTTACATGTCTATATGTCTACCTCTTCAGAGTCACATAAGTCCTCACTGTGACGCAAGTTGCATCAGGGAAGAGTGATTTTGTGTATATGTTGTATTCTCATGATCTGATCATAGGGAATGAGGTCAAAGGATTAGCTATCTTTGGCTCTTGGCTGCAAGAATGGGTGCAACAGCACATAGAGGGATTCTGCATTGGGATGAACCCTATTGGAAAGGACACTCCCCAAGTACAGCTTGATGAATGGCCTTCATCAAAGGATCAATGCATCACATGAGCGCCTAGAACATGGTCGGACAAGTCTCTGATGTGATGTGTTGGCTGCGTGTTTCAATCTCGTAGCTTTACACATGGATCCTTGCACAACTGAGTAAGAGAGAAAAAAGCTTCTTTAAGAAAAGGAGAGGTTTGGTAGAAGCACCTCCCACTGCCTAAAGGATGGTATGGAAAAACGAACCCAGAGTTTTGCCAAATGCGTATAAGAACAGGTCCAGAGGCAGTGCTGACATTGCAAGGCAGGACCATTATACACAGGAATAATTTTTCGCAGAAATTATTTTTACTGTGGAAGTGGTTAAGATCTAGAACAGTTTGCCTGGAGAGGCTGTGGAATCTTCGTAAACTCTTAAGGGTCTAAAAACCTTTAACGGGCAAGGCTCTGAGGAACCTGGTCTACCTTGGAAGCGGGACGTTGAACTGAAGATATCCAAAGGTCACTTGAAGCTTGACTGATGCTCAGGTCCTGTGATTTTAGGTTGAGGAGTGTGGTAGATATTACAGCATTTGTATAATACATCTTACTCATAGAGCTCTAATTTGGGGGAAAAAAACAAAACAAAGTTCAGTGCTTCTAGGGACAGGAAGAAAGTATGGTCAGGTCCCAATGGTAAAGAGAAAGAAAAAGGTCTGCAGTCATGCCTACATCTCCTACTGCAACCTCAAAAGCTGCAGTAGGAGATGTCCTGAAACTCTCCTTGCTCTCTTCTCAATCCACCTTTGAGTCATCTCTGTAGAAAGATTTACGAATGTGGCCTTTCAAGCCAGATTTTGTAAGGACATGAGGACTCTGTGAGCCATCCCTATGTGTGTGTGAGATGCCCACAATAACCTCTGAACCTCTTGGCAAATTTCAGCTCATTGGGCAAATTTTGAGAGGACTAAACTCTGAAAGGAACTGAATTCCCAGGCATTTTCACTCCCTGAAGATAGATATCTGAACAGATAAAAAATAATTCTATATTGTACCTATTTGAGGAGTTCTGCAAATGAGAATCCACTTTTTATCTGTTTATGTATCTATGTATCTGTCTATCTCAAACTTGTATACTCCCTTTATTATGAATAAGCTTATGCACAGCATATGCCAGGAATAGCAATACACATATTTCACCTGATTTCCTTCTCTGGTTGCATTCCACATTTAAGGATTAGGATCTTAAATACATGTATAAGAAAGTGTGAGTCAACGACTATGTTAAAAAGCATAGTTAGAGAGAAGATTAAAACTGTTCTCTTCCTATCAAACACTTATACCTTCTAAGTCTGGTGTGCATGCTTCCATATCTGAATCAGTTTCAGTAAAGTGTTCCAGCTTCAGATATGTTGATACTGCACAGTGTTTGTATCAAAACTATTTTACTTCACATTTCTGATTTTTTTTCTGAAACTCTGGCTCAGTCATAACTCCTCTGTGATAACTGGTATAGGAGCATTACAAATACCACATTATTTTATTGTATTAATGCATAGTTACAAATATATTATTAATAGTATAACTTTAATTAAAAAAACCTGTGTGGTAAATAAGTGGAAATGTAACTGGTCTGTCAAAGCCTAGTGTTGATTATATAAAATTCTAGTTATACAATTCAGAACTTAAAATCTGTATCAACCAACTAAAAATGCCTTAATACTTAAAAATTACATAAAAGCTGAATTCTGCAACAGAAACATTTAAAATAATCCACAAATGTTTCTCTAGGACTAAGGGAGTTACACAGAAATGATCTCAGATGGATTTCTGAATGCCAAAATTCATCCTATAAGCCATATGAGGGTGTGCATGGGGTTTAATTTATTTTTTAACATCTGAGTTGCAGCTTATCAAGAGGAGCCTTCTGCACATTTAAAGTCTGGGCTAAATACAATGTGAAAAATACACTCAAGATTCAGGACAATTCAGTGGGACACAGTAAACTTATCACAGTTGAAAATTTCATAGACAGCATCAGGCAGGAGTTAGATAAGTGATGACAATTGTCCTTGTGGGTGTTAATGTCTTCAGGGGAAATCCTCACCCTAGCCTGGCTTCTTACAACCCTTTTGACTCATTTATTCCATTAAGGAGTCCTAAAAACAACAGCACAGCTGTGTGATGGAGTTGAGAAGGGGGGATAAGGCAAGTTTTTCTCCATGTGGGTGTGGTGGAAAGCAGATGTGGTATCCAACAAGTGTCTTTTTAGAAAAAAGTAAAGCTGTCAGGATGGGAAAGGACACCCAGGCAGGAGGGGAAATTCGGGCCTTCAGCAGGAGCCATCTGAAGAGCTCTGCCAATGCCCAAATCTAGTTTCACAGGGAAGAGGGAGCAGCCAAGAGGAGGGAGGCTAGGAGGTCTCTTTAACCTTAGTGGAGTAACACATTTCCCATGTTTTTGCTGGCATTTGGCCCTCAGCAACTTTCCTGCCTGGTTGTCTGAGTCACAGCAGTTCAGTCTCTGTCCGGAACAGCTCCAGCCAGTTCAGTCCCGATTGACCAAACGTCAATGATTTCCTTTTTTATTTTGGAGTGCTTGTTTTGGTAACCTCTACTCGTGAAGGAAGTCTGGATCTGATAGCTTTCCTGTTTCATTTCCTACCTGTATTTTATGAGTGATCATCTTTCCTTGTTCTCAAGCAGCAAGTCTCCATGCAGTTTCCCTTCTGAAATGATTTTTGCCATCATTTTGAATTCCCAACAGAGATGCTGAAGGGTGAGGGAAAGACTTTTCTGGTAGGTTGAAGCACAGCTATGACTAGAAGCAATAACTGTCACACACACACACAAAAAAGTGTGGAAAAAGTTCACAAACGATATGTTAGATAATAGCTTAGATTCATCCTTAAATGAGTAGGATATGCTTTGGTAATACTCATCTAACACTTCCTTGCGTGCATTGTATTTTCTCCCTGCAATAACATTTGAATAGAAAACCCAACTACAAAACAGACAAGATTTGTGTAATTTTTAAGAAAAAAAAAAAAAAGAAAACTAGTGTTTGGAAACAATTAGTGTTTTGTTTTCATGTTCAAGGTTATTTTTGGGGTTTAGTTTCACACAGAATCACAGAATATTATGAGTTGAAAGGGACCCACAAGGATCATCTAGTCCAACTCACCATCTAACACCCATGCAGATCAGATGAAGTTTTCATACACATTTAAAAAAATTATTTCTTGCTTTTAATCAGCTGGAGAGCAGAGAGTTTTTTATACTTATACGATGGGGAAAGTGGCTCACTTTTAGAGGGTAAATCCAATTGCACTCTCAACACAATATAAATCCACTGATTTTAGTAGCCTTACTAAAGGTTTGCACTGCTACACACAATTTGATTCTTAATGCTCTGATGAATGTAATGAAGAATCATGTCATGACTACTTCTCTTGTGTGCTGATCATGTAACTCTTTGTGGAGCTCACCCTGTCCCCACTTTATAAAATCACTCTTTCATTATGCTACTTTTTAAGATCTAGTTACTTTTAAGTGATGACTTCATGTAGGATTTGGAATGTTAAATTCATATTTGTGTCCACTAATGAAAATAGTAATTTTTAGAATCATTGAATCACAGAATGGTTTGGGTTGGAAGGGACCTTAAAGTTCATTTAGCTCTAAACTCCCTGCCACGGGTAGGGACACCTTGCACTAAATCTGGTTTCCCAGAGCCCCGTCCAGCCTGGCCATGAACACTTGCAGGGACTGGGAGTGACACTTCTAATTATATTTTTTGCAACAGTTGTGATATATGAAGGAAAACTGATGAGTTTTTCTCAGGCAAAAACATGTTTTGACACTCCTCAATTTTATCTCCCAGTGTCCTTTTTACTTACAAACACACAATTCATGTACTCTACTAAATCGAGTCATTATCAATAACTCAGAAAGTTTTCCTTTGAATCTACTAAGATATTTTTGAGCTAGTAGTAGCAGAAAGACACATTTTTAACATGTATCTACTGCTGTTGCATGGAATCAGAGGAGCCGTTTCATATTTTATAGCTGGAATAGCCATTGATTTCTTTGTGGAATGCATGTGAAGTTCCTTTTATCACCAATGGGAGTCATATATTCACATTAAGCTGAGAACAGGCCCTGACTTATAAGCATTTTTCTTCAAGTATAGCTGTAATTTCAGAAATATACCACATGTTTTTTATTTTCTTTTTGAAATATAAATTTCATTGAAAATTCTGCAGACTTAATTACAGTCTTTTAGAACTGCTTGAAAATCTCCTCAGAGACCCTTTTCATTATATTTTTCTTAACAAGGTATAAACCTTTTTTGACCAGCTATACTTTTGTCTTAGCAGCTAGCTTTTCCATTTTGTCAATGTTTTTTTCTTGGACACCAAAAATTTTGCCTTAGTGGTACTTCATCTTATGTGCACACCTGAACATCTAAGTCTCTGTCCAAAATCTATAAAAAACAATGGAGAAGTTCCCACTTAGTCCAGCTGAGTATGGATAAGCCCTACAATAGATCATATAAAAATTCAAAGAATTTTGTTCTAGTACGGATGTTCCATCTTTTCTGAGAATGAAGCGAACGGAAACCCTACATCTTGATATTTATTTATTCTTGTCTGTCTTGTTGATTTTCTTAGTTGTTGAGTCAGTTTTTCCATTGCTACAGCTCCCTCACACTTCATTAAATTAAGCCAAATTCAGCAACTCACTTGAAACTACTTCATATATTCCCACTACCGACCGTATTTGGGATATTTGGCTACGAGTAGAAAAATGCTCAGGTATGAGCATAATTTACTGCAGTCTTTGACCTATACCAGTAAAATCACCACTAATTTTTTGAGAATAATTTATTTACTTACAATTTATATTCCACTTTTTTCTCTTCTGTTCCAATTCCTATTCATTTTAGTTTCTTTTTCAGTTCAAATCTCAAACAGTCGGCAGAGTGTGATAATTGGACTTGTGTAGTAATATACTACAGCAGAGGTAAAAAGAAAACTTATCTTTTTCTAATGTTTATCTGGGGTACAGATAATAATTTGGAGTTTGAGGGACTCAGGATATGAAGGACTTTTTTTACTCTTACCATTTCAATATCCAGAGGTCCCAGACAACAGTCCACTACAGCTGAATTCTGCTTGATTGATATACAGAGTCCAAAAAGTTTAAAGTTTAATCAAAAAGTAGATATAAAATTTACCATGGAAAGTGGAGATGGTGGTGTTCGAAGAGGTTGCACCATGGTCACAAAGGAGTAGAGTTGAGGTTACAGCCCAGTTCTCCCAAGGGCTGCTCAAGGATTTTGCCAGAGGCTGATCACGGAGATTTCAATATAAAGGAAGGAGTTCAGTCCATATTTGAGCTTATAGAGTGGTGTCTTGAAAGAAAACCTCAGCAAAACTGGGATATCAACACAAATTTTTAAATGTCTCCATTTTGTTTCATTTAAAAAAATATATAGTTAAATATATATTTATTCATATACATAAAAATATAAATATATATAGCTATTTCTTTCCAGAGAAAGTGATAAAGGTGTCCTCTGTTTCTTATTTTGATAAATTTACTGACATCTTTTCTGTTTCTGCTCCATTGAGGTTCAATCTTAACATTAGGAAGCGGTTCTTCACAGAGAGAGTAGTCGCATATTGGAATGGGCTGCCCGGGGAGGTGGTGGAGTCACCGTCCCTGGAGGAGTTTAAGAGAAGACTGGACGAGGAGCTTAGTGACATGGTCTAGCAGGGAGGTGTAGGGCTGGATGACGTTGGGCCCCTTCCGGCTCGGAGTGGCCTGCTAGACTGTGAGGGATCTAGGCTGGTGTTATGCCCTGCGATGTGCTCTCGGTCTCCCTACGGGTGTTAGATGGTGAGTTGGACTAGATGATCCTTGTGGGTCCCTTCCAGCTCATAATATTCTGTGATTCTGTGATTCTGTGTGATTTCAGCTGATTCTTTTCACATTTCCATTTCCATTATTGCTCTTCAGGGAAACAAGCTGATAGGTTACAAATGGGGAAACATTTTGTAAATGAACTGCATAATCCACAAATAAATTGCATTTTCTTCAGAAACATTAAATGAATCACCTGTAAAAATATACAAGAGAGTTCCTATTTTCATAACCTGTATGTTTTATAAACTCATAAACGCAGCAGACAGGCATATCAGAATGGAGTTGCAAGATTTTGCTAAATCATTTTACCTCTATTTTGGTTTTCCTTTTAATTGTAGGAATAAAAACTTATGCTGAGTGTTATTCTTATAAAAGAACCCCTTTCTCTCCTGTCCTTTTTTCTTCCTCTGTATAAATTTTTACATCTTTGTTCCTCTGAGGATTTTTCCAGTCTGTCAATATGCTTTCTACAAAAGTACATAGCTAGTGGCAAAATGCATTAGAGCTATTACTTTCTTCAGTTGCTTAAATTCCCAAACACTGAACTTTTAAGAGTTCCACGTCCATTGGGTTATGGAAAGCTTGTCTATATCAGAATAGAAGACAAGCTAATGGCACTATGTTTACCTACTTCTGTATCTCTGATTAATCACCCAAAAAGCACAAACGATAGTCAGCTCTAAACATTACTAAAAGCTACTAGTTGGCACCATTTGTTTTGATTGGGGGCACCAAAGGAAATGGAGATTTGCTTTTATAATTCTTTAAAAGATATACCAGAATCTATTCAACAATTTTCAATCACTGATGATTTATGAGGCTGTATTAAATAATTTGTTATAGAGATGAGGTGTTTCCACACATATCCCTTCAGTGTCATTGGGAGCAAGTGCTCAGGACAGTTCTTATCTATCATTTTATCCATGTGTTTTCAGAATAGTACAGGATGTGTCTAGAAAATGTATCCGAGGTGAAAATTTTATATATAAATACATACACACAATGTGAATTGTCAATTCTTACGTGTGTGAGCACACATACAATCATACAAAAATATTTTGTATTCATTTTTAGAATATCAGAGTTGTGTGCAGCTCCACTGAACTATGTTTTCTCCCACTCTCATCTCTTTGTGTTCAGGCCTTCTGAGAATATTGGCATGTCCTGCCTGAATATGACCATTAGGATCCAATAAAAGTAAAAGTGATTGAGAGCTGCAGCTTTAGGATGTGAAAAAAATATTTCAGGCTCTGCTCCACTGAGTCAAGCAGTTCACCCAACACAGATGAAGTCCTTCTGAAACTAAAGAATGTCCCGTGTTTGGAAGGAATATGTGATTGCAAATGTGCTTTTAATCTTTTGTTTGCATGCATAAGCTCTCCATACTTGGTCTGTAATGGTTTTTGAGGAATGCTGGGAGAGTAGTTCAGATGTTTTTGTATCAAGAGTGAGATCATGAGTCTAGTGAAGGACACAACAAAACCACCGTAGGGAAATCTTATATTTCACCCAACATTACTTGATTTTTTATTCTTCCATTCAAAAACTTAAAAGAACGCTCCACTCCCAATAGCCATGACCAGGTAAAGTATTATTTCTATCATCAGTGGCCTGGAAACTTTAGGAGATTAGTCATTAATGATTAACGCACTGTGCTGCATCTATATATGGGCCCATTGAAAGTTAATTATGTCCACATATGTATATAGACATACAAACACTCACCAATACTGTTTCCCCATATGTTCAAGAAGAAATTTGGAAAGGGCAATCACTCACTAAGGTAGCGTTTGAAAGCATTAACTGGAATTTCCATTTTGATCCTGGACTTAACCACCTGTTCATGCACAAGAACAGAGACCACCTATGAAGCTCACACAGTGAGATTTATAATAGCGATTGCCCATAATTTTAGTTAAATTATGGTATGTGTCATTTCTGCTGGTTACAAGTGCATTTATATGTTCTGTAATCAAACGACTACCCCCATAATCATCCAGAGAATGCCTCTGAGAAACAACATACTTATTACAAAACCCAAATAAATGATTTCTAAGAAAAAAGAGACAAGAGAACAGATCTTCTTCCATGGCTAATCACACTCCTCAGCTGATGCTGCTGATAAATTTGCTGATAAAATCAGGAGGGACTTTCACAGGGGAACTTAACTTTTAAAGCAGCTTTGTAAGATTCAAACACCCTTACACTGCAGATCTGCTGATCCGTGTTGTCTCACTGTGGTTACATGTGCTGACTCCAGTTTCAAAAATAATTTCTTAATCACTTTTGGCTCATCTTGGTTTTTCACATTGCAAAGCTGGTGCAGCTGTGGAAGGATGAACCAGATTCCATTCTTCCTCATACCTCATCAACATCAATGTTAATTAAATTCTAAGTTTGGGGCCAAGTAACACCCTGAGATACAAATGGCCTCCAGACTTGTCCAAGGGCTTTTCTTCTTAATTGTGCCCTGCCTGGCATGATGTTTTTCATGGAACATGTCTGAGTTTCTTGGAGATTACTGCAGTAAAGATAATAAAAAGGAATATTATACTAGCTAAATAAATGATGGTAACTCCTTCACAGTCAATAGGGTTGGGGTCAGTAGGTGAGATTTTGTCTATATTGTGCCCTGTGTTCCTGATCCTGTCCAAGCTGGAGAACACAGCAGAGCTCACTGTGATTTTCTCCTGTCCTCATGCAAAGAAAAACAGGTGTTGTAAAGAAGTGGTTTGTCTTCACATGTCCTTCTGGTAGGAGGGAAACACTGCCAGATGAACACATTCTGTGACTGCTGACCCCCTTTGCAAACAAGTAAATTCTTCCCGTTAATGTCTTCTGCCACAAACTACTACCTTCTTCAGCAAATCAAATGAGCTGCTCAATTAAATGCTTCAGACCTGTGATACCTTTCAGGGTTTTGTTTAGTTCAAGCAGACAAGTCCTCGTCCCGGCACAGACCTGGCTCTCCCTCTCCCTCTGTCTTTCCCTGCAGTGTTACTTGAGTCCTCATTTTGAAATTCTGTAATAGCATGGAATAACTATTTAGTTGAACACAATCACACAATTGTGTGACAAGACAAATGTAATGTAGAGCACAGGGGAAATGTGATCCTAAACTCAGGGCATCCATTCTGTACCAGAACAGTTGAGAGCTATGTAGTTTTTGAAAGCCAGTCTCCTCTTGACAATTACCTTCAATTAATGGTACACTGCACTAAGCAGAAAATAAAAACTATGCCATTAAATCCTTCGATGCAGGCTGGAAGGGTTCCAGGTTGGCTCTAAACTACCCTAAAGAGCCTGTATTCATATTACATAGTTATAACTTTACAGGCGTAAAAGAATATGAATTCATGCTGTCCCCTGCACTTGACAAAGCTTATGTCTGAGAGTTTTAATCCTGATGTAGTCAGGATATGTGGAAGCTGTTTTCCTTCCAAAATATAAACCCGTCCACAGAGAGCCTCTGTTACTTTAAAGCCAAACGGCTACTATACAGGTACTTCTTTCACAGGTATGTATTTCATAGAAATCTCTTGAAAGAGTGAAACCACTTTTGTCTTTTGGAAAGTCTTTGCTATAAGCTTTACATTGGAATCCACCCACTTAAAAATGGTCCTTTATTTATATGTTGTGTGATGCTTGGGCTTTAGCTAAGCTCTGCAAATGAGAGAGTCATCAGCCAGGATTAATGAGTGTGAGATGTCCCAGGATGCACCAACTCACAGTGGAAGGAGAAGTGAGATTCTTGGAAGCAGTTTTCACCTCACAACTCTCTTGTCTTGACCTAGCTCGTGTGGCCTTTGGCAAGGAAATGATTTTGGTGTACAGAAAATTGAAGGGGATTTGCTGTCAAGGCTAGAGTTCATAAAAAAAAGTTATGATGAAAATGTTGAGAGCTGAGAGACCAGTAAAGCCTTTTGATTTTAATTGTCTTTTTTGTTTTTAGGACTTAGGCCCCGGTGAGCTAAAGTATTTTTGAAGTTGCAACTTGGCTAAGATTTCACTGTCAAAACAAGCTTGGATGTGAAAACATGCTTTCACTTAGGCAATATCTTTAAAGGGAAACACCTCATTTCAATATAAAAATACATTTTCTTCAGTTGTCTGCCAGAATGTTTGGTTTTCAAAGGCAGAGCTGCTTTTGGTTCGGTTCACATTGTTACTTTTTAATTAGAATTTTCAATATATCAAACAGATGTGGACATTTTCCTCTGATGTGCTTAGAATAACTCAATATCCTATTTAATACCATAAGAACCAAACTGGGGAGGTTGTTTCTGCTTGTTGGTTATGTTTAGCCTGATTACGAAGGTAGCCTTGGTTCTCAGGGATGCCTGCCTGATACCTTCCATCATGACAGTGAGTTTGGAACTAGATAATCTTCCAAACCAAACCATTTTATCATTCTCTATGATTCTAAGAGATAAACCTCTCTGAGACAAAGCTGAGTCCCAGCAACCTGATGCCCATTCATGTAAACACAAGAAAAACATCTCCAGAGTCACTGAGAGTGGCTTGGAGCAAGAGGGGGAAATCGCATCCTCTCCAAGGAATGATTTGAGATCCACAGAGCTCAGGATTGTTACCACAGTCGACTTCAGTGATCTGGTGTCTGTCTTGCCTCTGAAACGCATGTCTTAGATATCCCCAGGGAAATTAAGTTCATATCACTTGAATGTTTCTCATGAGAGACCAAAAAGCCTTTCAGAATCTCCTAGTGAGCAGAAGGAAGTGTTCAAACCAGGTTTTTGTGACATTAATCTTTTCTAGTTAAATTAATAATAAGATTCTGATCCATATTTTTGCCTTTCTATTAGTTTACTGTGGCAATTTTTCAGCTTTCTTTATTTTTTTTACCAACTTATGCAATGGTTTTTCCTCAAGATTTTTTCCTGTCTGTGACACCCAGACAGTGGTTTTGGCACATCTGAAGAGAGACATTATATATCTTTAAGGCATTGAAAGGCCTTATCAACATCCCTTACTATTTTGGGATATTTGGAAATTAACTACTGAAATATGAAATACAACAATGAAAACTTGTCAATAATATCTACAATGACAAGTTTCTCTGTATAGCATGATAGAGTTTAATGGTTTTCTTTCCCTAAATATCTTCAGGAAAACTTTATTTCAGATTAACATTTAATCATTAATATAACTTCATTTGGCCCTAAAATATCCACACTGTTATAGCTTTTCTTCTGAAACATGTGATTATTCAGGCCCAAAAAGAGAAAGATGTGCTCAATGCATAAGATGTCAAACTGAGATTAAACCCACTAAGGTCTACAAAGTCTGCTGCAAAAAATGATAACTATCTTTGTCAGAATCCCAAGCAAAAACATGTACGTCAAGTGAGATCGTCGATAAAATATGAATATCAGGGTAGGAGTAAGTTGTGGGTTAGTTTCAAAGAATTTATTTTCCTCCGAGATGAAAAAATTATCTCAAATCTTACAACCCATTTCTGAACCCTGCATTTATAAATTCTGATGACAAGTAGTTTCTTTCTATGGCAACATGTATCTGTGAAAGGCCTGTTTATTAAGACGTACCCATGCATTTCTGCGGTTCACCGAGAGTTTTAGGGTAATAATTTCTTAATCTTAATTTGTTTCTTCATACCCACAAACCTATACACCTCGCTGGCCATGTTCACCATATAAGATGAAAACCCAGAGATGGGACACCTGATTCCAATACAGACATCATCTGTCACAACATAATTAAAAGAGTTTTGTCTAGGTGATATGATGATGATTTCTCTGCTTTGGAAAGCTGTTCTGAGCTGCAGATAACCCTGGTGTCTCAGGGGATTCTCATGTTAATCTCAACCCCATCGTTACTGTTTATCTGGGATGTGGTAAGGTTTAATTTAAGCATTACTTTACAGGTTTATATGTTGGGCATTGTTTGTGTACTCCGAGTTGTACAACACGAAATACAGAAACAAGCCTCAGTCTTTGCTTCATGGATAATGTAACTGGATTCAACTTCATTGAAGCTTAGTTTTCATTTAGGGGAATAGATTTTATTTCTACACTGCAAAGTCTCAAAAAAGTACCTGCTGATGACTAACTGATTTTACCCTGGGCATAGCATGAGCTGGAGTATTCACCCTGTAGCAGTGTCAAAGCGAAATTTATTTTAGATCCTTTGAGCTCTTGATTCATAGACTTTAAGCAACAAAGATTCTACAACATTAAGGGATTAAGTGCACTAAGATGCGGTGAGTGGCACACTTCAGTCAGGGTTAAAAAAACAGGGCAACTTTGGCTCTCAGGCATTTGCTTCTCTTCCAGCCTACAAAAGGTACCGGCATCAGGATCATCCTACTCAGGTGATGTTTAATGTTTAGTGTGAAGGGAGATGAGGGCACTGGGACTCTTTCCATATGCCGAGAAAAGATGGTATAAGACCACCAAGTGTTTCCTGCATGTGGTCAGGCTCTGCAGGGCCATATTTTGGCATCAACATAATTCCATCAACAGGTTCCTCCTGCATTCTTGAGATTCTGCAGTATCCCCTCACTCTCAGAGGCCCTTCAGTTGCCAAGGCTTCCTTCTCTTCTCCTGCCGTTCTCCTGCTTTTTCAGTCCCCTAGATTCATCTTGATCCTGGTTATTCTGAATTACTCTTGTCTATGTCTGAGTAAGCAGAAGCAGTAATTAATGATATTGATATATCTTATACTTAAACAAACATGGACACTTGGATCCTCTCTCCTCGAAGACTTGCTGCGATATGGGTTTCACCATAATTTCAGGATCTCATTTTGGATCAATGCATAGCTCTTCACCAAGCTTATTCAGAAAAATGAAATCAACAGAAAGAAAATTTTTAAACTTGCCTTTGCATTGCAAGTATTTAATTTTTTGTTCCTTGTACAAGTTTAGACCTCATTTAAATCAATACACTTTTGAACTGTACAGGAGTTTTTGCCAGCATAAAGCCCAGAACACGACCAAATGTTACTTCCAATATTTTTCTTATGTGGCAGAAAGGAAAGATAACTCTAATACAACTATTTTGATGATTCATCTATGAACTGTACATGTGTTAACACATCCTATCATTATGATTTCTACACTCCCACCTGCTTCTTTGCTTCACCCACCTGTTGCATCTTGCCTTCTAGATTGCAAACTCTCTGGAGATGGTACATTGTTTACTTCATGTGTGTTGTACAACATCTAAATTCGACCCAGTTTAGGTTTCTAGACTTTCTGTAAAAATAAAAGTTAAGAGTGAAATGGAAATCAGAGATAAGCAGAGGCAATAGTAAGATACTGATTAGTTTTCGGATAGGAACCTTTAAAGTGCATTTTATTTTTTTGTAATGATATACTTAATGTGTGATAATGATCTTAATGTAAAATCTGATTGGAAAGTAGACACCTGTTGGGTTTTTTTTCTGCAAAGTAGTTAAATGAGGTCACCATTCAAGCTTTCTCCCCTCCTTTCCCTCCAGCCTAGGGTTGACCTCGCCTTGGTTAACACCAGATAAAGTTGCAGCATCTGGTCCCACCAGTACCTTATGGTGGGAAAATTAACATGTTAGCTATTCACTGGTAACAATGTTGGAATGTTTCAAAGAAGGAAGAAAAGAAAGCTATCAGTTGTTTCCCTATTTTGGTATTCCATGGACTTCACCATTTAAACTAACTATGAATATGAGCTTTTCTGGTTGTCATTCCTGTTTATTGTGAGGAATTTGTAGCCCATTCCAAGGGTACCACCAAAGACATCTGCTGGTAGGTAAAGATCCTGGCAAGAGCTCATGTAGCTGTTGGGCTAGTCCCCTTCACCATGTATCTGTTTGAACAAGAGCATTGTTGCCTGTTTGGCAATAAAGTATTTAGTAGACAACTGTCATCAATCAAAGCATTATCATTAATAATCACAGTGAGACATTGGGCAGAATGGGAAATTAATCACAAGTGGCAGGTGAAGAACTTCAGTGTAAGAGGAGCTTTTCTGCGTGCTGAAAAGGAGCATTTTTCTGCTCACAAAGGGAAACACTGGTTTTAATTGAGAGTTACAACATAAACTCTTTCCCTCTGCTTATGTAAAGGGAATGGTGTATGATCACTCTATTACCAAATGGCATAAACTTCAGAGTAGTATAAAGCGTCCTTATACAGCCCTACAACAGTGAACCAGGGTAACAACTGGGAATTCAGATTTCCAGTGGTTGGCAACATGATTTGTATAATTTCAGGAGTCACTGTGACTGGACTAAAGTTTTGCAACTATCACCTTTCGCCTTCCCACGTGATCCCTCTCAACAGGTACTATGAGAGTTGCAATGATTAAAAAGGCAGAGTAATAATGTTGATTGGGTCTGATTAATAAAGTAATAAAAGTGATTGAAACCCAAACAATTCAAATGAAAGTGTTTCTCAATATATCAACAACTTGAACTTACGTCACCAATTATAGCAGCTTTTTCTTGCCCTCTCCCTGAAATGGAAAATGATTCATTCTTTCTTTATGACAGTTATGATTTGAATATCATGCTGAGCTAATTGAAGCTTGCCTTTACGTTAGAAAAATCTACACGGCACAGAGATAGTGTGTGTGTCTTTTAATAACTGCTGTCCCAATGCTTTTTACTCTTTTTCCCCAAGCTTATTTTACTCCTGTAACTGAGTGACATAAATTCACACACACTGAAACTAAATAAATGCCTATTCACATAAACCGCAGATTGTACACTTAAACAAGAAAAGCCCAGTATAGTTTTCAGCCCTCCAATGCATAAGCAATGATGAATCTTTTACTGCTAAAATATATTCTCACACCATTTTTTTTTTAAATGCAAGCCAAATATTGGCTGGCACTAAAATGGAAGGGTGGTGTTGTCATTCTGAAGTGCATTGTCCCTTGAAAGAGAATCAAACTGAATGAGAGTAGGTTTATGCTAGACATTAGGAAGGAATTCTTTACTGGAGGGATGGTGAGACACTGGTGCAGGTTTCCAGAGAACCTGTGGCTTCCCTATCCCTGGAAGAGTTCAAGGTCGGGTTGGATGAGTCTTTGAGCAACTGGTCTAGTGGAAGGTGTCTCTGCCCATGGCAGGAGGGGTTGGAACTGGATGAGCTTTAAGGTCCCTTTCAACCCAAGCCTGGTTCTATAATCTTATTCTCCAGTATATAGAACCCCTCTCTCTTTGCTGACATCTCAGATGATGGTAGTATTCTGGAACATAGGAATGGGAAGCCAATATCTGGGATCAGATCAAAATTAATCTTTCCCAGAATCCTGTTTTAACAGTGAGTGATAGAAGATTTGGAAAAGAAGAGAATAAGAATAATTATTCTCTTGATAATCAGTGATTTACATTACTTTAGCTGAAACTATTTGGAGCATAATGTGTGGTAAAACTTTCATAGACTATTCTTATTTGAACTATTTCTCTTTTTTGCCTTGATAATATCCTGTGGTATTAAGTTCTATAGCAACATGAAAAATATGTATTTTCCATGTGTTAAAGGAACATACAATTCATAAATATATAGGTCACAATCATTCTCAGCAGACTTTTCCAAGGCAGAGTTGTATTTTCTTTAGTAGTTTGCTAAAATTCCAATCTCAGCTGCTGACAGTGTTGTCCTTCTATACCTATAAGGAAGAAGATGCTCCAGCCAAAAAGACCTGCCTTGTTATCACTTGCAGGCTAAATTACATCTAATGATAGCTAGAGAGAAGTTTAACTTGTTAGAGCAATCAACATCCATCATAACAAACATTGAGACTGTTATACCAAAGCCTTCATGCTTATTGTCCCATGACAAGATCATTGAAAGGACTGTTAACATTTCCTGGATTACAGAAACCAAATGTCTTTCTAGGTGACTCCTCTAAACTCTGGAGCAGAAGTTGGATATTGAAGGACCCATCAGGAGGACACAGTTAGTATTCCTCTGGGTTGAATTTTGCAGGAAACAGGGCAAAACTTGAATGACTACAGTTGCAAACTGACTTTCCAGCTGAAGTTCAGCTAAGTATGAACTAGCAGATGAACTCGCCAAGCCACTTTCCATAATTTACCAACAGTCCTGGCTTACTGGGGTTGTGCCAGAAGACTGGAAATTGGCCAATGTGGCACCCATCCACAAGAAGGGCAGGAAAGATGATCCTAACAACTACAGACCAGTCAGCCTGACCTCAGTCCCATGCAAAGTCATGGAACAGATGGTCTTGTGTGCCATTACACAGCAACTGCAGAACAATCATGACATTGGATCTAGTCAGCATGGATTTCGGAAAGGCAGGTCCTGCCTGACTAACTTGATCTCCTTTTATGATCCAGTGACTCGATTGGTTGATGACAAAAAGGCTGTGGATGTTGTGTACTTGGACCTTAGCAAAGCCTTTGACACGGTTTCACACAATAAGCTTCAGGAGAAACTTGTGAAACTTGGGCTGGAAAGGAGCATCTTATGCTGGGTTACAAACTGGTTGGAAGGGCGAGCTCAGAGGGTGGTGGTGAATGGTGCAACATCGGACTGGCGGCCAGTCACCAGTGGAGTCCCACAGGGGTCAGTGTTGGGCCCAGTACTGTTCAACATCTTTATCGACGACATGGACGAGGGAATTGAATCCATCATCAGCAAGTTTGCGGATGATACTAAGCTGGGGGCAAATGTTGAACAGCCGGAGGGTAGGAAGGCCCTCCAGAGGGACCTTGACAGGCTGGAGAGGTGGGCAGGCTCCAACAGTATGAGGTTTAACAAGACTAAGTGCCGGGTTCTTCACTTTGGCCACAACAACCCCGTGCACCGCTATCGGCTGGGGGAGGAGTGGCTCGAGACTGGTGAAGTGGAGAGAGACTTGGGTGTACTGATTGATAGGAAACTCAACATGAGCCAGCAGTGTGCCCAGGTGGCTAAGAAGGCCAATGGCATCCTGGCCTGCATCAGGAACAGTGTGGTCAGTAGGTCCAGGGAGGTTGTCCTTCCCCTGTACACAGCGCTGGTCAGACCTCATCTTGAGTACTGTGTGCAGTTCTGGGCTCCCCAGTTCAAGAGGGATGTTGAGCTGCTTGAGAGGGTCCAGAGAAGGGCAACGAGGATGGTGAATGGACTGGAGGGCAGGCCCTATGAGGAGCGTCTACAGGAACTGGGACTGTTCAGCCTGGAAAAGAGGAGGCTCAGAGGGGACCTCATTGCTGTGTACAACTACCTGCGGGGAGGATGCAGCCAGATGGGTGTGGATCTCTTCTTCCAGGCTGACGACACCAGAACGAGAGGGCACGGCCTCAAGCTACGCCAGGGGAGGTTCAATCTTAACATTAGGAAGCGGTTTTTCACAGAGAGAGTAATCGCGTATTGGAATGGGCTGCCCAGGGAGGTGGTGGAGTCACCATCCCTGGAGGTGTTTAAGAGAAGACTGGATGAGGAGCTTAGTGACATGGTCTAGCAGGGAGGTGTAGGGCTGGATGACGTTGGGCCCCTTCCGGCTCGGAGTGGCCTGCTAGACTGTGAGGGATCTAGGTTGGTGTTATGCTCTGCGATGTACTCTCGGTCTCCTCACGGGTGCTAGATGGTGAGTTGGACTAGATGATCCTTGTGGGTCCCTTCCAACTCATAATATTCTGTGATTCTGTGATTCTGTGAAATGACCATGTACAAACCTGTTTCAACAGCTCCCTCTTTAGTGAGACACATGGGAAATTTCTTAAGGAGTCTACCTCTCTTCCTCATGCTCTACTTCTGGTGATAAATTGTCACCAGAAGTCAGAGCAGACCTTGGAAAGCATGATACACGTGATAAACTGATTAGCGGTTCCAGATCTTAAGGAATAAGTGCTTTAGAAAGGTGTGCAACAATACATTTTAATGGTTACATTAAACAACCACCCCAGACAGATCCTTTTTTGAGATGGTCAGTTGTTTCAGAACACTCAATTTTGTTTCAAGGACACAGAATGGGGCCCATGCAAACACTTGAAATTGAGGCACATTCTTTAACAGGGGCAATATAAACCTTGGGATTACTGAGACTAAGAAAAGTTCATGTTGAAATATAAAATACCTTTAAGTCAATTGGGAATATCATGCTGAAAAAGAAAATCAAAGAGTGGGGAAAGGGAAATGTACTGTCATTTTCTGTTAAGGAGCTCATTTTTTGCCTCCTTTTAGAACCATTCAAAATTACTTCTGGCACAATTTAATAATCTACATCAGTTTCCCAGGAGTTAAGATAGCAAATGATATTATGGCAAAAATGCCTTAAATAAAATAAACCTCAGTAAACCCACAAATGTTGCTTTTTCATCAGTTTCCTGAATAATTCAAGAGCTGTAATATCCATTTTTAAATTTTACTTAAATGGGGATATTCTTCCTCCTAAATCACAACAGTATTTTAATACAAGGCATATGCAGTGGAACGGAATTAGGTTAAGATTAGGTGTTATGTAAGAGGTTGTGTAATGTAACTCTTTCACATATGATTGTGCAATTGTCAGTATTAATTGTTAGCAATTATCCATGTTCTTTGGATACTGTTCTTGTCCTAGCTCCCCAGTTCTGTGGGTCGCATTCCAAAATCTTTGTGAGGGGGAGAGAAATAGGGAGCATGGTGTGACACCAGTGGAGGGAAATCCTGCCATATTTCAAAGGCAAGGGAGATGCAGCTCTTGTCAAATTCATGACATTGCCCAATGGATGTGGGCTTTGTGATCCTGCCTTAGCAGCCCTGCCTGACTTCCTCCCTTATCCAAGAACTTGGCATAGCTTGTAAACTCCTACCCCATGCACAAATTGTCCTTCAGCTGCGACAGTGTTCTGAACACAACGTGCAACTGTCATAGATGAGCTGCTTGTGACTCAAGAGCCACAGCTCTTGGACATCCTTGTCCATTGCTTCATGCACAACATGCACTAAATGCATAACAATGAGTCAGTTTGATTCCAGCAGAGATTGAAGTGCACATAAAGGAAGGATGTAAGGTGACCTAGAGTTGCTTTAATACTCATTTTCCACTCAGCTTTTAGCATGACGACTCTGGTAATGGGCTCTGTTGATCTTCCAAGCATTCAGCAGAGTGGTGGAGCACCCTTTGATTAGACAACAGATAATGCAAGTTTACAGGACAGTACACATTTTTTTAGCACCTCTGCTGGAGGCTATAAGGTTGGTAGGATAGGTTGGAATAAAGGCCGGGAGGTATGGAGGTATTATATTTGACAAAACCTGCTTTTCGGGTTTCTCAGAGGTGGTCATGATACTCACCCCAGAGAAATGCTGTTCCATCACAGGCTTCCTGAATTGTCTTTCAAAATGGGTAGGATTCATCTGACCAGAGATAGATGTTGACAACAGTGGCATCTATGTCTGTGCAAGTCAATCCAGTTTCTCTTTACAGTCAGGGGAAGTCTAGGTGATATATCCCATTTATCACATTTTCAAAGATTCTTCTCAATTAGGTCGTATGAATCATGCCTTTTTCTCCCTTAACTGTTAAAAGGGTCAGAGAAGAAAAGTTAAGTTGCAGATATCAAAAATACATGGATATGTCTGAAATTTGCTGAAATGAATCATATTATATTTTCTATTCTTGTGCGTCTTATGTGTAAAAAGGAAATATCAGTATAGCTTTACCACTGTAAGGATCATTACTTGATTTTTTTTAACGACATAACCACAATATATACTGCAGTCTATTTGATTTTACAAATCAAATGCCAAATAAAATGATGTGCTACTAAGCAAACAAAAACTCCTTCAAAGCTTATTGACACAAACTTTGCTCCCAGTGGATGTTATCTGCTTTCAAATTATACTAGATCATATCTTACCAGGACAACAGGCGGGTCGAGTGTAGAACTGAGTCTGATGGCATACCAGTTTTACTGTGTTTAGCTACAAAAATTTGAATGGAGATTCTGCTGGTGCGATATTGTGATATAACTAGAGGTATATGCACATTCATATCTTTGGGTTTTTTCCAGAAAAATCATTATGACTACTTGTGAGCTTATTGAGTAGTAAAATATTGTCCAGTTTGAAAGGAAAGAGGGGAATAACGACAGTAAAGGGAATAATTAAGTTTAAATTAAATAATAAAATGTGAATATAAAATTGCTGTTATTGAGATTAAGCAAGCAGTGTCAAAACCCTATTCAACACTCTCCATCTCTCCTGAGTAATAACTTGACACAAGCCTATCAAATCTGGCACCTCCAAATACCTTCATATGCCTTCTTTGCACTCTCCAAAGTATTTGTCACTCTAGTGAAAAAGTACACTCTGAGGGGTTGTGTAATTGTCATTGCACTATTTGTAGCCATTTGAACTAAACCAGAGGACAGTAACAGCAGTTCAATGTTCATTGTAGGTCACTTCCAATTCTCCTCTCCTCTCCTCTCCTCTCNCTTCTTTGCACTCTCCAAAGTATTTGTCACTCTAGTGAAAAAGTACACTCTGAGGGGTTGTGTAATTGTCATTGCACTATTTGTAGCCATTTGAACTAAACCAGAGGACAGTAACAGCAGTTCAATGTTCATTGTAGGTCACTTCCAATTCTCCTCTCCTCTCCTCTCCTCTCCTCTCCTCTCCTCTCCNACCTGAAGTCTTTATATTGGAGCAGTGAAAATGTGGATGCCTCTTTCAATGTCAGTATTTTATTTTGCTTAGTTTGTTTTAGAAGACTATGTAAATTCAGGTTGAGATTGTTGGAGAGTGAGACACATGGTGTGGGGATAACAATATGGTCCTTCCCATTCCCAGTTAAATCCATCCCAAACACACCAATTTACAGGCACATGAACCAAAATGGGTCTGATCCTGCAGCTATTACTTAAAACTCTTCTTCCCCAATGCCATAAGCTTTGGTTTGTAAAAACTGAGTGACACCATATCCTCTGTTTGTTACTGCATATCATGATGATGAGAAAGATAAAGATTATATTGATCTCGAAGAATATTGAGACTGTCAGATCCTGTAATGGTGTGAACTGGAGATATTGTCTGCAAAAACAGAGAACAAGAGTGGACATGCTTAAGCCTTTTGAAAATAGGTCCTCACAATTTATGCAACAATTCCAAATGTCATATACAGTGAGTAAGAAATCACGGGTCATTTATTAGCTGGCAAAACCCTGGCTACGTATCTTTCTTAGAGCAGCACCTTTAATGAACTCTCAATGTGCAAGCTAATTTCATCATGTGTTAGCATGTCTCATTGAAGAGAAATCTTGTTGATGTCTGGCTGATCTTTAAAGGCCAGAGATAAGAAATTCCTTGTCAATGTCAATAATGGTACAATGAAATAAACACCATCCATTCACTGGTGCCATGTACATCTATAGAAGGAGCTGCTTAGAAGTTTTTCCAATAAGATGTTCTATAGACAACTCATTAGAGGAGGTTTTTTTGGTTTTGTTTTTAGGGGGGTTTTGTGGTGGGTTTTTTGTTGGTTTTTTTTAAAGAGTTATTTTTGTCCAAGGAATTAGCAGACTAGCAGAGGATGGGGTAGGGCAAAGAGAATGTTGATCACATGCTATTTTACAACAACAAACTGGGAAGAATTTTGTTTGAGTCCCTGCTCTGAATCGCATGGTGATGCAGCTTTCTAAAACCAAAAATAAATTCAAGAAGCAGCAACTTCAATAACTTTTTAGAAAAGAGACAGAAACAGAAAACTTCTGTTGCAGAGTAAAACAGAAAAAAATATTCCAAATATTTTTCACCTGACATTAGGGAGAGATGCTTTCTATAATTGCACATTCCTGTGAGCTTTTTAAGGTAAAAACTTCCTACAGGTAATATTCTTATACCCACATTAATCTAGAGCCAGACATAATTTTCCTTGGAGGTCAAAGGATTACCAAAGACCTCACATAATCCACCTCTTCTGCACTTTAAGAGCCTCTCGTGCTCCCATAGGGACCATCACTGTTTCCCATTCAGGTGTAAGTCTCTCCTGACAGCCCCTCCTTGGGTCTCAAGGACCTTCATATACAGTCAACCCTCTTCCACTTCGCACCCTCCAGGTAGCAGCTTCCCATCTTAGCAGTGTGATTCTTCAGCAATTAAGAAGGCCCGTTTTGCAACTGTGCATGTGCGACATGACACACATGAATATTCAAATTAGATAGTCATGAATATTCAAATCATCCCCACACCACACCGCACGGACCATGGGTACACTGCTCTGCCCACCCCATGCCGACCCTGCGCCCGCCCCGAGACAGCTGTGGCAGTTTGGCTCCAGCGGAGCCATGGTGGGCATGCGCCACTCCCTTGGCTTCACTTGAGCACGCGCTGCTACCCTGCTCCGCTAGAGTGTAAGCCGTCCCCCGCTGGGAGCAAAGCGGCTGCATGCGGTTGTGAAAGATTTACACACTCGCAGGTNTTGAGCTGAGTTTGGAAGTGGCTGGTTCACCCAAGAGGAGACAAACTCCATGCAGTGGAAAAAAGAAAGCAAAGTGTAATTTTTTTCTCCTTCTCAAGGCACCTCTACAGCAAGATAAAATTAGGCTAACAAAATAAAACTTGAAAACAAACCCCAAGAAATCTGGTTTATAGGCGATTATATCATTCAGCTCCTCTAATTTGTGTGTCACTTTCATAGCATCAACAAGGACCCCTTTCCAGGAGACTGATGTACTAAAAACTGCAAAATTCAAGGAGAATCAGGTTTTATAGCTGTACTGACACTCAGGTTATCGATGCATTGAGCTATTGATGTTCACTTTAACTCCAGGAACATAAAGCATGCCAAAACAATATTATGTGTGGGAGTTATTCAATAACATGTGGAACGTAAATCTATCCTCTATCTTTTTGCATCAGGAATATTAATTAATCATGTGATAAGAATGTAATTTTCAGCTTGCAGTGAAAGCTAGAAGAAACTGCCAGTGAAACTTCTGCCTTTAATAACTGTGCATTCAGTTCAAGAAAGGAAAAATTAATTTAGTCATTAAACTGGAGGATTTTTCTGATCATTATGAGATTGAGCTCTAGGTAGAACCTGAAGTCTTTATATTGGAGCAGTGAAAATGTGGATGCCTCTTTCAATGTCAGTATTTTATTTTGCTTAGTTTGTTTTAGAAGACTATGTAAATTCAGGTTGAGATTGTTGGAGAGTGAGACACATGGTGTGGGGATAACAATATGGTCCTTCCCATTCCCAGTTAAATCCATCCCAAACACACCAATTTACAGGCACATGAACCAAAATGGGTCTGATCCTGCAGCTATTACTTAAAACTCTTCTTCCCCAATGCCATAAGCTTTGGTTTGTAAAAACTGAGTGACACCATATCCTCTGTTTGTTACTGCATATCATGATGATGAGAAAGATAAAGATTATATTGATCTCGAAGAATATTGAGACTGTCAGATCCTGTAATGGTGTGAACTGGAGATATTGTCTGCAAAAACAGAGAACAAGAGTGGACATGCTTAAGCCTTTTGAAAATAGGTCCTCACAATTTATGCAACAATTCCAAATGTCATATACAGTGAGTAAGAAATCACGGGTCATTTATTAGCTGGCAAAACCCTGGCTACGTATCTTTCTTAGAGCAGCACCTTTAATGAACTCTCAATGTGCAAGCTAATTTCATCATGTGTTAGCATGTCTCATTGAAGAGAAATCTTGTTGATGTCTGGCTGATCTTTAAAGGCCAGAGATAAGAAATTCCTTGTCAATGTCAATAATGGTACAATGAAATAAACACCATCCATTCACTGGTGCCATGTACATCTATAGAAGGAGCTGCTTAGAAGTTTTTCCAATAAGATGTTCTATAGACAACTCATTAGAGGAGGTTTTTTTGGTTTTGTTTTTAGGGGGGTTTTGTGGTGGGTTTTTTGTTGGTTTTTTTTAAAGAGTTATTTTTGTCCAAGGAATTAGCAGACTAGCAGAGGATGGGGTAGGGCAAAGAGAATGTTGATCACATGCTATTTTACAACAACAAACTGGGAAGAATTTTGTTTGAGTCCCTGCTCTGAATCGCATGGTGATGCAGCTTTCTAAAACCAAAAATAAATTCAAGAAGCAGCAACTTCAATAACTTTTTAGAAAAGAGACAGAAACAGAAAACTTCTGTTGCAGAGTAAAACAGAAAAAAATATTCCAAATATTTTTCACCTGACATTAGGGAGAGATGCTTTCTATAATTGCACATTCCTGTGAGCTTTTTAAGGTAAAAACTTCCTACAGGTAATATTCTTATACCCACATTAATCTAGAGCCAGACATAATTTTCCTTGGAGGTCAAAGGATTACCAAAGACCTCACATAATCCACCTCTTCTGCACTTTAAGAGCCTCTCCTGCTCCCATAGGGACCATCACTGTTTCCCATTCAGGTGTAAGTCTCTCCTGACAGCCCCTCCTTGGGTCTCAAGGACCTTCATATACAGTCAACCCTCTTCCACTTCGCACCCTCCAGGTAGCAGCTTCCCATCTTAGCAGTGTGATTCTTCAGCAATTAAGGCGGCCCGTTTTGCAACTGTGCATGTGCGACATGACACACATGAATATTCAAATTAGATAGTCATGAATATTCAAATCATCCCCACACCACACCGCACGGACCATGGGTACACTGCTCTGCCCACCCCATGCCGACCCTGCGCCCGCCCCGAGACAGCTGTGGCAGTTTGGCTCCAGCGGAGCCATGGTGGGCATGCGCCACTCCCTTGGCTTCGCTTGAGCGTGCTGCTACCCTGCTCCGCTAGAATGTAAGCCGTCCCCCGCTGGGAGCAAAGCGGCTGCATGCGGTTGTGAAAGATTTACACACTCGCAGGTTAGATGTGGTGTCTGAGACTTTCTCATGGTAGATGTCTACCACAAGTATGGAGAAACCAGGTCTACCCACCTGGAGAGTCACTGGGACAGCAGCATGGGTGGCTCCCCACAGCTGTGTCCCCGGGCGAGCGGAAAAGGGGTTTTCCTGGTGTGGGGTGGCCGCGGGCACCGGGAAGCACTGACATAAACACCAACACCCAGCAGGGAAGTGCCAAAACAATGTCAGAGCACCAGGGGGCAGTGTCAAGATGTGGGGCAAATTTGCATATTAATGAGCTATCATTCTATGCAGACGGAGGGCTTTGTGTGTAGGGGCAAGACTCACGGTACCGTGGTATGGGAGACCTAACTGTATTTTTATTGACTTTTGGATACACGTTTTGGTGGGGAAATGGGGCAACTGGAAGAAGGGTATTAAATCTCATGAAGACTTTTGACTCCTGAGTGTTCTCCACTGAGTAGGTCAGAGAAGGGATTAGAGAATTGCACTCACTAGATGCATTTGGCAAGGATGTGGGAGTTTAGGTGACTTGATGGATTTGTGACATCACTTCAGCCACTGGGCATTTTAATCATATGTACTGTCTTTCCAAAAAAATCCCCCAAACAGATACGTAATGGATAAAGACCCCATCCCACTTTTTGGAAGTTCCTACAAATCATCTAAATCTATTTTTTGTATCCTTAAGCATCAGGGCAGAAAAATAATAAAAGAAAATAAAAAATATTTTCAAAATATTTAAAACATTTCTTTATACTTTGCTGGCGAAAATTGTCGAAGTCATTTCCCTTTGTTTGAGAAATTTTTGTTCACATAGTCCTAGAAATATTTTCCTGATTGCATATCAACAAAAAATTCCCATATTTCATTAAGAAAATAGATTTTGGTATTTGAGAAAGAAAATTTTCTGCTACTGCTGGCTTTTAAAATTGATAGAGATTTAAAAGTCATGATAGTACATGTACAAACATTTTTGAAGGCCAATATCCAACTGATTAGATCTCTGAAAGACTAATTAACTAATTTTCTTGAAACTCCCCAGCAAATTGAAGTATTATCCAAAGCTTAAAGCTGAAAAGTTGGAGAAGGTTTCGTTTATTGAAAAAGACCAAATTATTAACACTTAACAGAGATTGTTAATTATTTCAGTACAAGTGTTGTTGTACCCTTTAATTAATTATATAAAGCAGTCAGTATTTTAAAATAGGTCAATATAAACTTAGATTTTCTGAGTTGATTCTTATCCCAAACGCTCTTATTTGAAACTAGTGTAACACTGCTCTTTTGCTCTGAGTTATTTGTGCTTCAAAATCAGAAAAAAATTAAAAGGGTGGGAGTCAAGGATGCTAATATAGCTGCTTACACCTGAGTTTCATTGTGCAGGAGCAACTACTGACATTTGCAGTGTATGTCTTCAGAACAAACTCATCCTGCTTTGATATAAATATTATATATTAAAAGTTTTCACTTAGTTTTGTATGTCCAGAGACTGATGGCTTATATTGCTGCTGCCTTTTAAATGGAAATTATCTTGATACAGAGGAAAAGGAGAAACTGAGTCCTTGCATTGCAGCACAACAATACAGGACATCCAGTCATCAACCAGAGTCTGTTGGTTCATCCTACAAAATTATAATAGTGAAAAAGAGTATTGCAAGAGACAGGGAAATTTTTTTAAATCGTTCAACAAAATGAGCAAATCCACTTGCAAGATTTAAATATAGAAAAATATTTGTCCTGTATTTGGCCATAAAAAAAGAAAATTTTACAATGATATTCACGGATGTCTGGTTTTCCTCTTCAGGAATTCGGTCTCCTTAGACTCAGGAGGTCAAGCTACTTGGGGTAATTTATTCATTTTATGTGAATTATGCTCATTTTTGATTTTACTGTCTCAGAATCTTCTGTTTGTGAGTCCCTTTTTAATAATATTTATGGAAAGGAATTTTTAGAGGTTTTATTTTTTCTAGGATGACTTGTCAATATTTTAAAAAATATGCTCATTTTGTTTTGGATTTTTTTGTATTTTCTAGATGCAGGTAATAAAAATTACTATAAAATACGATAGGAAAACCAGAAACCCCACCTGGCCTAGCATAAAAATAACAACAACATATTTAAGAAAACGTCTGTCAGGGGAAGTAGAATGAAATACCTTCCTTATAAAACATCATTTTACTTGTGCAAGGGCCAATCTGTTTCATTTGTCGATGTTCATACTAGGATCCATTTGATTCAACCATACCCTTGCTTTAGAGGAAAAAAATCCAATGTATTATTAATGCTTCATCCTATATGAGAAATGAATATATGAGTCAATATTGCTCCAGTGCTGTGCATTATTAAGAATAAGTTAAAGTAGGTCAGCACAGCACATGAGGATAAATAGACTAATAATGCATTCTATGGTAGACATTCATCTACCAAGGAGTCATGCGTTATGTGCTGGCACCAACACAAGATAAGCATTTTGATTTGTGGATTTTCAAGATCGCGTTTGTACTGAAAAAAAAAAAAAAAAGAAACGGCTTCCCTTTCTCCAGAATTCAGCCTCACTTTTACTAAAAGGCTATGGCTGGGTCTACTTTTGCTCAAAATTTAGGGATTTGCTGGGGAGGTCTTTTTGGTTTGGTTTTTCAGAAGGAAAAGCTAGTTAATGTACAGATTAGAAAACGGAGATGAGATGATAAAGTTCTAAATTAAATATTACCCTCAAGTGTTTGCAAGTTAATCACAGAAACTTCGTAGTAGCTCATGACTGTCAGGATATAAAACAGAGTAGAATCTAAAGTGAAAGTAATCACTGTTTTTTTTCCCCAAATTAAGATGTGTGCCCAAAGTTAGCTATGGAGCACAAACCAAGGGAAAACTGTAATGTGGATGTTCCTGGTTAGCTGACATTGTATTTTGAGCACTGAGCAGTCCAGAAAATTTTTTTTAAATTGTCATCAGCATCCATTCAGGGAAATTCCTCTTCATAAAGTATTAGAAAATAATAATATAGAATTCAATTTCTATTAAGTCTCGAAGTCCACAGACCACATCTGTCCAGGTTGCAAGTTAAAACTGTTACCATGCTCAAGTTTTTGTTTTCTTTCTTGAGTATCATTCATCATCAATACGAGAGATATTTTAATTGAAAATTATCGTACAGTTCCGTTCCTGATCTCTGAGCCAAAAGCTGCGTTGTCTCCACAGAGGTAACACTACTAAAATGGAGTTAAAATTATCAAGTATGTGTCAAATACACAAGGAGAAAGGTTTATGGAGCAAGGAGGTGCTAGCCTTTGATTAACTTACACTTTAAGCAGTGTGTTTCTCTCTCTGCTGGCTGCATTATAGAGTCAAAAGTTAATATCTCCTCTTTTGTTCTCTCTTAAAGGATAGATTTACAGATATTAAAGTTAAATATTAAGAATATTGGCTCTATGTTTTCCCAAGAACCAAATAATCTGCGTGACTGTTCATATCCATAGCCTAAAAGTAGGATACTATAGGGAAGGAATGACCACCGCGCTGCTCCTGACCAACACACAGTCAAGTGTAGTTCTCAGACTGGGGTCTGTCTCTTGGCTTTCTCTGCCTGGTGGAGGGATGTAACCCTGTCCAAACTGCTGCTGACATTATTTCTGGATGTTTTACCTGGACACTTGTTGCAAACTTGTTTCTCCCTCTCATTTTGTCAGAAGGAGCTGAAGAACAACCAGAGTACCCACTCCTTCAGCTCGAACTCATATGGGGCTGACTTTAGAGACAGGGCGGAAAAGTCTGTAAAAATTGATTTCATCCATGAAAATGATGCAATTTTTGTATTTAACCCGCCTCCTAAGGGTCTTTAGTGTCTGAATAATTTTTGCCATTGTCTGTCCATCATCTAATTTTGTTTTGTCATTAGCCATACTTGGGAAGAGCTCAATACAGGTAATGGGAGCCTGAAGTGATGCCAAGATATCATATTATCATTGATTTTTGGTGTTAAAACCAAGTTAATAAAGAGGAGTACACCAAAAGAATTGGGCACTCCCTGGTAGAGAAAAACACAGGATGAACTCGGTGCACTTTTCAGTAGAACACACTCTTGCATAAGTATTTAATGATTCATGTATATTGCTCAAAGATGAGCTACATACTAGAGAAAAACAAGAAATCATGTGAGATTTTCTCCTACTTAGTTTGCATCAATATATGAGCAAATAATGAAGCGTGTTGTTAAGTATATAAGTTTAGTTTTGATATTGTCTTTATTGTTTATACATGTGAGAAATAGATGATAGAGAGTAAAAAGAAATAATATAATCATATTCAAGACAGTGAAAGGCAAGAATTTCAAAATAATGTTTTAAATAATATTCATTGTATTCCATTGCCTACTAAACATGTTTGATGTTTTAATTTAAGTGTTCCAAAAACACCCCAAAGAAGAAATATTGAAGCCCCTCAACCTCTATGAAAAAAAAAAATCCTAATGTTTCTAATATTTTTACAGTAGAAAAAGATATGCAGGTAAGTCTTGTATTTTAAAAAACAACCTAAAATCAGTCTCACTAAATTGTCCCTGAAAGTTCCTTTTTATTAAAAAAAGGAAAGTATAAAGAACAATATCTTCATTCTAGAAAAACCTATAGTGAGCTTAATTTTGTACAACAAATACAAAGTAAGCATTGTAAATCTGCCCAGAAATACCCATTGACTTGCATGTATTATTTTTCAAAGCACTTATTTAATCATTTAGGCAAACTTTTCAAAACTATTCCAGTATGTTTGGGGTTATTTTTTCAATATACAAAGAAGAATTGTCCCTTTTGAGTATATCTTGAGAAAACATTATTATAAAACATCTTGGAGAATATGGGAGATTCCTTATCTTTCTATATTTAATAGGACAGTCTTAAAATGTAAGCTCTGCTTTAGCAGTAAGAAAAACAGATCTCCTGCCATCATGTGGAATGTAGCAGTATCTCTTTTTGAAATTATCTGATATTTTAATACCACGACAGCAAATACATCGTGACAGTGACATTATTTTGTGTCTCATTTGAAAACTGAACCATGATGACATAATATGAGCATTTTGGTGGACAACGTCCTACACTATCTTCAGTGATCACCCCTGTGATTGTGATGGGGAAGCTCTGCATATGAAGTTCTGCTAAAACGAACCCATTTCTTTCAATTCCTAATGTCAGGAATCCCTGTGTGGGAGTCGCTTGGGAGTTGAACTAGTTGATCCTTGCGGGTCCCTTCCAACTCGGAATAACCTGTGGACCTCTTGGTCGCTGTACGGGTATTAGATGGTGAGTTGGACTAGATGATCCTTGTGGGTCCCTTCCAACTCATAATTTTCTGTGATTCTGTGATTCTGTGACCTGTGAATGCTAAGATACACAGGATGGTGTCTGTATTATATCTCATTGATTTCAATGAAGTTGTACCAGGAGGAGGTTTGGGTTATCCTGCATTCTCATTATCACTATCAGACTATTTGAAAATACGCCAGGCCTGATACTTATCTACTGGTCTCATACCATTTTAAAACCACAGAGCCAAGAATGAAGCCAAGCTTGCCTGTAGAATACATTGACCAAATTCCAGAGCCTTTATGCACGTCAAATGTGCTTCTACAAAAATGTTGCTGCCAGTACTACTGGACACCTCCTAGACTCCTTTGACTACCTCCACAACCATTGGACACCTCTCAACCTCGGTTTGTTTTGACCTCAGTTGACCTTAACACAAATTTTTTCATGTTTTTGCTGGTGCAGACTTCTAGAGATACACCAAATAAAGATTTCCTCTTCTTACTGCCCTACTCTGCCCAGTGCTTTATCCAAGAGAGCTTTTATCTTAGCTTTAGTTTTCACCACTGGGATATACTTCTCCTCACTATTTATCATTTTATTCTTCCCCATAACTTTCTGTGGCACTTTCTCCGTTCCCTCTGAAGTCAATTCTTTTTTTCCTAGTAATAACTCATTTACCCTTCTTGTTTACAGCCCCATGGTTTTCTGAGATGATTCAAAAAGATCTTATTTGCTCAAGGTGAAGGCAACGTGTGAATCCTTCTGGAAGTAGAAATTGTTGGCAAAATGAGAATGCTGACTTCCAATTAACCTTGAAATGTTACATTCTACCCTTCATGGCAGCTGTCACTTAAGACAGTAACAGAAAATCAAAAAACTGTGATGTATTTGTTACTGTACAGCAAGTTACACTCCTGGTTGTCGGAAAGCAGAAGAACCCCTCATTTTATGATCCCTTTTTGCACATAGATGATCACTTCAGCTTTTCTGCTGTGCAACAGGACTTTACAGAAGACTCACTGGGTACAGATCTCATCAGATAAGATGATTTTCTAAACATGTCCTAAAATGGCCAAACCATTGGTTACTTTGTTTCTGAACACCAGACAGATTGGACTGCTGCTCAATACAGTGATTTCCAGTTTTCTGAGACCTAGCTAAGATGGAATCCTAGCTCTTTGTGATAATCAAAGAAAACACACTCAGTTTGTAGATTAATAAATAAATTTTCATTTTTCTTAGTCATATTAAACCCTTGTAGACTAAATTCTGGAATGCCATTATAGAAAATATGATTGTTCTCAGATATCATGAGAAATTTTTTCCTAATTTACAGTAATTCCTACATCTTCTGGAATAATTTCAATCTCACTTGTTCTCTTCCTTCTGAAAAAATTATTTTTATTTATAATGACTGGCATATCAGTTACTTTTAGTTTAAAGATTTGAAACATTTCTATGATACTACTAATTGAGAATATTGTCAATAGTTTACTAGAGTTCTTTCTTGAAACTATTTAATTTGGGATTTTTTCCCCCCAGACAAGAATAGTTGGCCAATAGTCTAGGGTGAATATGAAATATTTTAAAAACAAATCAATTTCCTCCAAGGAAAGTTGGGAAAATATCTAATCCATTATATCGTTCCAGTAAAGGTGTTTCCAGAGGATAAGCACTTAACTAAGAAGAAATCTGTATTCAACCATAAGAGAACTTGTCTAGCATTAGGTGGCCAATAGGTTTTATACCTCACAGACACTCCCTCCCCTTGTGGATCTCCTACTCCAACTGCTGGCCAGCCTCTGGTTTGGAGAATAATGTGACTAAAGCAACATAAAAGTTTTCCAAAAGCGTGTCTGTTTGTCACGCACTGTATCAAATGCCCTTCAGTGATTGGACACAACAATCCCATGCATTGCTCTTGGCTGGGGGATGAGTGGCTGGAGAGTGGTGAAATGGAGAGGGATTTAGGAGTAATGGTTGACAGAAAACTTAATATGAGCCAGCAGTGTGACCAGGTGGCTCAGAGGGCCAATGGCATCCTGGCCTGTATGAGGAACAGTGTGGTCAGTCGTACTAGGGAAGTTATTCTTCCCCTGTACTCGGCGCTGCTCAGGCCACATCTTGAGTACTGTGTCCAGTTNAATTTTCTTGGTTATGATGTGCTGTTTACTGTCTTTGTGACCCCTGTAAAGGATTTGTGAATTCTTCCTTCATTCAACAGTAACAGTGAATTTATAGTTGTATAAGGAATTTTTAGCTACGGGGTTTGTATTTCTTCTCTGTAACCTGGGATGATTGTTAGTCCACTGGATTGCTGTGAAATCTAAATCAGTTGTTATTCTTGGCTTAGACTGCGACCTGAGAGGTGTCCTTGAAGAAGCATTTTTTTACTTTTGTAAAAATTCTGTTAGTGCTAAATATTATGGCAATTCATAGGTCAGATCATGAATTCTTTACTCAGGCAAAATTTAAATTGACTTAACTTTTGTGGTTATGACTGAATATCAAAAGTGCAATATTATTTGGTTTTATTATTTCCAGGGAGAGATACAGTACATATTTAGTTTTGTGTGTTTCCTTAACAGAACCTTGTGAATTCTTATCTATTTTTATGTGTACACTTATTTATTACAAACTGTTTATACAAGATAACTAAAATGAGTAAGAAAGGAAAAAAATCTTGCATGTGTTTAAATACACCAATGTGATGCATTGGCTTTTGCAAATACAAACAATACAATGAATATGTAGTCTTCCTAGTACAAGTTCAAGTGGAAAAGCAACACAAGACCAAATTAATCAGGTCAAAAATTCTTACTGCAATCTCTTGCCAGACAAATTAGGTTCCTTATGGCCGAAGTCAATGGTATTCTAAAGTTTTAAAATCAATAAACAGGCTGTAAAATTGCATCTGTAATCAGGATAAGGAACACAAACATTTACAGAGTAACATGCAAACATAACAAAATACTGCAGCCGGCTAAAATGGAATGAGACTCCCTGTTCAGATGCTATTATTTTTAAATGTATGTTTAATTTAGCATCTCAGCTGAGATAAAATGCAGACAGAGCCATGTTAAATTGGTATTACCTACTGCCTGGAGATATCTCCAGATTAACCCACCTATCCACAACCCATCTATAGTAAAAAATAAATTAAAACTAAACGACAGAATTCACCCTTTTTAGTTGGGCTTGTTGTTTTCTTTTTTAGCATTGTACATCATTGTCAAAACATTCAGAGATAAAGGTTAGCATTGCAGAGAGCTGGTTATTATTTAGACAAGTCACAGCACCAGGAAGTTCCCAGGTATGCCTGTGTCTGGAAAGGTCTCTGTGTTGCAGCAAGTTGCTGCAGGTGAAATAATTTGGAGAGCTCTAACAGGTGTTTCGGGAACACATTGTGATTTAACCCAGAGCTGCTCCCCTCTAACTCGGCCAGTTTCCTCACAGATCCTGTAATGGATGACTGATCTTTTCAGAGCTTGGGGGAATAATCCACAGCAGCATGAGGAAAAAAGAAAAACTAAAACCAAACAACCAACAAAAAAAAAAGTACAACAAAAAGAGAGATGGGGAGAAAAAAATATAGAAAAAAATTGAATGGGAAAGAGGGTATGAGGAATGAGGTAGATGATGTGGCTGCTTGGGCTAAAGCAGTAGGATGAACAAGAGGTACACCTCTGGAAAAATGGGTCTGAGGATTGGGGGGAAAGTGACTCTTTGAGGCACACAGACGTTTTCTACAGCAACATCTACCTTTTGATGTTGATGTTTTGGGGACAGATGCCTGACATTTCATTCTTAAAATGAACTACTAATTTGAACCAAAAGGAGAATTGAAAAAAACCAGTGTCCTAGTCTGTGGAGACCTAGAAACTTAAATTCTTAGGTTTTCAGGGGGATTTTTTGTAGTTTGTGTTTTATCCTTGTATTAGGTGATTATGGAAGGATCTCAGACTTCAGTATAATAGAAATGAATCCCTGAAGTGTAGGGAGGTTTTGATTTTTAAGTCCTTCCTCTTCCATGGACATTATCCTTCAGCAACTTGCTTTTTCCTTTCTATGCTTCAGTTCCTAATCTGTGAAACGTGAATGAGTGTACTTGATTTCCTCATAGGAGTGATGTGAAGATAAATACATTCAAAAACATGCAATGTTCCAACAATCCATTACGTACTTGACTACCATAAAAAATTATTAATACAGGACAAATGAAATGAAGCTTGATGATGTGCCTGTACCTGAATATCCCTGAGGGCGCAACAATCAGAAGCCAAATGAAGGAAATAATTTGATGTCAATCTCAAGCATTCTTGGAACAGGATTCTGGTTTCTTTTACATTAATGGTTGACAAGATTGCCATCAAAGCTGTGTGTAAGGTATGTCTACATTTTAGTTGCAAGTTTAGTGTTAAGATACCTGTGTTAGATTTAAGCAGAATAATGATCTAAGTACTTTAACCTAGAAATCTGAGCAAGGTATTGCCTAGGTGAAAAATTGTGGAAAAAATGTTCCTTTAGTAAGAAAAGCACCAAAGAAAATATGGTTCCTCAAGACCAGCTTACTTCTTGTAAGGAATATCTTTGGTGCAGGTTGTTTCCAAACCTGTTTGATATGTTTTAGTGATATGTCCCAGCTCTGAGCAATACACTGTGTGAGCTAAAGGGAGGGAAATGTGATCAACTGAGTGATAGGGAGAGAGAAAATAAATACAAGGGAAAATATGTGTTTCAGGAGTAAGCTGAAATGTATTTGTAGAATTAGGGAATAAGGCAAGGTACACAGTAACCATTTCAGAACTTTTTTTTCCAACACTTTTGCCCTACCAGAAAATGCCTGTTTAGGGTTGATGACACATTTGGATGAGTGAGCAAAGAATATGGAATGGCTAAGATATGAGGGAGAGAAGGAACAAATTTGAGTTCAGTGCAATGGCCTGGATTTGTCCCATTTACACTGAACTGTTCATTTAGGCTTCTTTTGGGTTCCATCTAGGTGTAACAGCTCTCTTCACTGTTTGTCCAGAAAGTTAAGGAGGAATACTTTCCTGCAGATGCTTTTCATAAATTCCAAGTGTACAATGGAATCTGGGCCAAGAAAAAGGAATATTTTCACAATGAGTGAGAAAGAAAGGTGGTTGATTACCTACAGGTGGAGTCCTAAGATGAGTACTGTCACTCTAGACTGCAAGATATCCAATAACCCTAAAAGACCATAGGATGTGATTTTCTTTGGATAGAATGTCTTCTATAAAATAAAATAAATCTCAGGAACACTTTGGGAAGATATTTGAGCCCTCCTTTGTACTTTTCTGCTGAAAAGTATTAATATCCATTTCATCTTAGAGGAGTTACCTCAGTGCAGGTGCCAATTATTAGCCAGGACATGTTAGTGCTAATCCATCTTTAAGTTAAGATGAAATCACATTATTTGCTAGTTATATTACAGAAGAGGTGACAGAGGCATTCTGGTTTTTTGGGAAGTAAAATTTAAATTTTTCCATAAAACGGGATAGAAAAATATTTATGCTTGAAAACGTCACTGGAGGTTGATATGCAGGAATTTCTTACTAGTTAAGAATTAAAGTTTCCTACACTGTCTTTATCTTGTTTAATATAACTACTGACTAATAAAACTTATCTTGTTTAATAATGGATGAACTAATTATCCCTATACATGTTTAATCCTTTTTAAAACCTGCTAAGCTCTAGGACTTGCAGCTATCATGTGGCAATCAGTTCCACAGGTCAATTATCTATTGTGAAAAAATGTCTTCCCTTTTATCCTCTGAGTGTCTTGCCATCCAGTTCCATAGGATGCTTCATTACTCTTGTAATATGAAATGAGATAATTAGGAACAACCACTTTTATGATTTCCATCACATCTCTCATGTTTGTTTATCTTCTTTCTTTTCTGATCTATTTTTCATTACAAACATCTTTTTGGTGTCTCAGCCTTTTCTAATGCCTATTGCCAAGCTCTTGCTTTGCTCTGTTTGATGGTGACACTAAGTTAGAATCAGAATTCTACCATTTTTCTCACCGTTTTATTGATAATCAGTAAATTGGAGTGCTGAGCATGTCACTGTCATTGACTAGTCTTAAAAATGTTGCAGCAGTTATAATTAATGGTTTAACTCAGTGTACTGAGTTGGTTAGCCCATATGTATGCA
>WEKX01006836.1:5199-17985 GCA_013390025.1 Pitta sordida
GCATTACCTAGATATTAGGGTAGTGTGTTATAGGTAGGATGGTGTGTTGGTAGCAGGATGGCAACAGTTTAGGTAACAGGTTTGGCTAGGTTGGGTAATCGGTGATAGGTTGGACTTGATGATCTCTATGGTCTTTTCCAACCTTCTGATTCTGTGATTCTGTGATTCCCCTCTGTTTGCTATTGCTGATCTAAAAATATTCTTTTGCATCAATAAGCAGAATTTCTTCTAACAGAGTTGAGTGTAAGATAGTGTAAACAAATGGATTTTGTTCTTAGATGTGAGCTGGAGGGAACTGAATGTGGTGAGATGCTTTGAAATTTGAACATGAAGTGGTACCCCATAGTACAGGGAACAAACATCCACACACAAAGGACTTGCACTCTACTAGGTGTGTTGTAGTCCTCTTGTGCAACCATCCTTATCTTCCCTGTGATGTGGATCAGTGGGCTATTCCGGGTATATGTATGAATATTTAAATGCTTCTTAGGCTAAGCACCTCCTGCAAGAAGTCTTGCTCTGTCATACTAGACTGGTTAGATCTGGCCCTTGTCTCAGGAGAAGGGATAATCTGAATACTAGTCTGCTCTAGAATACTTCATTTTGATGATCATTTAATGTCTGTATTGTACTACACCATTTATAATTTTTTATCCTCTCATAAAAAATGACAGAAGGAAAGCCTCTCATAGCATCTGATTGCATAGCTGTAATCTTAAATGTGTGAGTAAATGCTTCCCTCAAACGGAAAACCTTGTACGTATATCCTGCAGTTGTCATTCAACTTTCAGTTTGTAATCCATTTGATTAAAGTGTAACGTGGAGAAAAATTGAATCATCCTAGACTTTCAATTTTGGCATGCACAGTTCAGGGGAGATGTAACAGTAGGATGCATTCACTCTGATACAGCGGTGAGTATTTTTGTCCTCCATTAAGGTTGTTTTAAGTAAATTCTTTAGTGTTAATGTGTCATATAGTCTATGCAAAGTATGATATGAAAGTTGCTTTTTCTTCTGCTTGTACTTGCTGTGAAACATTCTGTACATCCTGAAGACAGTGCTGAACCAGCAGTTTTGAGTGCGTCCAGCAATATCACTAAGGTAGCATAGAATTGTAGCTGTGGATAAACAGACCTGCCCAGAGCTCAACGTATCAGCGTACTGAATATGTCTGGTACAGCAAACTCTATCTATTACATCAATTACAGTGATCCTCCGCATAGTTGCAATCCGTAATTTGCGAGATCCCAGACTCGCTGTTGATTTTCCCGCNTGGATATTTCTCTTCATGATACTGCTCTTTAGGCTCATGAAGGTGAGGTATAATATTTTTTAACTGAAAATGAAAGAATTTCTTTTTCTTCCCACATAGCTGGAAATTGAAAATGGAAGATTAAGGAATCTAAATATCTCCTTATCCGAGGTTCTTCGTGCACAGTCAGTAACCAACACGATTTTGGAAGATGAAGGTGTTCTAGGCAGCATTGAGAACTCTTTCCAAAAGTTTCATGCTTTTTTAGACCTCCTTAAAGATGCTGGGTAGGTTGTCACTTTAAGTTTTGCTGTTTCTCCTGAGATCTTTTCCAAAATTATCCTCACACTGCAGTATGCTGCCTTCTACCTCCTAGATTTACAGAACTGTACTTCCAAAGAGCAAAGGAAAATAAATTAGCTGTGTACCTGTTGTTTTGTCATTTCTTAATGGGAAAACCAGGATTCAAGCACTGTTCATGTATCTGTCCTTGGGAAAGGCTTTCAAGAAGCCCGTCCTAAAAGAGTAGAAAGTTTACATTAAAACATGTTTCCAAGTCTTTATTGAATCTCATGTGGCTCTGTCATGGTTTGAGCCTGGCTGGATGCCAGAGACCCACCCCAACTTCTCCTGAAGGAGAAAACTGTTATGGTTTAGGGGGTTTTCTGCTGTTCTGGCAGCGAGGGGGTTAACAGCTCAGTTCTTGCCTGAGCTCTCTGTGCTGCCATGGCCTTCAAGGTTATAGAGATAGAGGCGTCTCTGTGAATAACATACTTGGGAGAGAAGAAAACAAAGTTCAGTAGCAAGATGTAGTGTGCTGACTCAGAACCTGTGTTGGGAGGCTGAGAGATTGAAGGCCCCCAGGCCCACGAGAGAAGGGGTAAAGATGCTCTTAGCATTCTGATAAGATGAAGGCTCAAAATGTGTTGCATGGGTTTTAGAAATTATGTTGCCTTGTGGTCTCCATTTAGTAACTGAAGTATGGAAATCTAGATGGATGAATCTGGCCTCTGTATTTAAATTCTGGATTATTTATTATTATTTGAATTATTTTAGAGAGTATTGATTAAAGTCTGCCTTACCAGTGTACCTTCAGTTTCGCAGAATGTGGTTCATCCTTCCCATTTGTCAAAGCATTTCAGCTTAAACCTGATTTGTAAAGCTTAGGTAGGCAGACATGACAATCTTATCCACAAGAATGAGATAATGATATGAATATATATTGTAGTCTACTCTGCATGTTCACAGAAAATCACAAAAGATTTTATTTGCCTCCCACTTCCAAATTGTGATGATGTAACTCAGGTCAAGAGACAATGACCTCAAGTTGTGCCAGGTTTAGAGTGGATATTAAGAAAAAATTCTTCACTGAAAGAATAGTCAGACGTTGGAACAGAGTTCCCAGGGCCGTGGTGGAATCACTATGCCTGCAAGTGTTCCAAAAACTTCTGAATGTGGTGCTTAGGGAACATGGTTTAGTGGTGGCCTTGGAAGTGTTAGATTAATGGCTTGACTTCATTATAGTAGAGGTCTTTTTCAATCTTAATAATTCCATGACTGTTTCTAATTTCCTGTGAAATTCACCACAAAGCTGTGTTCTAATTTTGTGATAATCAATTTGTAGAGTTGCCATTATTTCAAGAATTTCAAACTTTTGAGGAAGGGAAAATACTTTTTTCATATGGGCCCTATTCATGGTGATAGGGAGCTGCTCTGAAAGTTACAGAATCCCAATCCTGAAGAACGTTCTTCTCAATAAGTTTCTATATATTATATGCTGTCAATTGAACGCTGCAATTTCTCAGTTCTTACTGAGGCTTAAAACACATAACTGATTGGTTCTGCCAGTTTGTAAGCTGGCAGGTGACACAACACTACTGTACTTGAGAAAGTTTTTCATGGCATTGGTTAGAGATTATAGTAGTTTGGAGATGTGCACCAGTCTTCTGCTTGAATGACAGTTTTCATCTTTGTTCTGCCTGACATGGAATCTGCTTGCTAGCATCCAGCTCTGAGTGCAGTGCTAACTGGAACTTAATTTTCAGCCTCATAACACTGGAGTTTTGAACCTGCAGGCTAATTTGTGAGAAGATATGAAAGTACATTTAGCTACTTGGTTTCATCTTGTTTAAGATATTTTGGACTTCTCATAAAATAGTAGAAAACTGTCTTCAAAGCTTTAAACAGATTCTAGTACTACTTCTGATTTTGAATATTTAGGTCTTTCAAAGGCTAAGAATTGTTTGTGACATTTTCTATTAAACTTTATTTTACAGACTTGGACAACTTGCTGTATTAGCTGGGATAGACCAGTCAGATTTTGGTCTTTTGGGGCATCCACAAGTGAATTCTACTGTCAGTAAGCCTTCCAACATGATAAAGGAGAAGTCTTTTGAAGAAGAAAGACAGGAACATACCCAGAACAACAAAGTAAGTCTATAGACGGAATGCTAAAGACAGTTTTACTTGATACTATTTAATTTACTTTTCAGCTGTTATTCTCCTCTGATTCATGACATTATTATTACAACCTTCTGCTGTAGCAGCATTTATGCAACTAATAATAATTCAGGGATTAATGTGAGCCTTTAAAGTGTTTACCATTTGGAAAAATAGTATAGTGTTTTCTAATGTATTAAAGATAATATAGGTGGTAATTCTGTTGTTTCTTACTCTGAACTAAGAACTTCCAATAATGGTATGCATCCATTAAAAATGGAAATTAGAAACATTTAATAATGATGTATAGTGGTTTTAATACCTAGCCTTATAGTAGAATCTAGTACAGTGTGTCTGATGAAAATTACAAATTATCTTCTAAGTAACTGTAGTGTATTTGTCCAGTCCTAATAGATTTCTGTGTGGTCAAGACATGAATTTCAGGCAATTACAAATTTGCAGTGTTTGTAGATAGGGCATAAGATTTTCATTTCTACTCTGTCAATTAATAGAAAACTCTCTGGATTTTTCAAAGGAGATACAGTGAGCCCCCCACCTTTTTGTGGGGGACCGAATCCAAGAAGAAGGTGTGACTCATGAAATCCGTGAACATAGTGAATCATGAATATTCAATTAAGCCCCACCCATAACCACTGCCTCTCCACTATTGATCTCTAGAGAGTGTTTCTGGGGCCACCTACCACCCTGTGCCACCTCAGGAGATCTTTCTGGCCCAGAAGCCATCTTTACACTCAAATGTGATCAAACACGATGAAGGCATTGAGAAAACATTGGCTCATGTCAGTTGACGTGGCCATGCTCCAGCTGGGTGGGCAGGTGGCTGCTGCAGGAGGTAGCGGGGTGTGGGCAAGGGCCCATGCTGGGGCATGGGCAAGGGCGAGTGTGGCTCTGAGGCTCTGCTCGGCCCCAGCTGCGGGAGCCACTGAGCCTCCTGACTCTGTAGGCACAGAGGAGGAGAGGGGCTGCAGCGACTGCACTTCTCAAGCCTTCAGCGGGACCAGCCCAGCAAATGGGCCCCTCGGCCTTTCCCAGGGCAAGATGAAGCTGTTGGGGAATGCCTGTGTGTGCTGGGAGAGGTGGGAGTTTTCCCCCCCAGCCCCTGGAGAGGCAGAGTGCCAAAAACTGATCGGAGCTTTTGCGATGGTCTGTCAAGACAGACGACCCAACATAGCACTGGTTCCTTAGAGTTGCTACGGCAATGGCTAACACGTAGTTCTGTAGACAGCCCAGCTGGCTACAAGGGATGGGGCTACCCAGACTACCTGCTGGCCTCAAGGTATGGGGAGAAGGTGTCTCCCGTTCCTGCTTTCATCCACAGACACACGCAGTGGTAGCCTCATCTTCCTGTCTTGCAGCCCAGTGGAGAACAATTCCAGCTGTACAAAACCATGTTTATATTAAATGCATCGCGGCTGGGCTGGGTGGAGCCATGCAGTGCGCAGCTCTTGGCTCCCTTGTCTTGCTGCTCCAGTGGCTTTCGAGTGGGGCTAGTTTACATATTCATGATCTCATTACATATTCATGAGCTGACTGAATTCGTGACAGTATCTGTGCACATGCGCAGACCCACAACTTGCTGAAAAATAACTGCAATTAATTGAAACTGTGGATATGCGGACCACAAATATGTGGGGGTTTATTGTATTTAAAGTGCTATGACAAAAAAATCCCCAAAACTCACAAACCAGAAAATACAGACCAGGCTTAAGTTTTTAAGGCTATTAAAAATTAAGATACTGGCAGCCTATGGTCCAAGTTGAATAAAACTATCATACCTAAGAACTGCTCTGCATTCTGAAGTGTTTCTTCTACCCAATGTCTTCCCCTTTACCTGTTGCAAGAACACCATGAGCTTGTAAAACATGATGTTAAAATTTTCGGAGGTTTTTTAGAAGTGTGCAAAAGAATTTCCAGTTTTGTAGTTTGAAGACTGTTGTTCTTACCTCGTAGTATTGGTAATTAGTTTCGATTGTTGTAGTGGCTAGTTATTGTGGCATTGACTATTGGGACTACACATCTGTGAACTGTCAGTAAACAATGTATTGCAGGTATTTTGGAATGACAAGACATAATTAGGCTTTGGCTACCTCAGTGTAACTGAATAGCGTAACACATCTTTATAGTAAAAGTGTCAAGCTAGACAGGAAACTGTAATGTCCCTACTCTGTGTTTACATGGAATTGCAAATACTGGCTCTTTTTCTCTATCTGCATGAGTATCTTCATTGGAATCTCTTGTTTCAGAATAAAGCTGGGGACATCTCTCCTCCTGGCACATTTCAATCCCAGATGGTTATGAGTAATGCCTTTTCTGCATTTAAAGAAATACAAGAACTTCAGCCTACTGGACAGCAGTACCAGCTGGGCTCATGGAAGGAAAATGAAGCTCAAACAGTTAACCAAAATAAAGAGGATAAGCCTCGAAGCAGTACTCCAGTATTCTCTGAGAGGAGAGTTAAACAAAATGAACAAGCAAAAGGATATCACTCAGCAAGGCAGTTGGCTACTAGTCTGCATTCATTTGGTGATTCCAGTACACATATTAAAAGTGATGATAGCAGAATATCCAGTGTTATTTCTGGTGAAAAAACCAAAAAATCTTCTTCTAGGAAATACATCCCTAGAGCAAATGAATCAACAACTCCAACTAATGGAGCGAGAGGAGACCAAAGCAGACTACAAGCAGTGAACAGCTCTGGAAGTGATACTTTAGGACCTGGCTCTGAAATACAAGAAAGTATACAAAGTGGTACCAGCATCTGAAATGCTTCTAAAATGTTTGAACTGTTCTTTAGACTGTCAAGATTAATAACAGATTTTTAATGTCTCAGTATAATTTGTGAACTCTTTGTAAAGTAATGAAGGCTCTGTGACTTTTTAAAGCATCACATGCTGTTCAGTATTCCTGTTTCATGATTGCATTCCTTGTCACAAGATTTTTAATTTTGGAAACATAATTCAGTTAAAATGATACCCATCAGTTTATACTACATACAAAGGACTCCTGGCATATGGATTTCATTATCAGGTCTCCGTATAGGGTGTGAACTGTTTTAAGCTAATAAAATTAATTTGAGTACAGGTTTTTTTCCCAGTGTTTATTTTCAGTGTATTCCAAGGGTAGTACAAAATGGCTTTGGGGCAAACATTAATTCCTGCCAAACAGCGTGTTGGTATGACATTCCCAAAAGTGGAAGTTTCAGATTGAGAAATGAGCCCAGAAACATCTCTCCAAGAAATCCTTAAAAACAGCCATCATTATTAGTGTGTCTGCAGATCATAGAATAACACACATTGGAAGGAACTTCTGGAGTATGTCTAGTCCAACTCAGGTTGCTCTCAGATCTACAGAAATGGGAGAACATAAAACTGAAGGAATGTAATTGTTTTAAACCCCATGATATTTGCCCCCCAGCTTCTTGTTCTTTTCCTTGTGTGTAGGCAGCTGATCTGCAGCTTCTGTACTAGAAGATGTTTTTCATGTACAGCAATTAGGATGCTTTAGGTTGAACTGGGGGGTGCGAAAAGTGGGATGTAACTTTCTTTTTTACTCTGTCATCAGAGCTCTGGAACACAGAAGATCTGTAGAAATTCCTGACTGCAGTTGCTTGACAAAGATGTTATGGAACAGATTATCTTAAGTGCAAACACACAACACTGACAGCATGGCTGGGGCATCAGGCCCAGCCAGCATGGATTTAGGAGGGCATTTTATGACTAGGTAACCTGCCTGGTGGATGAGGAGTAGGCTGTGGATGAAGTGGATGAAGTCTACCTGGACTTCATCCAGTCCACAACAGGCTGTGGATGAAGACTACCTGGACTTCAGCAAACCCTTTGACACCATCTCCCATAGCAAACTACTGGAAAAGCTGGCAGCCCACAGCTTGGACAGGTGCACTCTGTGTTGAGTTTAAGACCTGGCTGATGGTCAGGCCCAGAGAGTGGTGGTCAATGTTGCTGCATCCAGTTTGTGGATTAAGTCTCTTGGTGACAAATTTGCAGAGGACACCAAGCTGGGGGGAGTGTCAATCTGGTGGAGGGTAGAAGGGCTCTGCAGAAGGACCTGGACAGGCTGCATAGATGGGCAGAATCTGATGGCATGAGATTCAACAAGACCAAGTACCAGGTCCTGCACCTTGGCCACAACAACCCCATGCAGCACTGCAGGCTGGGGACAGTAGCTGGAGAGCAGCCAAGCAGAAAGGGCCCTGGGGATTCTGATTGACAGGAAACTGAACATGAGCCAGCAGTATGCCCAGGTGCCCAAGAACGCCAATAGAATCCTGGACTGTATCAGGAATAGTGTGGCCAGCAGTACCAGGGAAGCGATTCTTCTCCTCAGCACTGGTTAGGCTACACCTCAAGTACTGTGTCCAGTTTTGGGTCCCTCAATTTAGGGAAGATGATGAGATGCTCAGATGCGTCCACAGAGGGGCAACAAGGCTGGTGAGGGGTCTGGAGCACAAGTCCTGTGAGGAGTGACTAAGGCAGTTGGAGTTGTTCAGCCAGGAGAAGAGAAGGCTCAGGAGAAACCTTACCACTCTCTACAACTGCTTGAAAGGAAGTTCGAGCCAGGTGGGAGTTGGTCTCTTCTCCCAGGCAACCAGCAGTAGGACAAGATGGGCACAGTTTTAAGATGCGTCAGGGGAGGTTTAAGTTAGACATCAGGAAGAAGTTCTTTACAGACAGTGATTTGCCATTTTGTTGAACTGCCCAGGGAGTTGGTGGAGTCACTGTCCCTAGAGGTATTTAGAAGACTGGATGTCGCACTCAGTGTCATGGTCTAATTGACAAGGTGGTTCTAGGTCAAAGGTTGGACTTGATGATCTCAGAGGTCTTTTCCAACCTGGTTGATTCTGTGATAAAACTCATGAATCCTCAAATGGAATTTTTCTACAGAGCAAATAGCACAAGATTGCCTTAGCTATTGCAATATTGCACAAGTAATTGCACAACAAAAGTATGTTCTTCATACAGACTTTGTCACTTCAGAATAATACAAGGTAACATATTAATCTGTGTTATTTTTTACGTATTTTCCCAACTGATTTGGCTAATTCTTCAGTCATCCTTTCCTTGTGATTTTGGTTTGATTGAACGTACATGCAATCTGTATAGTCAGCATTAAAATGCTACCTGTTCACTTTTTAAAATTCAAAATTCTAAAGTTACTCACTGAAAAATACTGAATAAAATTATAAATTCATAAAAGTTTGGATTTTTGAATTTAGCAATAAAGAATTTGTCCTTAAAAATACCACAAAGACCTTAGTTAATGTATTGAATGCCTATAAACAGGTTACATTAAATACCTCTTATGTTAAATAGTTGCTTTTAAATATTTGCTTTTAGAATCGGAGTTATGTCAAAAATAATCTAAACCAAAATTGACAAGACAGTTTGCAATTGAGATGGGCATGTTTTTTCCAGTGGATTAACATCTAACCGTTTCTTTCTTTCTCTGTTAAATCAGAAACATGAAGAAATCTTCATCTCACCACTGGTGCTGTGGTATAGCGCTCTTACTTTAAGAACCTGTAGTCCCTACTGTATATATACATAGTTAAATGTTGGATATGAGGTCAATAGAAACAATGGATTGAAGATACCTGGGGGAGAAGGGTTTTTTAAAAAGTCTAATAATATTTCTGAAGTTTCAAGGTTTTTGCTAATGATTTTAAAATGCATTTACAAAAAGATTTTATATATATAAATTTATTTTGTGTATATATTTAACAGTAATATAAAGTAGAAATATTTATAAGTTATTAAGAAACCATTTTTACCCTGAGTTCAGATATAAACTTTCATCCTCATGCTGCTAGCTAATGTTTTACATATTTGTCTGTGTTCTTGTTTGACATGAAAGCCTGAAATCAATAGGCCAGCTGTTTGCTAAAGAACATTACTGTTTAATCATGAAACTCAATACTTTTTTCTCTCTTCATTTAGGCTTCCCAAGAACTACTTTTCACAGTTCAGAGCTATGATCTCTGCAAAAAAACACAAGCCCCAGAGCCTTGTTTCAACTAGCCATGTTTTAAGTTCCAGCGAAATTTGCTCATCTCACTAGTTTCCTGGGCCAGACATCCCAGCTGCCTCCTAAAACAGTTGCCAGGTTGCTATGTAGTCAGCATTATTTGTCTTCTAGTAATGACGTCTGGTTTTCAGTTGTGGTACCAGACAAAGAATTTGTGTACACTTGCTCTCCTTGAGTGAGCTGATCCTTTTCCAGCAGTAGTCAATCAAGGTTTTCTGTCTGGCATGTCGTGAATTCATGGTGAGCCTAATAAAAATTCACTGAAAACTCTGAAACCTTATTTACACTTTTGCTAAGTTTTAGTTGTTTTTTTAAAAATCTATTTTGTTCTTCCAGTTATGCAACGTAGTAAATACAGCTCTCTTTGCGTCTGTGTTTTATGCAAATTTACATTCATCTGCAGGGATTTGTGGCACTTGAAGGGTCAAATTCTCTGTCAGGTGGCAGAAGCCATAAGCATTCCTGGAAGTCATGGATTTGAAAGTCTATATGTTACATTGGGTGACTGTGAATATTGATGAATATATAAGTATGATGAATTCATGAGTTTTGATATAATAAAAACATAATTGCTGGTAGCAAAATAGTAAAATAGGAGAAATCTCAATTCAATAGAAACTAAACTCTAATGTGACATATAATTTTTTCTTACTTATTTCCAACTGTAAAATCGTAATACACTCGCGTCTCCTATATTGTGGACCTGCGGTCTTAATCAGGTCTCACGAAGCCCTACTTCCATGTTGAATGGCAGCTCATTAATATGCAGATTTGCCTCGCACCCTCATGCGGCCCCCCAGCGCTGTTTTGGTACTGTGTTGCTGTGTATCAGTGTTTGTGTCGGCCCTTCCCAGTGCCCACAGCCACCCCACACTGGGAAAAACCCCTTTTCAGCTCAGCCAGGGACATAGGTGCAGGGAACTCCCCACGCCACTGTCCCAGTGTCTCTCGGTGTGGGTAGACCTGGTCTCTCCATACTTGGGGTAAACGAGTGTGTCTTGGATAGTCACTCAATAAAGTCTTAGACCCCTGAGAGTGTGTAAATCTTTCATAACTGCATGATGGCAGCTCCGGGGGAGCAGCCCCGCCGCCACCACCACCATCAGGGGGGAAAGCAGCTGCTGCCACCACGGCCACCACCGCTGGGGGGGGGAAGCTGCTGCTGCCGTGGCTGTGCAGGTTGATTTGCATATTCATGACTGCCTAATTGAATACTCATGTGTGCCAGGTCATGCATGCGCAGTTGCCAAAAGGGGCCTCCTTCATCGCTAAAAAATGCCACTAAGATGTGAAGCCACAAAGTGTTGCAAAGTGCAGGAGGGCCAACTGTAATCCCTTACCTGCAGCAAAAATTTCTGACATATATTCTTATCAATTTTTTATACTTCCCATCAATGCAAAATGTGACACAGATTTTCTAAAGCTCTGAGTGGCAAGACTTCCAGCACTGTTGTCCTCTGATCTCATGGGAGCTGCTATTTTTTACCCTTCTGATTAGGACAAGACTTTCATGAACTGTAAACCACGTTGCTCAGTACTTACTCCCAGTGCGCTAAGCTGATACCAGCACCAACTTGACTAGTTTCTATTTTTGTGTTATAGCTCTATGCCAGAGGGCTCAATTACATTTTTAACTCCAAAGTTTTAATTTGCCTGCTCTGTCTTCTCCAGTGTCAGTCTCAGCACCACAGCCCTACAGCCCCCTGACCCCCACTGTGGCTACGTGGCCACAACGGTTTGATAACATTAAACCATTGAGAAAGTCTGTATAAAAACCTGTTTTCACAGCCGCTCACAGATGGACTCACACAAAGGGGCAGGCAGCCAGTCTGGACTTGCCAGCACATACATACATATGTGAATATGCAAATATGCATAGCCTTAGAAAAAGCACTTCTGCCTGTGCTAGCCAGCTGCAGTTAAAGGGAAAACACTCCTTCACCTAGCCTTAAAGGGGCCTCAGAATTTTGCAGGATTGCAAAGTTGCCATATTTATGGCAATAATTTGCCATATTAATGTCCGACTGGAAGTTGGAGATTGAATGTTCCATGGGAGCCTCATAAGACCCAAACTCCGCAACTCCAGAAGCATGACTGTACTACGCAGTTAGGATTCAAGTCTGGTCCTACTCATGTCAAAGCACTTTCTCTAGGAGTGGCCAGACATTCCGACCTGAATCAGTAACCTATACTATTTCTGACTGCTTCCAGTACCCCTTCCTCTCTGGGATACCAATTCCCTAGCAGATTGGAGTTTGCAGCTGGCTCTCTGGCAGACATAGCTATTTTCCTGGGAGAAGTCCATGTGAGTAGCCTGTACTTCTGGAGCCAATTTTGAGACACTGTTACAAATAATTGAATCGAAGTCATATGCGTTGTTCCTGAGTATTTCAGTAGAGACTTCAATTTAATTAGAACTAATTTTAATAATTAGACGTAAGGTAGTTGTTCTTGATGCTGTGGCCTGAGATATACAGTGAGCCCCCGTGTATTCGCAATCCGCTATTTGTGGGTGATTTTTCCGTGAGCTGTGCAACCTCAGAATGCAAAGAACCTACCGCAGCCTCAGTCTCATCGGCCCCCAGCTCCACTGCTTGCGGCACCGGCTCCAACCCCCCTGCCTCCCTGCTCGCACAGCCAGCCCCATCACCACTCCCCGCATCCCTGCTCGCAGGGGTCACGGTGCACCCCCGCTTGCCGCAGCTCGCAGTGCAACCACTCGTCCCCCCTGCCCTGATCCCGTCTCCATCCCACTCGCTCGCTTGCCGCAGCTTGCGGCGCCGCTGCTCATCTCCCCCGCCCCGATCCCGTCTCCGTCCCGCTCACTCGCTTGCTGTGGCTCGCGGTACTGCTGCTTGCCTCCCCACACACCTCAGCGGAGCACAGCCAGACATCTGAAACAAGCCCCACTCCCAGGACCCACCCTCTTCCCGACCTTATTGGGGAGGGGATGTGGCTACGGGCATGGTGTTCTTGACTATGTAGTGGGTTTGCTATCTTTGTGGATTTCACAACTCGCGGGAGGTGGACCA